>CAMZMU010000097.1:1658298-2114971 GCA_947311845.1 Poa pratensis | reverse complement strand
TGAGTAGAAAGTTAAATAGATATTCCATGTATGGCAAAGCTGTAAGAGAATCAAGTGCGATCCAACTGTCCAAGCAAGCTCAGCAACAATGGGAGAATTGATTTTAACCCCCCAGCTCGCTCGCCTTCGATCATATACCCCTTTTTTCCCCTGCCTCGCTCTGAACCCCCCAGGCTGCCTAATCTTTGCTGGTGCCCCCCTTTGACATTGTTAGCACATTTTTCAGTATATAATCATCAAATAGAAACATGAATAGACAAAACTACCCCTGGGCTCATAAGACACACATCTGTACGCTGTACAAATGTCCCAGCGACCAAAAACTTGTGTCCAAATAAAGAACAACCAAATCGCTTCAGTTTTGCTATGTTTCGAACCCAAAAAATGGCATAACTCTGCTGCAATACATGAGCATTCACACAAACTGACAACAATAATATAGTTTCACAATGGTTTGATAATAGCAAATAATATCCAAAATGAGTGCATGACAACAAAGTGAGTCTCCACCTCACATACACAGAATAAGACTTGACCAATCCACAATGGTACTAACTTTTTCTACTTCATTGCATGAGATCGCCACCGTGGTTAGATTCGTCACACTGGATTGATTAGAATCATGCAGACACGCTGCATCTATCCTATTCAATAAAATTCAGAAATTTGGCACACCAAAACGCATGCATAAATCGAACTAAAATGAGGAGATATGATGTTAACTTTCCAGATCCATCACACCCTTCCTCAATCCAGACCCTCCCACTCAAATCCCCATGTCAATCCCACTCCAAAACCTAGGGTTCGACTATTTAGGAACCGGACCAGAGAGAAGTGCACAAAATCTGCGAAAAAACGAAGGGGAAAGAGCTCGCCGTACCTTGGACAATAATGGAGGGCGGCGGATGGGCGGAAAACGTGGCGGCGGATGGAGCAGCAGGGGCGAGTGGCGGCGGTCGCCGGGTCGCAGCAGCAGCGTCGAGTGGCGGCTAGGTCGGGACGAACAGAGGAACAAGTGGAAACGGGCCGGGCCAGGCCAGGCGTAAGTGAGGAAAACTGGACGAGGGCAGATTTGGCATTTTTTAATTTATTAAGTGAAGATCCTTTCGTTAGCAGCTAAACGAAGAGATAAGCGAGCAGGAGGGGGCAACCAGCGAAGATTAGGCAGCCTGGGGGGGTTCAGAGCGAGGCAGGGGAAAAAAGGGGTATATGATCAAAGGCAAGCGAGCTGGTGGATGCGAGCGATCTGGAGATTCTGTATACTGTTACAAGATATTGAATGTGTATCAGCGAGGTTCTGTATACTGTGATCACTGTACTGTTTGTAATCTAAGATTGCCAATTTCAGTGGTGCTATAAATAAATAAATTAAAGAGTATATCACTTTTGTTGTCAATTTGAGAGCATGTCATTCCGACTGCCTGACAGCTATCAAATTTCTTTCCTGACCGACGTTTTCTTTCCCAGCAACGTTTCTTTACCAACCGACATTTTATACTGCCAGACAATAAGTCGGTGTTTTTTTTTTGCCGACCAACTTTCAATTGGCCCTGCCAAGAGCCTTTCCCAACCAACTGTTCGACACTGTTGTTTTACCGACCAACAATCAGATTGTGTGTTGTTTTGCGGATTAAAGTTTAATTTGCTTTGACATTTGCCTTACCAACAAAGTACAAACCAGGAGGCATATTTGACGACAATGACATCAAACATAGTATCAATCAGGTCAGGTTGTCAAACCTGAACCAAACCATTATGCAATATATATATATGTTCTGACCAAGCCACCAGGTAGATCATATAGCATTCTCCAATTCAAAAAGTACACAGATGACAGAGACGCCAGATAAACTCTACAAAATGATAGCTGGGTGTATCCAATGTCATTCACTCCAGATGGAGTGAGCAGCTATAAATAAATACAGTATTTGTTAAGCTGTGTTCATAGTCATACAATACCATAGACTATTATCAGATCATTGGAACTACACATCAATTCTTAGCTCTTTCCAAGGCATTCCACTTTAACCATATTATCTATAAAAAATAGATCTTTGAGTTATCTGTAATAAGGGAAAATAATCCACCACTGTGGTAAACTTAAATCTCGACTTTGTAGTGCTACATATTCAGAACACCTAAATTGCAGTGCGAATTTTCAATGCAAAATTTTCTAATGAAGCAAGACGGTGTACCAGGAATGCCAAGAGGACTCCATGCAAGAGAATAATATAGAAACATTGAGGAATGAAGCTATTCGATGAGAAGCTAAAAATATTACATGGTAGGTAGGGTATGTCAATTTCAGTGCAGAACTATCTAACATCAATATAGCTATATATATAGCAGACGCCGTCTTCATTAGCTTCTTGGCACCAAGACCAGATTGATCGTCTCAACCTGATTGCGAAAAGAAGAGACCTGATTGTCCTGCTTAGAACCTCCACGGGGGCCGGTCCTCTGAGACGTTCTTGTGTAGCTGCTTCTTGCGCAACTTCTCTCCATCCCTGAGTTTATGCTCAGCTTCCTCCAACCGCTTCTCCAGTATTCGGACTTCCTCGGAGACGGCACGCAGCATCGATGTAAGCACACGCATAGTAGGCAGGGTGTTGTCGTGGTGGAGCATCGATTTAAGCTCACGCAAAGTTGGCAGGGCCTTGTTGCCGTGGAGCCTGGAGGCGGACCTGATCTGCTCGGCCCTTGGCCTCTGGGCGTCGAGCTTGGCCTGGAGGGCGGCGAGCTTGTCCTGGAGCGCATGGACCTCTTCATCCCGGTCGGAGGCACGAGTGGCCAACGCCTCGAGCTGCAAGAGGATGTTGTTGGAGCGCTCGATCACCTCCTGGGCGAGCGCGGGGAGGCCGTCGGTGGAGGTGGGGAGCGGCGTGGGCGGGGCGGAGGTGGAGGCCCGAGGAGAGCATGGAGGAGGTGGTGGCGGCCTCGGCCTGGAGAGCGGAGAGCGTGCGAGCTAGTGCGCTGAGCTCCTCGTCCCACTCGGCGATCATGTGCGCGGAGGCCGCCGAGGAGGCGTTGAGCTGGGACTCGGCCGCGAGGCGGAGGCGGCGCTCCTCGTCACGCTCGGCGGTCAACGCTTTGAGAGCATCGAGGAGGGCCTCATGGTCGGCCATGGCGGCGTGGCGTGTCCGGGCTGGCATGATCCCTCTGTACAGGGAAGCAAGAAATTAGTAATGGCTAGTTGGAAACATGTAGCTACTCAACAATCGCATTTCTCTGGTATAACTCATTTCCAAAGATAGGTAGTAGTTTTCTGGTATAATCAAACAACAGTAAATCTCTAGGATTTCCTCCAACATAACTTAAGTGAGTTCTTAAGTACTTAGAATGCTAGTATACATGAGTAGAAAGTTAAATAGATATTCCATGTATGGCAAAGCTGTAAGAGAATCAAGTGTGATCCAACTGTCCAAGCAAGCTCAGCAACAATACAACCAAGCATTTGACCACCTGATGGCAACCCCAAAAGGCCAAAATATTACCAAGTATTTCAATGCTGCTGGTAAGAAGATTCCATGAGAATCACCTACATTTCTTTACCTAAGATTTCAATTTGTTCACAACCATTGCTAACAGTTGAGGGAAATTATCCTAAGCAACCAAAAGTAAACCTGATCTCTGTTAAGAACAAAGGACTGTAACCATTTATACTAGAGCAACAACAGAAATAGAAAAAGGATCAAATAACACCTATACCATGATCCATTTTCCTGGTTGAACCAATTTTCATGCCTAGCAAAAGGTAGAACCGTCAGGAAATCGAGCAGCAGCCCGCTGACGAACGCCGTGACATCACGTCGACGTCAGCGACGGCCCCTGCCGAGCACGGGCGCGACGAGCTGGACGAATCGATTGTGTCCAGAAGCAATAGCAGGCCGAGGCGAAGCTAGGGGTGGCGGCGCCGCTACTTGTGTTTCACCGGAGCGTGGCCGGAGACGGCGGACGGCGCCGATCTACGCTACAGAGAAGGAGGAAGAAGGAGGAGAGGTCGAGGAAGCTCACCCTGATCACGATGGAGTGGACGGAGAGGTAGGGGAAGCTCGGGCGGCGGCGAATCGAGCGCGGCGGCGTTGGGGCGGCGGTGAGGGAGACGGCATCGATCTGGCGGTCTACGGCATCCTGGAAAGCGTGACTCGTCGGGGGAGCTTCTTCGGGGGTTCGTCTCCTCGGGGTAGACGGCGTGGCGGCGGCGGTAGGGTTCGGCGGGAAGGAGAGCAGAGATAGAGCGAGCGAGCGAGGCAAACCAAAACCAGTGATGGAGTATTTCTCTAGGGATCTATGGTAGTACGGTGCTCACAACTCAACTATGCCAATTGTTGCTCCTAACTGAACTGAACTGAACTGAACTGAACTGAACTAAATGGCACCCAGATCTGATTTTGAACTGAACAAAAATGGCAACTATTAACCACAACTGAACTGAACTGAACTAGATGGCACCCAGGACTGAATTCACCACATCACAATAAGAAAGCCATCTGTGATTGGTCCCTGTAAATTAAATAACGATGTGATATTTTAAAAACCAATTTTTTTTACACAAGGCAGTAAGCACTCTCCATTTTCAGTAATGGGCCGGCCCAAAATTCTGGCTGTAATATAAGCAGTTATCAAATATTGACGCTACAATCGTGACAATACATAGTTAATATCACCGCAGAATAATAGTTTGACAAGGTCACCAGCATTGTTACAGGAATATCTCCATAGTACTAAATTCAGCACAAACTTACAAGCAAAGTAGCAAACATCAGGAACATCACGAATGTAAACTACTCAACATTAGACGACTTTGCTTCATCATCTAGCAAACATCAGGAACTACTCAACATCAAATGACTTTGCTGGCAAACATCAGGAACTACTCTACATCAAATGACTTTTCTGCATCAGGGTTGTCCGTTGATCGCACTTGCTTGACTGTCATCATCGCCTGCATATATCATAGGAACTGCTCATTTACATGTACCAAATACAGCAAAATCTGCCTGTGCAAATAAATGAGATGAATGCGTATGCAACATATATGGATATTGACTCTGAAGGAAAGATCAAGCAGGCTTGTGAAGAACTGAGATAGTTAACAGTGCGTGAAACAAAATTAAAATAAACAGAAAAATTAGTCTGTTAGGGTTTAGTGATATAGTCACAACAAATCAAACAACTAACTAGTGTTAATTCGGTAGTAAAAAAATATGGCAACCTACATCAGGCACAAACACATCAAGACTTGACTCTGCTTCATCGTATGCAGATGCAACATACAAGACGGGAATGGCTTGTCCTATTTTCTAAAATGAACTTCATGAAACAGGACAAACAGCTACTAGTCCAGGTCATAGGGAAGGTTGCAGGAGCAATTAAAACCAAAATATGTAGCCTTTCCAAGTAAAGGTATAAAACACAGCAATATAATTAAGATAATTGCCAAGATATGAATAAGTTTATATGTGCAACATCAATTGCCATCCTTCTAATACTGAAACTACCAGGGGAGAATAAATTAGAATCACAAACCACAACCCATGTAACAATTGAAAGTAAATGACCAGGGGCAACAGGAACCAAATAATGCTGACAGCACCACAGGTCGAGCAATATGGCGTGCAGTTGTACAGGAACTAATAGATAGTAAGTTCCATATCATATTGTTAAGCTCATGGACGAATAACAGTGCACAGGGTTCAGCAAAACAATTGATTAAGTGTGTTCCAGGCTCTACTTCTACCTATCTCTCTGTGTGAAAGGAAAATAGTTGAAGAACAGATAACATGAGTTATGCTACTGGTCCAACTAAGCAGGTTCATCAACTTCATGCACTGGAATGACAGGGCTGGTATTCGGTGACTCACAATTGTCACAATAGTCTATGTAGTACTGCATATACATATTTAACTGCACACGTAAATCACATTTGTGTGAATTAAAGGCCAACTAAATCAACTAAAAGTCCTCTGGTTGTACGGAAAATACCAACCAGCAATAAGTTGGAGAAGCCGCAAGTATAGGTTTGGAAGATCATATAAACAACCCATCTGCATGGGACAAATATTGAGTTTTCTACTTTAGAAATAATTTGTTTTCTAATCTATTTGGAGAATCATATAAATTCTATGGCAAGTGGCAACTGAATACAACTCCTACTTAATTTTTTAGACTGAAATATACCACTATGCCCTTCAAAATAAAGATTATACCATCAGGAACCTTAGACCACAAAGTTAGATAATAACCGTAGATTTACCACACCGTCACTCCAACTGCCGTGGAAATCATATAATAGTATTATCTGTACAACAATAAGACCTTCAGATGATTGCTAGGTATGTATCTGAGATTCTACAACAGATCGAAAAATTGGGAACTACAAACCACTTATCTATCCTTAAGATCTCAATTCCTATTGGAATTCTATATACCAGCTAAAGCATTCTTAAGTTATTGGGTTTTACTATTGAGACTTATAATTTGTTACTGGTTTAGTATTTCAAGGTAGACAAAGTTGTTCGATTTCTGCCAATTCTCTAACTATAAGATAAACCTAAACTGATAACTAACAAACTTACATGAATTTTGTGTATTACAATCTTCATAGATGAGCATAGCTTATTGTTCATTTTCACGCATTTATATTTTCTTACATCTAGTATTAGGTTGACCCCAAACCCATAACCTAACGAATCCCTTTTATCCACTTAGCAGGAAAGATGCCACAGAAATCCAAAAGATACAGTATTCTAATACCTACACATATGCACATCATCAACACATATATACCTATTCACTCATGTGCGTATATTAAACGGTTTTGCTAATTCTCAGTCGACTGAGAATTTTGTTAATTCTCAGTCGACTGTTTAGCCGTCCATTTACTGATCATGAATCGTTGATTACAGCGAGCGTCACGTCGTGTAGGAACCAGCCAACGTGGGCTTCTTCCTTTCAGAAGTATTGGGCTGTATTTTTCCTCTGTTCCTTCTTTGGTGGGCCGTGAACTTCCGCTTTTGATTTTTTCGGTTGCATTTTTCTGGTCCTGTAGCTTATTTCCAGCTAGTTACGTGTGTAGCATGTGTAACGATCGATTTTGTTGCTAGTTGTAGCATAGTTAAGTGTGTGGCGGTGTGGCTTGTGGATTTTCCATTGTTATTTTTGTTCTATAAGTAAAAAAAATCGCAAATCACTGGTTACTTGTTTCGGTTTTGTATGAACCCATTTTTCAAGACCATATGAACTATTGTTTATAAATATATTTTGTGTTTTCTGCCTTCTATTTGTTTTTGTATATTTCTTGTTTATTTTCTGCTTTTAGTGTGTAACTTTAGATATTTCCATTCACGATGTCTTTATGTTTATATTTATTTTCTTTGTGCACGTAAGATGTATTGCTACATCGATCAAATATATGATAGTTTTGTTTTCATTTTGTACTTTGTCATACCTTGCCCTCCTCTCAACCTTTATTTTTAGTTATAAATACTTTATTCCATTCCACTAAAGTCCTTGTCAATATTGTCCATAAAATGGTATTCTTAATAATTTCTATTACCCTTGTTATTTTTAATTTTTTCCTTTTTTTATGAGTTTACTAATTCTTGATCGACAAAGTGTAAGGTTAGATCTCAGTCGACTCACGAGCTATTGCATCGTGTCGTGATTTGTATACATGGGTCGCAACTGAGATTTTTGAGTTGTAAGTGGGTTTTTTCTAGTTGCAACTAGGTTGAAACTGAGTTTTTTTGCAAGTGGGATTGCAACTGGGTTTTTTCTAGTTGCAATTGGTAGCAAGTCATTTTTTTCCAGTTGAAAGTAGAGATGCAACTCGGATTTCCAGCTGCAAGTGATTTTTTTCTTCCAATAACGACAAATCGATTTTGCTAACTTTCAGCTTAGCGCTCGGTCAACTTCCTACTCGTCGGATGTGAGCGAAGATTCGTGCTAAACCTTTTTATATCGAGGCAAGCAGTGGATGTACGTGTTGGTGGGCTGCTTTTCTCTTTTGTGGGGCTTGTTTGTTCCCATTATTTTTTCTGTATTAACCGAGTTGACTATTTGTCCTTGTAGTTTTTGTGTATGTTTTTTTCTATATATCCATTTAGAAGTGGTTTATTTTGTAATTTTGTGTGAGTATTTAGTGGGGTTGCAAGTCGGGTTGCAACTGAATTTTTTTCTAGATGCAAGTGGGGTCGCAACTGATTTTTTTCTTTTCAGTTGCAAGTGGGGTCGCAACTGAATTTTTAGTTGCAAGTGGGGTCGCAACTGAGTTTTTCCTAGCTGCAAGTCGGGTTGCAACTGAGATTTTCTTTTCAGTTGCAAGTGTGTTGCAACTGAGTTGTTTTCCTAGTTGCAGACGGGTTGCAGCTGACATTTTTATAGTTGCAAGCAGGGTCACAATTGATTTTTTTTCAGTTGCAAGTCGGGTTGAAACTGAGATATTTCATAGTAGCAAGTGAGGTTGCAACAAAGTTTTTCCCAGTTTCAAATCGAGTTGCAACTGAGATTTTTTTCAGTTACAAGTGGGTTACAATTGAGTTTTTTTTCTAGTTGCAAGTCGGGTTGAAACTGAGATTTTTCATAGTTGCAAGTGAGGTTGCAACTGAGTTTTTCCTAGTTGCAAGTCGAGTTGCAACTGAGCTTTTTCAGTTACAAGTGTGTTACAATTGAGTTTTTTCCTAGTTGCAAGTCAGGTTGAAACTGAGATTTTTCACAGTTGCAAGTGAGGTTGCAACTAAGTTTTTCTCAGTTGCAAGTCGAGTTGCAACTGAGATTTTTTTAGTTATAAGTGAGTTACAATTGAGTTTTTTTCCTAGTTGCAAGTCGGATTGAAACTGACATTTTTCATAGTTGCAAGCGGGGTCGCAACTGAGTTTCAACTTGCAACTGCATTTTTTCCCGGTTCAAGTGGGTTCGCAACTGATTTTTTTTCCATTTTAAATTGGGTTGCAACTAAGATTTTTCAGTTGCAGGTGAGTTGCAACTGATTTTTTTTCCTATTTGCAAGTCGGGTTGCAACTGAGAATTAGTCCCGAGTTGGTTTGCGGTGGTTTTTGGGCGACACCTTTGATTGGGGGTCAGGACGCTCCATGATCTTGATGCTTGGCTCGGCATTTTTCGAGACGCACGGGGAAGAAGAGCTTTAAGTACGCCTAGGTTGTTGTGGTTGTGTCACGCTTATGAGAGGTGGCGACGTCTGAGGGCGCTTGTCGATGTAGGCTTGACGCTGTCGAAGGGCTCGATAACGGGTTGCGGCTAGTGTCAATGTAGAAACAAGCCGATTGGTGTCGTTAAAGACTTCCATCGAGTGTCGAGGTGATCCACTAAGTCTAATCGAACTCCGCACATGACTTGTCGAGTGCATGTGATTCTTGTCGAGGGTCGTCGATACTTGTCAAGGGTCAATGATACTTGTCGAGGGTCTAGGATACTTGTGTAGGCCGGCGGTGCTTGTTGAGGGTCGGGACGGCTACCGAGGGTCTGAGCAGCCTCGGTAGGTCCCAGATGGGATACATCGCGCTTCTAAGAGCCGACGAAGGGCACAACAAGGTGGTCACGGACTTGGTTTCTAGTGGGTACTAAGTTTTCTTTCAGTTGCAAGTAGGGGTTGTAACCAAGATTTAGTAGTTGCAACCGAGATTGTCCCGGTATATATAGTTTGCAAGTGAGATTTTTTAGTAATACATAGGTAGGTTACAACCGAGACTGCTGCTATAAGCAAAGGAAAGAAGCAAAAAGCTAGAAAATCAACACAATGACGCCATTCGACCGAGTATTGGCTAATTCCGAGTCGGCTAAGACCCGGTCACGCCGCCATTCAAAAAATCAAAAAAAAATTGTGATTTTATTTTGATTGTAGAATTAAAACTTTTTTTGCAAGCCCAAGCGCAGACCGACCCGATTGCCGGGTTCAAAATTTAGACCCGATGACATGATCTGGCCTAGCTAGGAATTTTCGGGCCGGGCCAGGCTAGCCATGACAAAGTATAGCTGCAATTCCACTTGGAACTGAAAAATGTTAGTTATAAACCCACCACCAATGAAAATCCCAGTTTCCAATGTCTTCTACTCACTAGTTTTTATTTAAAATTGACTCATTTTCCGTGTCCCTCGTCGGCCTGTGTGAAAAAAAGAATGACATGCCGTACACAAAGTGGTATCGTACCAAGCCATGAATAGAAAAGGAAATGGCTACAGTTAGATAGTCGGCCCAATACGTGAACCTTCAAGGCCCAGACCGTTTCCCTTGCTGCCTGGGTCAAGCGATCGATGTAAAAACGAGGATATCAACGTGCATGACGTCAGGCGACTGAGAATTAGTTTAATTCTCAGTCGACTGAGCTGTAGTCACACCCTATATTAAAAGAGAGGCTAGTTTGTACATCAATGCAAATATACAGGGCAACACCTCACTTGGCCTGGAGGGCGGCGAGCTTGGCCTGGAGATCATGGAGCTCCTCATCCCGGGCCCCGAGCTGCGAGAGGAGTTGGTCGATCCCGGCCTCCCTGGCCCCATCCTCAGCAACCTTGAGCACCTCACTGGTGATGTGCTCCTTCTCCTTGCCGAGCTCATCCACCCTCCCCTCCAGCTCCACCACCCTGGCTCGGAGGGAGGCGATCTCGGAGTCCCGGTCGGAGAGGGCCTTGGAGTGGGCGGCGTGGCGGGCGAGGAGGGCGGCGACCTTATCCTGGAGGGCCTGGACCTCGGCCTCCCGGTCGGCGATGTGGGAGTCCTCGGAGAGGGAGGCGGACTGGGAGGCCTTTTCCAGGGATGCCATGAGCTCGCGGATACTGTCGGAGAGCAGCGGGGTGGATGGGGAGGCCATGGCCATGGCGTCGGCGGCGGCGATGGAAGGGAAAGGTTAGGGTTTCGGCGGCGCCGCGCCGCGCCGGGGCAGTTTATAAAGAGGAGGAGGGCACATGGTGGTGGTGGCCGCACCGCGGCGTCGTGCTCTTCCTCCGTACGGAGAAGAAGACAAACAGAAGTGGGCCTGTTGGGCTGGGCCGAAGTGGCTTTCTGTTTTCTGTTTTATTTTCTAAAACCAAAAATAGTTCGAATTTTGAAATGGAAACCTTTTGCAATTATTTTTATTTGAACACAATAAATTTAATAAAATAATTTTCATTATCTGAACAACATTGTAACAACACAAAAATGTAAGTTTGTTTAAATATGGAAGAAAATAAATATTGCGTGAGATGAACAAATGATTATGATGTAATGATGATGATAAAAACATAAAAGAACAAGCATTATAGTTGGTTGCATTTTTGGGATTCCTGTGGAGAAGTGAAGAGGTCGGGATACTCGGACCGAAGATGGTCTTCGCTTTCCCAAGTTGCTTCTTTGTCAGAATGGTGAGACCATTGCACCTTGAAGAACTTGACAGTCTTGTTACGGGTGGAATGGAGAGGTCTTGTTGAACATCAATTACTCGTGATCAATAGCACGGTCTGGATCTTTGAATCATTTCTTGAGTTGTGACTCGTGAAAGACATCGTGCACCTTGGAGAGGTTGGGTGGTAGTTCCAGACGATAGCCAAGTTCTCCACGCCTTAAAAGAACGTTGAAAAGACCAACGTATCGTGGATCAAGCTTTCTTTTGATACCGAAGCGTTGTGTGCCTCTCAAGCTTTCTTTTGATGTCCATGTGATTGCTCTCATAATTTAATGTCATAAATGTGGGTACATTTCCCTATAAAGTTGGTCAAAAACTAATAAGTTTGACTGTAGATGTACGCTTATTCGAGTATGGATTGAGCATTCTATAAATTTCCGCCCCTTGTATCCCTGTCTAGGGTACGAGTCTGATTGATCGAATGACACGCGTACAAAAAAGTCTGACGCGTCTCCACACAGACACAGGTCGCGAACAGAACGGAGCACGTACGTTATTATGCTGTTGATGAGACAGATGGGATCGATATGGCAGCATCACACTGCTGGAGTTTGCGGTTGTGTGACCAGGTGAGAACTCGTAAAACCAATTCAGTTTGGACAGATCATCATAGTTTTTGTTATGGATGTCAGTCCAAGTGAGAATAACCCCATTGATTGTACTAATTAAATTCAGTTATACTTTATGCCAGACCAAACCACGTCACATCAAATTCATTAATGATGCACATTGCACCATGATGTTGAAGGATTGATCATGGCCAAGGTTCTAACATCGGATGGTCTTCTCACACACTTGCGATCCTTAATTTGGCAACATTTCCCCTTTATATTGCTGATGAAGTGCCTACCTGCACTTGTGCTCCTAGGCGACAGTTCGATGATGCCATTGCTAGCTCCTTCTTGGTAGGTAGCTCCTACGGCCGCGCGGCCTTCTGATCCATGACGATGCGGGACTTCTCCTGCTTCCGAGACGCCGCCGTCACCACCATCTCCTCCACCGCCATGTCCTCCGACCACCTCGACCGCTCGCTGCAGGCTGCCACCGCCTGCGTCTACAGGGCCGCGCTGCCCTCCAGCCGCAAGGAGCTCCTCGTCACCGTCACCTGGACACGATCCATCGCCGGCGCCGAAGCTGCCGCCGGGACTCCAGGCCTTGCCGTCGCCGTCGAGGACGTCGCACAGTTCCCGCCCCCGAAGCCGAAGCCGAAGCTCCCTCCTCCGTCGTCAGCGGTCGGGACGACGGCTGCCACGCCGCGCCGGTCCCCAGTGATGCCGGCCGCGCAGGCGAACCAGAAGATGCACCTGCAGACCAAGAGGCGCGGGAGCCGCTCGTTCGTCACGGAGGCCGGCACCGTCGTTGCCGTCCACTGGGACGTCTCAGACGCCAGGTACGCGTCGCCGACCTCCCCCGAGCCCTGCGGCGGCGGGTACCACCTCGCCGTGGTCGCCGACGCGGAGCTCGCGCTCCTCCTCGGGGCCGGGGGCGGCGAGCTGTCCCGCCGCTTTGGCGCCGCGCCGCGCCCTCAAGCTGTCCTGCTCAGCCGGCGCGAGCAGCTCCGCGCGCCACCGCCCTCGCCTTCCACGTCCGCTCTGGTGGTGGCGCACAGCACGCGGTGCCGCTTCCGGGAGGGCGGCACGGAGCACGAGGTGACGGTGCACTGCCGCGGCGACCGGCGGGCCACGCCGAGCGACGAGGGGGAGGTGGCGGTGAGCGTGGACGGGCGGACGCTGGTGGAGGCGCGGCGCGTCGGTTGGAATTTCCGCGGGAACCGCACGGCCGTGCTGGCCGACGGCGCCGTGGTGGAGGTCATGTGGGACGTGCACGATTGGTGGTTCTCCGGCTGCACCGGCGCGGGCGCGGCGCAGTTCATGGTGAAGGCGCGCGGCGGCGGGGAAGGCGTGTGGATGACGAGGAGATGGCGAGCAAGGGCCACCCGCCCGCCGGGTTCTTCCTCCACATGCAGTGCTACCGCCGGTGACCTGCCGTCGGCGCCGGACATAATTACAGATTCTTGGTTAATCCTGTCCAGTTATTCGGGTCGTCGGCTCGTCGTGAACTCGTGATTGATTCTTGGTTTCGTCGGCAAATAGTCGCTGAGTTTTCTTTCTCGTCCGATACTCCGATCGATTGATTGAGATTCCCACGCATGACGTCCCGTCCCTGTCCCGACGTTGATAGTTGATCGCATCATCATCTTATTCTTTGTTGAAGAGGGTGGCGGCTTTGACTTCGGAGACGAGGAGAGCCCAATGGCAGCCCGGCCGCCGGCCGACGAGATCGCCGTCAGCATGCACATATCATTTTCTCGTTAGTAAACAGCTTACTAATGGCGGGGGTTCACCACCTGCTGACAGACTAATTCAGGCATGACAGCATGATCATCAAGCGGTTCGTTTGGTTAGCCATGAAAGAAGGTTGGCTGCCTGCCTCTCCGTTGTTGCATCATCTGCTGCCAACCTCGGCCGGCAGCCATTACTGCATCTCCTAGCGCGACTCACGAGGGTCACGGAGGTGTTTGGCAGGGAGTGCTTTACTCACACTGCCGCCATGAATGAATGAGCTCGATCGGAGACGGCGTGCATGCATGCGTGTGCAGGCAGCTAGCTACCGTTGGTTGAACGGTGGATAGGTGGATGCCGGGCCGCTGAGGTCGGTCGTGGTCTCGTGGAGCATTTAAGACGAGGCATGGGCCTCCTCGGCATTCCGGGGCGGCTGCCGGCGCCAGGTTGACGACGACAGCGGCTGCCGCAGCAGCAAGCGAGGCAAGTTCAGACGGCGTCCGGTCAAGACTGGGGCCCACGTTGACTGTTCCCTTTGGTTCTGAGCCTGGGCCACGTGTCATTGGTGGCACTTTCTAACATCGCGATATTCGAGCCCATGGGTCCTTGACCCGGGCTCCCTAACGCAAATTTACCCGAAGATTGCATCGCAAGTGGAGACATTGTAGTCGTGGACTCGTATAATACCATTTATCAAAAAGTTGAAATACCAAGATTTCTGCACTAATCGATGCATATAACCATTTTCATTGCAACATTATCATTTAAAATAAAACAAAATAATGGCAACAAATAGGGGATACATATACAAATCAACAAAATAGAAGAAACATGTATCTCTTATGCATTAGGGATACTATTATTTTGCCGCTATCCATGCCGGTTGAATAAATCCAGTGTGAGCATCTACACATGCTTGCACCCAGAGTCTACGAAATTGCGCTCCTCCACGGAGAGGTAGGACAACATATCTATGTTATCTAGATATCCAAGTTCAAATTTGTGCACAGATTTTAATTTGAGAAATTGAAGGGAGCACTTATATACACTCGACGGAACCATATACATTAAAGAAGAATGCCAAAAATAGAATATGTTTCAACTTTATTTTCTTCAATTATTATTATATTAGTTTTTCATTGCCTACATAGCACGCACATGTTGTCACTAAACCCAACTTGCAAGACCCATTTTCTCAATGTTTAATTTATATTTTAAAAGGTTTTTATAACTGTACTTACCTAATTATACACTAGGGCCACTGTGCTTTAGAGATATCTTAAGGAGACTAAAGTATACTCCCTCCATTCTTTGAATATAAGATATTTTAGTTGCTCCACATATTGCCTAGACGCATACTAAAATACACACTAAAACGTGTCTAGATATATTTATATACCTGTGAATGTAGCCAAATGCTAAAACATATTATATTTAAAAACGGAGTGAGTATATACTAACACACATGTATATCAATTATGTAATTTATCCAATTCTAAAAGATAGTTCAAGGAGAAGAACCCCATAACTAATGATCTGAACAGTTGTTATTTGTTTAATTATAAAATCTAAGTAATAAAAATTGTACTAATTAACATAATAACAATGTAAGAATAAATGTAAAATAAGTATACAAGTTTAGTATAAAATATATTTTCATATGAAAATACAACAAAAAAATCTCATATGAAAATACAACAAAAACCTTAATATTCTATGTGATTGGATCACTATTTTAATTCAAAGAATATACAAGAATAGATATAGCATTAACTGAAGTACCTTAATTATAGCCATCAAGGGCTAATTGAACCAACTCAGAAATTTCCAGAAATACATCTTCTTGAGGTTTCAAATGATCGAATACTTTATCAGGACAAACGAATGAGACCGTGCTAAAGAAGCAACATAAAAATAGAATCAAAGATGTTACTATATTGCTAAATAAACTCCTGTATCACACAACATGTTAGAAATGTTAATAAAGGTCGTGCTCGGCAAATGACGCAAATATTTCCTTTAAGTTTCTGCAACACAAAGTCTTAGAAACAAAACATACGCTAATGGGATTATGAGAGTTGAATAAAATAAGGCCTCACAAGTTCAGGCGCAAATGCAGACCCACAAGTTAAATAGGCCTCGGCGGCAGAGACAATTCTGTTGAAGGCACTAGGTATTCGCTCAAAGAGCTCGGATTTTCACCTGGAAATCACTTGAAACTGGCGACGGTAGGAATGTAGGTCCACAATGACGCCTTCAAGAAGGACCACGATGCTAAGGCACCGCCATCATCGGCACCGATGCAAATCTTTCGCTTGGAGTAGCTTCAAAATCGTTAGGCCACACATGGAGGCCCAGATAGTACCAGCGCCACCAGCCAGCAGGGAACCTTGCCGCCAACCACCAGACGCATCCATGCAACGAAGCCGCTGGTACCTCAGCCTAAGCACCAGCTCTGACGAAGACCGCCATGAACCTGAGCACTGTAACCAGCTTGCTGCAGCCGCAGTAGATCAGGCCACCAGCAGCCTCCCCGTCCTGGGTCGAGCCCAAGACGACTACGTCAAGGGCGTCGCGCGGGACGAGCCACCACCGCCCGAAACAGGTCGCTTCCCGCCGTGCCAGATCCATCACCGGAGCACCGGATCCACCGCCGTCCGCGGCGAAGCGGCAGAGAGGCGACGGGGGACATATGACGGCGCGTGGCTAAATATGGCATGACATTATGGAAAGTGTTTTGCGATCTCGGACACCAGTGATCTCTCTTATGTAAAAAATTCGAAAATCATATTTGTCAGTTTCCAAAAAATCTGAAAAAAACACTACATGTAGCCCATGATGTATCCCACAAACGTGTAAATTTTTAATCTGAGATAACTTATATTATGGGCTGCGCAAAAATAACAAATCTAGTAAAACTTAGAGAGTTGAAAATATACATTCTCAGATCTGCATATTTGTCATTTTTGTGTAGCCCAGAATACAGAGTTTTTTAAGTTTAAATTTTGCACGTTAGTGGGATATATCATTGGCTATGCGCTTATTTTTTTCAAAATTTTTTGAAACTTATAAATATGATTTTCGAATTTTTTCAACGGGAGGGACCACTGGTGCTCGGGAGCAAAAAAAAAAAGTCTGCAATGATCACTGATGACAATATAAGAACTACCGAGACCTGACTTCCGCATGGGTTACTTTTTTACCAAACGAACATAGAATCAGAAATCCCCCATATGAGCACTACCTGTCTACCTCTCTTATAAAATGAAAGGAGCTTAGTTGGTGCCGTCTCCTAGGAATACAGATGCTCTAATAATCTTACAGTATTACTTACAGTCAAAAACAAAAACAAAATTGGCTCCTGCAAGACTTACAGGTCACCTGGGTGTAAGTAAATTCGGGAGTTTCTTTCAGCAAGTCTGAACTATTCAGAGCCATCTTCAGTGACCAAGAAGTTCACAGCACACTGCCCGTTTGCACGCACACGACTTGTTGGATTGTTTACATCCAACATCACTTTCAGCAAAAGCATGGAACTGAATGCAGGAAGCACGACCAGACGCTGCTGGTTTACTCAACTTGTCATTGAGCCGTCAGATAACTTGCGAAATTCAGAAAGAGAAAAGTAGGAGCTTCTCTGAACGCAACACCCACCGCCACCAGCGCCAGGACGTACATGCTTGCTACTGAAGCTTCAGATACTATCATCATCAACAAACAAAGCATGCCCCAGCCCACCATGCTTCGTCGATCTCCTGGAAGAAGGAGAAAGAGCAAGAGAGAGCGGCAGTAGACCTCCAGCACCAGCGCGCACGAGCCAAGAGGTCAGCCGTCTTGATTTCCACGGGTTGGGGCTATATTCGAGCCCGACCGCGTGGAAGCTCGGGACGGGTCCTTGACGCGGCCTTTCTAAGGCAAATTTTCTGGAAGATTGCATCGCACGTGGAGACATCGTTGTCGTGGACTCGCATACCATTTATCGAAAAGTCAAAGTACGAAGATTTCTGCACCAATCGATGCATATAACGATTTTCATTGCAACATTATCATTTAAAATAAAACAAAATAATGGGCCACAAATAGGGGATACAAATACCAATCAACAAAATAGAAGAAACATGTATCTCTTATGCATTAGGGATTCTATTATTGTACTGCTATCCACACCGGTTGAATAAATCCAGTATGACCGTCTACACATGCTTGCACCCAAAGTTTATGAGATCAGGCTCCTCTACGTGGAGGTAGGACAACAAACCTATGCTACTAGATATCCAAGTTCAAATTCGTGCACGGATTATTATTTGAGAAATTGAAGGGAGCACTTATATACACCGGAAGAAACCATAGAAATTAAAGAAGAATGCCAGAAATACAACATGTGGCAACTTTATTTTCATCAATTACTTTCGTCGTGACAACTGACAACAGAACTGCAGCGCCGCACTCGGCGATGTAATTTCGTTGACGTCGCCGGAGCAGTCCTGGCGGCCACGCGACGCCATTTTCTTACTCCACCGGCCTGATTCATGGGCATAGTCTTAACAGATAGCGTCAGTTCTTCCTAGCTTTGATACTGCATAGACTTAAATATCATCAAACGGTTTGATTCACAGAACTAGTGCTAGGAGAGTTTGGCCTAGCAAAGGACTACTGAAATCAATCACCAACGTAGCAGCAGACGAGATGCAGATGATGGCTACGTATGTTGATATAATGACATGTTTTGTGTCTTGCCGAGTCGCCGCCGTCCACAGTAATGCCTTCGTCACGTCGCCGCTGCTGACGAAGGAGCAGCTCGACGCGTCTTGCTGCGTCGCCGCTGACGACGAGAATTCCTCCTTCTGTATTGTTGGGTCGACGCTGCCGACGAGGTCTGGCCGCGCTGGCGCCATGAACGAGAGCAACTAGAGAAACCACCAAGGCTGGGAATCGGGAATAGAAGTGCTAGACTTGAGTGCTTTGAGCTGCTCGCGGACAGCTGTCGGGCATCGAGTTGGGTCTACTCCGCTGATTACTGAAACCAGCCGTCATGCGCCGCTCGCCCGCCGCTAGCCAGGTCTCCGCGAGTTGGTCATCTGCCGCCTGCTCGCTAGGTCTCCCCGCAGCTCCTCCTCCGTGTCAGCTAGCACCTCCGACTCCGTCCTCCACACCTGATCCACAACTGCACTGCGCGTCCGACGAGCACTTCCGCGTTGTACGGTCGTCCTCCACACCGCACGGAGAGTCGAATCCGTCGCCGGCGCCTAGCTTCCGTCCCGAAGACTACGTGAATTTTAATCAACGGCTAATAAAAATCACCTCTTAATTAATGGCTAACAAAATTCGGAGCACACGGTTCCGACGGAACCACAAGTTCCGTGCCAATCACCAGAAAAGAGCTCCTTTTCTCAATGGATTCTTTGCACTATCGTTCTGATACAAGAATCACCTAGCTAGACTAGATGGGACTGGGAGGCAACGAGAACGTGCACGCGCGAGTGCCGCATGGTGCAGACGCGTCGGTGACGGGTGTGACATGTACCAGATGCCATGCTTGCTACAAAGAATCATAGGCGCAGAAAGAGGCAGTTCATGCCAATCGCTTCTTCGTTGCGCCCCTTGGTCATTTTGTCTCCAATTTTTCGGGTTTGACTTATGGTCTTTGACATGTTTAATAAAGTCACGTTAATGGTTCGGACAATCAATACATCAACATATTTTTACTCTTCAAATAATGCAGCGCTCGCTGCAGTTTGTAGTTAAGAGGCGGAAAACGATTTTGGCACACGAGCTTCAGTGCTCTCGCCATGCGGAGCGATGTGCGCCACTCGTTAATATTATTTTACCTTCCAGTTATACGTATTGGTACTGTACGTCTACAGATAACTAATGGTATATTTCTCGTATAGATTTATGCGAACAGTTTTCCTGTCAGACATTCATTTAAATGACATGCAAGTGCATTTCGGTCTGCCTGCTGTATGGACATGTCTCTTGTTCAATACGGATACCAGCTCAAGTCGTTGCACAGTGCCACACTGCCGCCGCAGTTTATCATCTGGTAGGCGGTAGCACCGAAATTTCCGTCGGGTCTTCCGTTGTATCTTCATGTCGAGGCCACTTGTCCTAGTAGCAACCCTACCTGAACCCATTTTATTGAAAAATATATATTTTTTTAATACCAATTTGAAAAGTAATATACGGATTAAATCAATTCCAAAGTGGTACACCGTCGGTACACTTATTTCGGTGGCCGAAAGTCCTCCAAGCTTATAAGCACTGAAAGGAGTTCAACGTTTCGATTCGAGATAAAATATACAAGAAATTATGCGTGTCGGCAAGTAGGTTCTATTACTGTGTTTAGTTTTGATTTTTTCGACTTTAACTTATTAATTTTGGACCAAATTTTACATCATTTCTCGGTCGGCCGTTTGAAATTTTCTTTCACGGGTAGATGGATCTCGCTGTTTCCCATAAATTTTATGTTGTAACTTTTTGGTTTCGATGGGCATATATGAATTTTCTCTCTAGTATGTGTTCTCTCTAATACGTGTGTTTTCTTATAGGTACATGTTCGTCGAAAGAAAAAAGTTACAACATATAAGTTGTGGAGAACGGTGATATCCATCTACTCGTGAAACAGAAATTTCAAACGGTCAACCGATACGACAAATTTGACAAAAGTCATCAACAAATGGTGCGAATTTTGATCCAAAATTAAAAAGTTAGGGTCGACGAAACTCGAAACCGGTCATGGGAATGGGACCACCTCAACGATGGACATATATTTCGTATATATTTTATTTCAAATCAAGACAAGGTTGAATGCTTTTCATTTTAAGCCAATCCTAAAAGTGAATGAAAAGTTTGTCCTTATCACCATCATACTTTCGTCCAGAGCACTGCCGGAATAAATGGTCTCGGTCCGAGTAATGCTGAAACGAGTGTTTCAACCTAAGTAAGGCCGACGGCGTACTACTTTTATAATTGTTTTAATTCATATGTTATTTTTTAAATTTGTATTTAAAAATTATTTTTAAATAAATACCCCATCACTCCATGAACCCTAATTTCGACGCCATAGTTGTGCCTTGGCCTAACGACTTGAAACTCCTTCATCTTGAACCTGCCCATGCTCCCGATTCGGACGCCGTTTTTCTATTCAGTGCTTTTTTGTTTACAACAAATCCTAATTAACCTTTTTGTTTACAAGATTCCGAGCAACCTCTAGCGTTAACTCCTCCGGCCGCCGTCATGGCATCCTATCGTTAACTTGAAATAGATCTATCTCTCTCTACACCTCTATGGTTAATTCATTTCGGCTTCGACGAAGAGTGGAGAAGTAGATAACATTAGTCCTGGGCCGCCCCAATGCATGTCGTGCATGAAAAGCTCCGTCCTCGTCGTCGCGGGCCACCGAGTCGGTGTGCTCCATCAGCTGGCCGGCGCGCGTTACATGTAGTACATGTTTAACCTACCGTTTGGAAAAAAAAAACAAGCAGTAGTACATGTTTTAATCTAAATTCATTTATTATGATTATTGTTTCTACCAAACAATACTATATCGTTGATACATCCAAGCCTATTTAAGAGTGAGCATACAAGAGGTAGGCCTTTTTCTCAGTGCCGCCCGGAGCATTACTTTTCTCAATGGATTCTTTCCACTATTGTTCTCATACAAGAGAGACTAGATGGGGACTGCGAGGCAACGGGAACGTGCACAAGCGAGTGCCGCATGGCCCGTTGTACTACATATGCGCCAATTGCACAACTATGTCCTCTACAGCGGCACATGAATACATCCCTTCCATCCCCATGGCCTAACAGGGGTGCAGTGGTGATTTTCCTGTTCAACATGTATGGGCTACTTTTAGTTGTTTACACTAGTATTTTGTCTATATGATCGACTAGATATATGTATAGTTTATTGTATTTGGTTAGATTTATAAATGTGTAAGTGATGTTGATTTCATTAAAAAAACTCATCCGAAAAATGCTTTATATTTTGGAAAGGATGTTAGAGATAAGAACGAAGTTGTCAGACTATGCTTGGAGGTGAAGTTGTATACTAACGCTATCTCTAGGACTCGCGCGTACAGATTGCTTTGTTAATTTGTTGGGAAATTTATAGTGTGCAACAGAAAAACAGTAGACACAACACTATGGACAGGATGCATTTGTACAAGAGAAATGTAACTGTTTGAATTTGTCCTATCAGTTAGAGCAGTGCATTGAATCTACGAAACTTGACGTTAGAAGATGTGGCTTGCCTTAATTTGGTTGTTGGAGCTGTTGCAAACTGGCAACCAAATATTTTGGATTTACATGAATGCTGTGGGTGGGGTGGGCGCTGGGATTTGGAATCAGGCTTTGATGGTGCAGCACCTGACGATGCTGTGGAGAGAACACTCCTTCCATGTTCCAAAAAGGTTCCTCATGCATGTATGTACATGAGGATCAGCCTGTCTATATGCCTTGCAAGAAACCTATAGTAGAACAACCAAAAGAGAACTAACAATGGACCTGATGGAATGTTCAATCTCCACAAGAATTGACTCCTATCATCATAAATAAACTACAACCAGTCTCACAAAAATGTACTGCTAAAAGTCGTTCCTTGCCACAAATTTCTTGTACAAAGTTATGCCGTGTCGATTACATCAAAGGCGATTACAATCCACACAAACGAGGACACGAGGGAGAAGGGAGAACACCCTGGAAAAGAAGGAAACACAGAAAACGTGATCTTCTGAGCAATGGTGGAACATCCACTGACGGAAGAAGCACAAGCCCTCTTCTCAGTGGCAAGCCAGCCAGAGAGCATCCCACGACGCCGACCGGATCCCAGATCCGCAGCCTTGCACAGCTAACCTTATTGTAGTAGAAACACTAGACACGGCAATCACCGTCCTTGAACGCACGGTGGCCACTATATGACTATTTTGGCACATCACCCGGTTGAGTTGCTGGAAGTGCTTCGATATATCTATGAAAGTTGAAATTATCAACTAGATAATGACCAGCCTCGTACAAGGATCCATCCAGCGGGTGCTTCAGTTGATCTCCACAATTAAAACAATGTCGTGGATCAACAACACCTCGGAGCTCAGCAAACCCACCTATAGGAACAAGAGGGGGTTATTACATGATAGTAAGTTGGGATGATTCAACAGGAAAAATAAGCAGACTATATATGTATATATATTTTGGTGGTTAGTGACTAACCAACTCTCTCGTTTTCTTCCAGAGCAACTATGGATACCGGTACCCAAGCGTTTATATCAAAATCAAGTCGCAGTTCTGCAAAGAAGAACTCCTCCTTTGAATTCTCCAGGGTGGTTTCTGCCGTGAAATTCAAATGATAATAGCAACCATCAACCCTGATTACGCGGCTAACGATGGCTTTGGTGAGCTGATACTTGATCTGGCAATTTTTTAAGAGTAAGGAAATAAGAAGGTATCAAAGATAAGATAACACTCGGTAAAGGAGAAAACAAAGAGTTGAAGAAAAGTAAATAACAATAATAGTATAGGTCATGTGTTATAATTTGTCCATTCTAAATATATGGTGTACTCTAACTAACTACTCCCTCCGTCCTCAAATAAGCATACATCTAGTATTCGTCGGAGTCACTGTCAGACTCGTAATACCTAATTTGACCATGCATCAAAACAGGGTTATATAGTGCCAGGGATGATGAATTCGACATAAGCCATAAATAGATGATGACGAGTGTGGAACAAGTTTGAGCTTAATTACGTTTGTTGGTGGTTGGGATCGGGAGGAAGCGGCGATGTAGGGGAAATCGGATCATCAAGGTTGACGTGTCGTCCGGTCGGGGTTGATGGCGTAGCAGGTGGAGGTGGTGGCTGCTTCTTGGTCGGCAAGGGGAAAGGAGGCTCTAGAGGAGGACATGTCCTTGCACAGTAGAGCACCCGAGGCATGGCTCGATTTGATCGATCTCCTCGCACAACAGTTGGGGATCGGCCTGCAATATATTTTGGGGATACTCAAATCGATGGGCAATTCTAGGGTAAGCAACCACAACCAGCGGAAGGAGGAGAGAGAGACGCGAGCTCACCTTCAACGGGCCGGCGAAGGTCCACGAGAGTCCGGTCGGCGGCGCTCTAGGTCTAGGGTTCGGGCTGGAGTTGCGCCTGGCCTGGCCTGGGAGAGGATAAGTGAGCAACATTTTAATAAGGCTCAACCCCGACCTCGACTCGTATTCGTTTTCCCGCCACGACCTCTACTCGTATTCCTTTTCTTTCTTTCTCTAAATTCCTCGCTGTAATTACAAATAAAGATCCACAAAGTGAATGTATGTAGATATTGTTTAGATCTAAAATCGTGCGAATTTTTGTATTTTTGGCTGGGCAAAAAATGAAGAAATGGGACAAATTTTGAAATTGCGTATTCTTCGCCACCCGTTTGTCTTTTTTGTGCAGCCTTACGCATTTCGTGTTGAAGATTCACACGACTATAGATCTGGACAATATATGGCCCCAAGGAAGGCGACAGTGAACATTTGATAAATACCAACATAAATGGGAGATATATTGATACCGCAAATATGTAGAGCGTGCTTCACGAGTAAATCCGATTAAACGACCAAACACAAGGCATTCAGGTGGTTAGAGTGATCAATATAGACTCACGAGTAGCCACGATTTACACTTCATTCACTCCAGCTATAAAGTGATCATATCGTGTACATAATAACAGATAAGCACTACAAAGCAACATTGTAGCCACAAAACACTTCATCCGACAACAATCCTCCACAGCTGTCACGTCAAACTTGAGGAAGTCCTTACATTTCTTACCGTGGGTGCTTTGGACCTCCAAATATGGCAAGTCCTCCATGCCAAATGAAACAATGCATACGGCATGTGTTTCTACTTTAGCGTCCTTCTTTACCAAATCTGGGTTGTACTTGTAAATTTCACCGGACTTGATGCAATCTTCATAGTTGCCACTAATCCTGAGAACACCCATAAGAGGGCCAGTACTGCGCAGCTTGTACAGCGCATTCCTCATGCTATCAGGGTCATCAACCCTGTAGCCAATGTACTCTTTTATGCCATACCGAACAGCATCTTTGGCACACTGAAATTTAAATGAAAAGAAAAAATAGTCAGCAAATGCAATACAAAAATGAGACCACCCAGGACTAGCCCTTGGTGGCATATATTCTTATACCAGAGCAACACAGAAGTCTGCAGACGATGTGATGATGTTTTCAGTAAATCAGACAGTGTCTCGAGAACACTACAGAAACGTTTTTCTTCCCTAGTGAGAGCTCTGGCGATTTCCGAGCAACTCCCAAACCTGCCGCCAATCTGCAGATTGCAATGATGATCGACAAGAAGTGTCACCTTGATGTAGGGTCTCTATTCCTTTTGACCAACGTGGGAGTAGATGGGTCACAACAACAAAGAAAGGGTTGGAGGAGAGGTTTGATCTCCAATATGAGAAGCTTCCTTTCTTTTGTCACAGCTGTGGTCTTATTGGGCATGGGGATCTTGAGTGTCCTACCCCTGCTGTTCGTGACAAGGGAAACTGCCCTTTGATAGGAAGCTAAGGGCCCCGGATGATCAGAGGAGGAGGATGCAGTCCTTTAGCCAGGCTGCTGCTAGTGCTTCGTGGAATAGGGATTCTCGTGAAAGGAGTGGGAAAAAATCTCACCTGATTCGTCTTCCAGCCGCACCTCTCGTACTGCTAGGAAGGATGGGGACGGTCTGAAACATGGCGAGGATGAAGTGAATTCGCCCAACACCAAGAAGCCTCATGCCCAAAAAGGTTCGAGGGTCTCTGAAATTGCAAAGAACCTCTTCTCCACTCCGAAGGAAAGTGAGTTGAAATCTGTGAAAAAATGGAAACCAACTGATGTGGGGGGTGGACGGCATGGGCGGATCTGGGCGTCAATACCATTTTAGCCCGACCAGTGTGTCGGCTGCTAATGGAGGATGCAACAGCTCAGCTGGGATGCAGGGGGCTGCTGTCTTGGGGGAAATGGCTAAGAAACGGAAAAATGACAAGTCATCAAAGAATACATCCCTTGTCGTGACATTATGAAGAAAGACACATAGAACGCCTAGCTACTTGTGAGATCTGTGGTGGAGAAGATGAGACAATCTTTCATGCTCTCACTAACTGCACTTGGGCTAAGGTTTTTTGGAGAAGATGGTGATTATGTTAAGATCAACGTTGACGCTGGATTCCAACAAGATGAACTTCAGGGTACAACTGGCTGCTTAATGCAAGACTGCTCAGGCGGACTACTAAAAGCAAGAAAAATCAATACTAGAAATGGGAACAGCTGAGACGAAGTCCATATCTGCAAAAACATCTCATGCCTCTCAAGGATGGATTACACTCTCTGCTTTAATTTTATTACATCTATCAGCATTTCATTCACCAGAAGTCCAAACACATTTACCACAAAAATAAATGTCATAAAAAACAAAACTAACACAGTTGCCTTTCCAAAGCAGCCAAATGCCTTACGAACATGACATGTCCAGACACAGAATCTTGTTAACATTCAGCTGTGTGAAATAGTATGACACTGGTAAACACAATGACAGCACGCAAGCAAGCAAGAGCTAATCAGCTTGTCCAATTCTGCCTCCACGATGGCTTCTATTGTCAGGAGTTTCAAGTACAAAACCCACTACTTACTTGAACATAAGAGGAAATTAAAGTCGTCAAAAAATTGCAGTAACATTCCACGTCGGCATTCACCTGTTTTACTATCTCCTTGTTAAGACACAAACAATACACTCTCTTAGCATACATGGCATCCTATATGAACAGAAAGATCAATCACATGTGGCCAGACCCCTGCACAAAAATTTGAGCACCTGTCAGGGGGTTTCAAAGATTGAAAATGGCCCCGAACTAATTGACTGGGCACTTATTCTTTCTGTAAGCATCTTCTCTACATGGTAAAAATGGTGAGCTTTGAGGGACGAGTTGACCCGAATTTTTGCTGATGTGGCTCGTCAACCGGATCCACCACCTACACGTCATCACCTTTGCTTTGTATATCGATCCCTGCTACAGCGCGTCGCCCTGGTGAAAAATGCGCCTCCATGTCATCATTTATGTTCAGCTGAGAACCAGACTTCATGCTAATCCATCTCAATGTCATCATCTCAGCCACTGCTTGCTGCTTCTGTGTATGTCAATCGTACTAATCCTCCTCCATGCCATCGTTGGGATCCTCAGCATACACCTTGCATGGACAATGGGTGCACACTCTTTACTCTCAGCGCTGCCCCCATGGTTGCCTTCTACCTTGGGGTAATCAAAATACACAGCATCCATGTACATCCACTCGCCCTTATCGATGGAATACATGTCGTCAAATTGCTCCCCACAGAGTGCACAGATAATCTGGCTCTCATCTGCAGGAACCATACACTCGCTAACTTCCTCCGCAGAGCCCAACTCTGTATCAGAAGTACCAGAGTCCAGGAAGATGTCCTGTGGTTCAGGTGACCTATCAATCCAGCGGTTCTTGCTGGGGTACCATCTTTCAGGAGCGATGCCAGTATTTCTAGTCTCGGAGGGCCCGATTCGTGGCTGGCTGTGTGTTCACTGAGCTCCTCTTCAAGTCTGAATCTTAGACCACATGTTTTACATTGATGACTTTGGTCGTCAAAGAGGCTGTCGACCACATGCGTATGGTACTCGCGAAGCAGTGCTGGCTTGAACTCGAGACCGATAAGGTCAGCCGTCTTGATTTCCAGGGGTTGGGGCAACAAAGCCTTTTTGGGGGCGGATTTGTCCTTGCCAACTGGAGGCTGGACAATCGGCAAACGTGGAGGTGAAGCACTGACAGCAGATGTGCTCGGACTTGATCTGCTGGGTTTTCCTGGCACCGAAGCAGACGAATCAGTTGATGGTGAAGAAATTAGCCCCTTTGCAACCAGAGAACTGAGAAGACTTGAGAGTGGTGCAGGATTGTCAGCTTTCTGTGTTGGTGGTGGACCTGGTGGCAAAGGTGGGCGAACAGAATTTGGGACATGAGGTTTCAATGTGGCATTTTCACTGGCCAACGGAAGAAGAGGAGGTTGTGCTCTTGAGCTAGGATGATCACTTGAGTTTGGTTTGAATCCACTCTTTAGAAGACCAGCCAATAAATTGCTAGCACTTATCTGATCCGAGTTTACATGGGCAGGATCACTGGGCAAGGGAACTTCAGGAGGCAGATGGGCAGAAGGTCTAAATAGCGATGATGACGAATTTTCTTGCGGAAAGAGATGATTAGGTGGCTTGACATGTGGCTTCAACAGCACAGAAGGGTGCTTTTGAGTCTGCGAGGAAGTATGTGACAGAGTTGCTACAAGATTAGGCCGACCCTGAGAATGTGGCTCCTGGGGATTTTGACCCGATGGCAAAAAAGGTCTGGAAGCATAAATATCATGCTCCACGGAACTTGGGGAGCTCTGGCGCGCAAAGGACGAGGTAGATGAAGGTGCCTGGACGGGTGGCGGGGAAGGTGGCCAATATTTATGTTTTGGTTGCCCAAAAGTTGTAGGTCCACTAGCTGCACTGTCAAGGCTTGATCGTCCAGCATATGCTCCTGATAATCCAACTGGTACAGATAAAGTGATGCTTGCTGGTTGATTGGGCAACCTTGATATCCTGGGATCCCTCCCAATTCTTGGTGAGTTTTTTCCTGGGACGACCAGAGAGAGGAACCACGAGTTTCTTGGAATTGTTGTCCTTCAGGCCACATTTCCCTACCTATTCTTGGGTCTAACTCACGCTTGCTGTGAAGGTACTCTTCATGATCCTGAACAATTGAAAAAAATATAAAATTATAATCGACTCCAGAAATGTAGTGCAAAGGTTGAATATATATGAAGAAAATTCAGCACGGGACACAGTAAATCTTAAATTTCAGAAATATATTATAGGTTGCGAAGTTGAAGGCATCCCAGCAGTTAACTATTATAGATTTTAACAGTTTTGCTCCACATACCATATATGCTGCAATTCTTCTATCTTGGCCTGTTTCATGTCCAAATCTAGGGACTGTATCTGGTCTGCGGAACTCAGGGTCCAATTGATCTCCCAGCTCTGACCATTTGGTCCTATGAAAGCTTGAAATATTGCCATCGTCAGCCATCAGTTCTCCTTTTCTTGCAGAACTGGCCCCTGCATAATCTGCTCCTTGAGAACATACATCATCCCACATGTACTCTTCTTCCTCAGAGTTCTTCCAGCTTTTGTTAGCTGACAGCCTACCAATCCTATCAGAATTACTAACAGGAGTTGGGAGAAGTGCACTGTCCAAACGTACAGATCCTGAAGGCCGAGGATCCTTATTTGCATAAAAACTGCTGCGTCTGTCAAATTGCTCTTCAGAAGAACTAACACCTCCAGCATAATATGGTCCTCCGATTCCCTCTTGGCCTTTGGACTTTGAACGAACTTGACCAGCTCCAACAACAGGCTGTTGTGAGATGTTGGAAAATCCAAGACCTCTCACATCTCTATCCGGCTTCTCATGAATCGGATTAGTAAAGGTGTCCCTCTGAGCACGCTGTAAGTTTGCAGATCATAGCAAAGTATATCAGCAAAAGCATGAAAACAAAAACAAGGAGAAGCACTTTTCTGGCAATTTACATGTAGGAATATCAAAGAGCGAAATAACTTACGGGTCTAGAGTTAAGAGCATCCAGCCGTCTCCCAGCACCTTTGTCTATAGCTATCCTGTTAACTCTGTCCATATCATCATCAGAGTCAGATATTATAGCCGTCTTAGCACCGGCTCCCAGTAGACCCTGTCCACAATTGATGGGAAAACAGTATGAGGAGAAATTTATAGTGTGTGACAGAAAAAAAAACAGTAGATACAACACTGTACACAGGATGCGTTTTTACAAGATAAATGTAACTGTTTGAATTTGTCCTATCAGTCAGAGCAGTGCATTGATACATCTACGGAACTTGACAACAGAAGATGTGGCTTGCCTTATTTGGTTGTTGGAGTCTTGCTTCCAAATATTTTGGATTTACATGAATACTGTTGGATGGGCGCTGGGGTTGGGTATCAGGCTTTGATGGTGCAGCACCTGACGATCCATTAGCAGATGACTGAAAGCCAAGTTCCTTCTCAATCATTTGAAGTGAAGCTGGAGAGAACACTCCTTTCCATGTTCCAAAAAGGTGCCTCATGCTAGTATGTACAGGAGGATCAACCTGTCTATATGCCTTGCAAAAAACCTATAGTAGAACAACCAAAAGAGAACTAACATCATTAGGATGCCAAAGCCAGAATCATCTCATAAAAAGGAAGCTGGTTCATTAGGCTATCATGAAGTTGGTTATCTCAAGTAAAAAGGGTAGAGTTGGACTAACCTCAGGTAGTCGTGCAGAAAAATGTTTAACATAATCTTTTCCAATATTCTTGACTATACTGTCAAGCAGATAAAGAGAAGGTAGCTTCTGGTCACTTGGAACCTACAAGCACAGGTAACCATCAAATGAAATAGACATATCCCTCCACCATAATGTAATACAATTACATTGACAACAATCAAAAATTTATTTCAGAACATGAAAACAGAAGCAATGGAATGGTTACACAAGCGAACAGGTTGGAGCCTTTTAGAGGCCAATCTGCTTCACTAAGTATTTATGCAAGACCAAAGCAATGGAAAATACGCTACACAACAGAACAAAACCAGCCTGCTTTACATGAACCCATCGAGACACAGCACAATGCATTTTCTTTTGGTACAGACATTAGTAGTTACCCCTACTCTGTAGTAGTTTCTTTCAAGCATGTAAGAGGTGGCAAACAAAACAATTCTAGCTGATATGCTACATTCAGCAGTAGCTTCCCCAAGCTTACAGAGAAGAAAACACACACAAATGAAAGCGACTTAAATACAAAGAGCTATCTAAAAGCAGCAACGAGAAGACCCAGTGTCTTCCACATCAGGGGCATAGTGTTTCCATTCATTCGCCAGTCCATTCATAAAGTTCAATCTTTGTGAACATAACACAGAGTCCAGCTATAAATAAGGTATTCCAGAATCCGAATCACTTTCGGTGCAAGGATAAGCATATGGGGTACACACAGTTTGACCTGATCATCACTAGAATAACATAACATGGATAGAAATTTTCCAGAGAACAGATAGGAGAACAGGAGGATTGAGACTGTTCCCAGTAATGTTTGCTCTTGGAACAATAATGTTTTAGTATCACTGAACATTGCTGCAGCCCGGCTATTACAAAAAAAAAAGGTGCTTCAAATGTGACATTAGTATTATTTCTTTTGCCACACCACACTGGTCTGATGTACATATGGTGAATGGCCCGCTGGTTCGAAAAATAACCGCACGTTCGCGTCATACATCAGAGCCACACACACACATACACAGGCAAAGATAGAGGGGTGTGGGAGTCGACAATGATTTCTTCATTGGCCCGACGTTTACATGCTATACAACCGTTTCGGAATTGCGCATCAACAGAATCAAAACGATATAGAAATATTTACCTGCGCATGAAAATCAGATTTCCTCTTCTTACACACAACACAGCCCTTTGCAACACCAAAGAAAAAATACAGCAAACCTTGACTAGCTAGCTAGCTACCACATTCATGTGGTGTGGTGGCTTATCCAACAGCATCCACCACACATCCATACTCCTATCTACAGTAGCACACAGGACGGCTTCAAGCTTTACATGGGGGGTGGGGAGGGAGGGGAGGGGAGGCGAAGAAGAAGGGTCAGTCACCTCGAGGATGTTGTTGAGGACGAGGGCGGCGATGGGCCTGGCGGCGTGGAGGTTCTCGCCGGCGATGATGGTGAGGTTGGTGATGATGGGCTTGGAGTTGAAGGTGAGCTCCCCGAGCGCCGTCCGGTACTGCGCCACCAGCTCGTCCACCTGCGCCTGCTGCTCCGCTGCCTCCCTGGCCTCCGCCCTGGCGCTCGCGCTGTTCCCGTTCCCGGCGCCGGCGTAGGAAGATCTGGGGTCCCGCGACTGCGGCTGGGGCTGGGGCGCGAGGAGGCGCGGCTTCTTGGGGGCGGCGCCCGGGTCCCCCGGCGCGGCGGATCTGCGGGCGGAGGAGGGGGCCTCCATGGAGGCGCGCATGGCGGCGGCCGGCGGGGGCGGGTCGAGCGCGCGGGCGGGCTAGGGTTTGGGGCGCATGGGCCGGGAGCTAGGGTTTGGGCGGGCGGCCGAGCTGCGCTGGGGCTGGTGGAGCGGAATGGACGGCGGACGGAGGCTCCGGCGGCGGCCTCTCCGTGGGGGGCGGTGGGGAGTGAGAGCTCCGGTGGTGGATGGATTTGGGGGGTTTGGGTTTGGATTTTGATTCGGTGCCGGAGGAGACGGGGCGGGATGCGTGAGGAAGAACAAAGCTGCCGTTTTTATAACTCTGTCTCTGACACACACACCCACCCACCTCTCAATCTATGCCTCTACCACGTTGGAAGTTTTTCAGACATGGAATTTCCCTCTTTGATCATGGATTTATGGATTCTATCATCCTTGTCCTATGGCTCATCTACCATACCATAAGAGGAAAGAGAGAGAAGATCTGGATTCTATTGAAAAGAATCGGGGCAGTAATGCGGAGGATCGTGGAGAGTTACTAGGCGTCATAGTTTGTGTTGGGGCTCATTAAATTCTTGGGATTGTCGAGTCAGATGCCGTGGGTTACTGTGTTTCGTGACTCTTGGGTCGACCCCTCTGGGCTTAGATATAGTCGGAGATGAGTTGCATTGTCTATTGGTTGATGAGATGTTAGTTTTTGTATGGAGTTGGTGACTATTGCGTGGGTTGGGGCGGAGTCGATGGTGGCCTCTAAGGATGCGTCCGTGGCTAGGGAGTGAGAGGTAGGGTTTGGGGCGCATGGATTGGGCTATGGACGGGGGAATCTATCTATCTAATCTATGGGGTTTAGGGAAAGGGGTGGATGAATTTAGGGTTCAGTTTAATTTTTGAGTGTGTGGGTGTCTTGTTTTGACAAGGGGGTGACCCTCTCTCTCTCTCTTACTCGGAGTTTGATGGAGTTTTCAAATATGTGCTTTGTTCGTGGATTTCAGTTCAAGCTCCTAGCTAGACTCATCTACCACCAGAAGAAAATAAGAAAGATAAATTCTCCATTGAAGAGGAAGGAAAGCATAATCAAAGGCAACAATGTGGAGGATCATATGGAGTTACTAGACATAATGGTTTGAGTTGGAGCTCATTAATGTGTGGGATTGTCTCGCTTTGATGTTGTGACTTGCGTCTCTCGAAGGATCGCCGAGAGTTACTGGGCATCATGGTTTGCGTTGGGGATCATTAAGTTTGTATGGTTTGTGGAGCGGGTTACTATGCTTCATGGCGCGGAGTGTGTGTGCGAAGGTAGAGTCTACGTGGGGCTCTCAGATCAATCATCTAGGCTAGGTAGGGTCGGGAGATGTGGTTTTTAGTTGTTGATGGTATGTCGGTCTATTGATGGAGTTGGTGACTATTGTGTGGGTTAGGGAAGATGCGGAGGTGGCCTCTATGGAACGCCGGGGGGGGGGGGGGGGGGTTCAAAATTTTATTTTCCTTTTGATTTTGTGTGTTTCTTGTTTCACAAATGGTGTCGCGTGGGGAAGATGATAAGGGTAGGTATCATTTTTTTGTAACTTTGAGCCCCTCCCCCTCCCTCTATGTGTGTGGCTTGGAGTTTGATGGTGGAGTTTCTAGACATGGTCTCTTTATGGATTTTATTTCGTCCCCCTAGACTCATCTACCACAAGAAGAAAGAAATAAAGAAAGAGATAACATTGAATAGGGAGAAAAGGAGAATCAAAGGCGGTAACGTGGAGGATTGCCTAGAGTTACTAGGTCTGATGGTTTGAGTTGGAGCTCATTAAATTTGCGGTGTTGTCTCACCGGATGTCGTTAATTTGCTTCTTCTATGACGCAAAGTGTGTGAAGATAGAGTCGGCAGTGGGTGCCTGGATTTGTCCCTTTGTGTTAGGTAGAGTTGGGGGACGAGTTATACGGGCAATGAGATTTAGGGTTCGGAACACATGGAGGGTTTAGGTAGTCAAAGTCAGTTCGGTAGCGGGACAGGAAGGAGAAGGGACTCTCCGTGGGGTTGCCGCACATGTAGGACCGGGTTATATTTACATTAGTGTCTAGCGACTTGGTCGACCCATGAGACCACGCTCATGCAAATAACAAATTCAAGCTCATTAGAACTCTAGAACTAGTTCCTTGGAGACAGTAGCGTTTATATACGCACACACACGGCGACCCGACGAGTGCTCGTCGCTAGATGCTGTTGCTATCCTCGCGAAATCTTCAACTTTCCCCGATTTTCAATCCCCTAAATTGTGAAATTTCTTTCGGAAGTTCATGATTATTTCATCTGGTCAACTGTATTGTCTATGTTGTACTGTTATTTTTGGAACATATTCACTGAAATAAAAGGTTGGGAACGACTCTTGAGATGTACTCCCTCCGTATCGAATCTTGCACTAAAACATATGGTTGGTAATGAGCAAGTGCGACTTATATTTTGATACGGAGGGAGTACGTACGATAGAGTATGTACCTACAAACAAATCACTTGCGATGATGTCGACTTTATAGTTTCGGGCTTTACAAGTGAGTTAGTCGAGCCTGGTCAAGCTAGTTTGGTAGCGGGACAGTAGTTCTTACGCTACTATGAAGATCGGTATCTATTCCTTGTCAAACACGGATAGAAGTTGTAAGCGATCAGGGCCAAAACAGGCACAGCCCAAGTGCATCGATCCCTATTTACCTACGACCTACGTTACCGATCTTCTTGTTCCAAGGATGGAATCGAGCGCGATCATGTTCATGGCGAAGGCCACCGGAGCAGAAGTTACGCCTCCCCACCACAGCCTTCCGGATGAGATCGTGATCTGGTGTCGCGCTACCTCCACCGCGACTTCCTCCTCGCCCACCACGCCCGCCAGCCCGCCCTGCCCGTCACCTGCGGCTACCATGAAAGAGATACTGACATCATCCCTTTCGACCACCGGGCAGGGGTTGCCGACCGGCTCCAGCCCATCGCCCGACTCGACGGCGCCTTAATCAATCTGGAAGCCTCCTGCGACGGCCTTCTCGTTCTCACCAATCACTACAACCAATTCTTCATCTGCAACCCGGCAACTCGTGAGTATGCACCCCTCCAGCAGCTTAATGACTTCAGGCAGCTTGACGAGTTCACGCTGTTGGCGATGTACACGCACGGCACTACCGGCGAGTACCGACTTCTCGGGAAGTGGCTTGAAACCGACGACGAAGATAGTTGCTACGACTTCGTCTTCACATTAGGCTCCAGCCAGGCGCCGAGGCACATAGCGTGCCCCGATGCGTGGGGACATATACATGTCATACCCGTCCTGTTCCATGGTAGCCTGCATTGGTATACATGCCGGATGATAATGGTATTCGACACCACGTCTGAGTCATTCCGGCAGATGCGTCCTCCGGTTGTTTCTGGCCATGCTGACCTGTTTGAGTTTGGTGGCACGCTTGGTTTGTCGAGGTTTAACCATGAAGCGATGATCGTGGATATCTGGGTGATGCAGGATTACGAGAGCGAGGTGTGGGCCTTCAAGCATAGGGTTGTGTTGCAGGCTGCAGAGTTCACGGCACAATTTGGGGAGTTCGAGGGTCGGTCGCCTGTGGTGGTTCGATATTGGGATGGCGATGTGTTTGTGCTAGTCAAATTTGGCGAATCGCTACTTCAAATCGACATTGATGGCAAGTTGGTCGCAAGTTTTCATCGTGAAGGCCTTTGTCCTACTACCCTTTTGCTGAAACAAACACTTGTTCCGCATTCTTTCTTTCCCACACTAAGGGTTATGTTGTGAACCGATCACCTTTCATCTGAGGATTGGTGACTGTCTGGCGCTTTTCACGTTGTTTTTTTCCTTGAAAGATTGTCTAGGAAGGCCTTCTTATATCATTAATGTTACATGATTTTCTTTTTTTTTTTGTTCTTGCTATTGTTAGAAGTTGACTTGCTGAGTCAACAAATATATCGTTTTGACTTCACGGTAAGTAGGATTAGTTGCGACATACATGGTGTTACAACTTACAAGGTCTAGGTACATACAAGAATATATACATACACACAGTAGTACTGATTGCTCCAGGCCTGGCTGAAGAAAACTCAGTCAGACAACAAAACCCTTCTTTTCAGGGCTAACTCTAGTTACATATACATGCATAATATACAAAGGTATTCCGGGGGAAAGTGTGATTTACACGGCGGTGGTGGGTACTTCTCTTCATGATATCTGCAGGCAACAGAGAGTTTGTCAGTCAATGATGAAGCGAGAAAGTGCCGCACCGCACCTCATGGAATAAGTTGGCGGACAACCATTCATACAAAAAAACCACCAGAGTCATGATGGACTGACAGCGAGCACAACAGATCTACTGCTAGTTTGGTATCAAGTTACCAGTAATGCAACAAATTCTGCATTCAATCAGAGACGACCACAGCCTTCTCCTCACATATTTCAAGCTCACATTCTTTGATCATACTGAAGGTGAAAGAGTCTGCAGCATACCTTAGGCCATGGAAGGGAGTTGCCAGGGTACACCATTCTACTTGAGAGCCCAAAATCAACAACTCCTTATTCTTAGCAGCACTGGGTAACTACGTCGATGATTATCCACCGTTTACAGGCTAAATACCAAAAAATATGACTCCTCCGTCCCGATATTATCATGACAGCTTTAAGGAAAAGCTTCTTTGCTTGGCAGTGTGGTGAAACTGCTATGAGTCTGAACGGATCAACTGCGGCACCGGGACCTTATTAATCAAAGGTCTCAGGGTTTCCATGATATTAGCAAATGAGGGTCTCCGCCATGGCTCACTGCAACAGGCGTAGAAATATTCTAGTTAGCCTAAAACGCCACAGGAATTAGCTTAAGAGAGGAAAATATGGAAGGTACATATATATGAAACATATACTTAGCCCAGCAGGATTCAATCAAAGCAGCTACTTGAGGATTCAAATCTTTTGGGATTTCAAGTCTTCTTCCTTTAAAGCCTACAGCAGCAACTACCTGGGAAGAACATGGTGCAGTGTATAAGAGATAAATACAGCATTGACTTGCATATCACTTCAAGCGTTCATTTGTGGATAAGCAAAAATATGTTCTGGGTATATCGAATAATTTCTGGAAAAGTAGCAGACAGTCAATAATGCCGGCGCCAATAGTACATATATATATACCTGGGCAGGATTCAGGTTGCACCACGGCTGTTGTAATGTCATAAGTTCCCACAGGATCACAGCGAAACTGTAGACATCAGACTTCTCATTGGATGGCTCATCTCGGAGCACTTCAGGTGCCATCCATTCAGGCTAATGTTTAAATGACAAGATAAGCCAAAGGCGTGAATGGGAAAGATAAACTTGAGAAGAAATGGAATAGGCGCTTACAGTTCCTGCCAAAGACTTCGAGGATAGATAGGTGTTGGCTTTCAATCGTGAAAGACCGAAGTCACATACCTACAAATAATAAATAGTTAAAAGGTTTAAAATAAGCAGAAGTGCCTGTTCTTAATTTAACATACTGTGAGTAGACAAACAATTCGCTAGTAGATCTATATGAGACTAAAATACAATAGATAAAAGAATCGCATGTGCACAATCATTTCAGATGGAGCCTCTGGAATGAATAATACCATGACTGAACATCCAAATTAGCTTTTTGCAAGTGTTTTCCTTAAAATTGTTTACTGAAAAGCAAGACTAATGATAATTGGGTTCCTGATCTTGCTTTCGCAGAGGCTACTGTAAGAATATGACTGGAAGCTGAAAACGATGTGCACTGTTGGTAACTGACGAAATCAAGACAAATAAGGTGAACATCTTCTAGAAATAGGAAGTTATAGATTACTGCAAGTTTAGGACCCAACGAACATGCAAACAATGACCAAAACAAATAAGCTACCACCCCGAAAACAACCAGTGAAAGCGTGTCAAAAAAATCAAGATAAAGATGTGGACAAAACGAGGACATAATAGTATATGACAAAATTGACAACTCCATGCACAGTGACGCAATTCACATGGAAACAATATACAGCAAAATGTGTGAACTACCTACTAATCATCCATATTCATAGAACATAACAGAATATACAGTTTGTTATCCAAGTGCAACCAGATATTAGATAAATATAGTGTACAAATCATACCTTCACAGTATACTTTTTGTCGACTAGAAGATTTGGAGACTTCAAATCACGGTGAACAATAGGAGGGCTACGTCTGTGTAGATAATTCATTCCCTTCGCCTGTAAAGCGAGCATCAATGATTTAGAGAGTAATATGACTGCTTTAAGTTTATAGCCTGGGAGTAGAAAGAAAAAGGTTGAGAAAACAGGTAAAATGTGAGAAGGCAATACCACATCGAATGCCATGTTCAAACGGCGCCTCTCATCCAAAACTTCCCTTGCACCACTCCTATGCAAAAGTTTATACAAGCTACCTCTGCAATGAAACAAGTGCATCACTTTTAGGATTAAGTTGAGTGGGCAAAGTACCATACTTGCCAATGAATAACTGAAATGCATATTAATACCTTGACAAGTATTCCGTAACTATTGATAGGTTTGGAGGTTCAGTAACAGCACCCATGAACAGAACAATATTTGGATGCCTCAGACTTTTCATTATTGCGACCTAACATATAGAAAAAGCATTTACAAGGTGCTTAAAACGGACAGGAATGGTTCATAAAGGCATAAACATGAACTGGATATAGAAAATAATCACTGATTTTTTTTAGATTAGAAAATAATCACTGATAAGTGACAACAACATCCGGATATAGCAAATAATCACTGACAAGTGACAGCTATGTCCATATGCAGAACATGATCACTGATAAGTGTTTACCGCCAAGTCCAACGATATTTATAACATCAGTCCATGCCAAGATTCGTTCAACATACCTCTCTCATAAATTCTCTGAAGCGGTCTAAATGATAATCCTGCTCCATCAGTATCTTCACCGCAACATCCTGCAGTAATACAGAGTTCACTGAAAATTTTGGGTCCGACAAGACTCGGAACAAAGGGCTCACTGGTAGTTACAACATATGAACATACTAGGGCAAAAAAGTTCAAATGAAGGGTGTGCAGTTGTGCACTAATAAGAGTTTAGTGGGAACTACAGACAAAAATATCAGGGTAAAGAATCCAAAGGAGCAACTTTTTCCCCTTTTAATAGTAACAAAACACCACTATTCCGGGCATATAAAAGGCATACCGATCCATGCCAGTCAGCACGATGAACTGTTCCGAAAGAACCTGGAAAGAAAGTAAGTTTAGAAAACAGGAAGTCACAAAACTTTTAAGCTTTCAAGTAACCAAAGCATATCTCAAATATGGTTTAAATGTTATGATTGTTAGGGAAATGAAGATATCGGTCTAGTAGCAATTTAAAAAATAAATATTACGTAATGGCTATAGAAGGATAAACTTCCGAGTTTTATTTGCTCAAGTGTACCTGCACCAATCTTCTCTTTTAGAACCATTTCATTCCATGGAATGATCAGATCATCCACAGCAAGTGACAGATCACTGACTGTACTCCGTAGATACTGATTCCCCTCAAGCAGCTGAAATTCTTTCTTTTTATCAGCTGTCAAATTGGCGGAAGTCATAAGTGGCAAAACCTCCCGAGGAGCTTCTGGCAGAATAATGTCCGGGTTCATAGTTGCTTGCCCTATATCATCAGAATACACCGACTTAATACAGTATGCAAATATAATGTTCATGCCATGTTTAATATTTTGGATGCTCTAGCACAAGCTGCTGCAAATTATTCGGTGCACAATTGTATTCCATGCAACTTGTAACATGGTAGACAAGGAAACCCCTATTTTTTAGTAGCCAACACTTAAAACAAAGGAAACAGTATATTTTAAGATTAAACAAGCCACGAGATTGTCATGAGCTATTACCTTTCACTGGTACCCAGCCGCTCGCAATCCCATCCCCTGCATCGTGTTTCTTCGAATACATTTGGTCCACACCAACTGCAGCACCACTAGAAGCACCTTTAAAATGAAAGATATGCTCATTGTCAAAACACCTGACCAACAAAACCATCAAAGATGGAAGACCCCAAGTTTGGCATATACCAACTACTTATTTGATGGACAATCATATATGTATTATGTACTGAAGTCCTGCTGACGCACGAGAAAATTGAAATTTCAGCAAGTTTGGTAGATATAACCTGTGGAAGCATCACTGAACAATAGATTGAGCGAGTGACAGTCTGAGAAGTATTGCTTGGCAACTGAGCTGAAATTTGAAGTGATCTCTAATGACCTATATTTTGGAGGACGGAGAGGTGAGGGCACCGATAGTGAGTAGGGACCATTGACGAAGGAATCAGGATCAGATAATTGACCAGGCTCCCCAAATAAGTCCACCAAGTATTCCCTATCAAAAGGAAAATAACACAAGTTAACATATGGCAATCAATCAACCATATCAAATAACAGGAAGAAAAAGGATCTTCCATTCAAACTAGGAGGGAGTATCCTAGTCCACGATTTTTTTAAACAAGCCGGACTTTGGTTAATGTTATCATAGTACCTCCCAAGTAGAGAAGCTGCTATTAGTAGATAACTACTGATATCTGAAATGTAGATCCGATTTTAAGATAATCCTAATTCATGCATATTCACAAGGTGTGTACTGGCATACCTTTCAAGCCCAAAACGAACGACACAGGAGGAGGCGTCATCAGCTTTACAGTATTTGCAACCCTTGACTAGTCTGCATGGTACATTGACTTTATCTGCTAACATCTGCAACATGTATAAGCTTCAATAAGTAACGACACAAGAAAAGTACGGTTAGAAGATGGTACACTGCTAGCCAAGAAACCATATTAGTCCTAACCAAGCTACATGTGGCTGAGAATTCTAATGGAGGAGAAATAGATTTTTTCTGCTGAATTTTGTTTGCAGATGTTTCTTGGTGGGTGCCAAAGTTTTACAAGACGAACTAGACTCTATGAAGTCTGACACCAACTAGTACTAAGACTAACATGTAGAGAGCTAGGTTGCCAAGGAAACTAACTCGACTAACATAATTTGGATTATTCCAACAGACGGTACACTACTAGCCAACAAAGAGTTTCATTTCTAACCAAGCTACACATTTACAGGGGTCTATGAATTGATGAAGGGAAATGAAATCCTTTGCTGAAACTTTGTTGCTGTTGTTTTTTGGTGGGTACAAAGACGGACAAACAGGAAAGTTTCTTAATTCAGCAAACATACTTTAAAAAGCAGAGAGCGGTGCTTGCAGAGACCGATGGGCAGCTTCCCCAGGTGAAGCACAATAGATCCTGCACTTGATTTGATCGCCTCGCTACTCTCTTTCCAGCGCGGAAGCAGGTTTTCCTCATTGGATGTTGTACCCCTTGGTGATTGAAAAACATGTAAAACAGGTTCAGCAAACCACAGAAATGATCTAAACAAAAAGGCGTTAAGGCCCGAGGAGCTTATGGATGTGACCACTCACCCATTCTGGAAGACACCAGCTTAGCCAGCTGATTGATCACATCCTTCATGTCCGCGGAGCTGGAAAGAAAGCTGGACGCGTAATTCTCGAGCATCCCAAGATCGAAATCGGCTCTCCGGTCGACGAGGACCACCTGGATGGAGGAATCATCGGGGCGGACAGACCGGAGCGACTCCACGGAGTGTATGCGGTTCTCCTCGTGCACGTCGGTGCACAGCGACCACACGAAGGGTCCATCCCCTGGATCAGGTAGAACCCGTCCGGTATCGTGTTGCTGTACGACAACGAGCCGTTTACCTGAGAAGATTGGATACAAAGCAGGCATGAGTGCTAGTGAAACAAGATCTACCCCATGAATGATACCTTGTTTAGCTTGAGTAGCAGTGAATAAGCATGATACTACAAGAGAGAGAATTGCAGAGGCAGCTGCAATACAGCAATAAGGGACGACGTTCGACAGAGTGCACGCTAGTCTAACTACATCGGCATCAATCTATCCTTGGAGCTGTTACATGTGAACGAAAGGAGCAAAACTGAGGCCGCAGTATCAAACAGAATAGCTTGGTGCCCCAAGTAGAATTCACTTCGTGAAATGGTCGGTGTGGATGTTGAGCTATAATCCACGAGATCAAGCAACTGGTTCCAGGAATTGATTACAGAGCTACTTTTAAGATGTTCACTACACTAGCACGCCTTAGACACTGAGACTTGAACAGAATTAGTCGTGTCGTGCTTAGCAGGAATCATCATCAGGCATCAGCTAGCTATACTAGGCGAGTGAAGGCAAGAGGTGACCCACCCAGAAGCGGTGCGAGAGGGCCTCGGCGGTGGGCGTGGGGGGCGCGAGCGGGAACGCCCTGCCGCTCCCGCTCCCCCCGCCGCCCATCGTCGCCTTGCCGTCGCCGGGGTCGAGGAAGCCGGGGTCGGCGGCACAGGCGGCGTCGGCGCATAGGCGGAGCGCCAGGGCGAGCTGCAGCTGGTACGTCTCCTCCGCCTGCTGCGCCCAGCTCTTGCACGGGACGGCGTGCCCCCGCCGCCGCGCCCCCTGCGGGGGGAGGGAGGTTGTGGAAGGGGTAGTCGCTGGAGGCGGAGAGCGAGCTCCCGGGCCCGTAGCTGCTGCCGCCGCTGGACTGGCGCTGCAGGACGGCGGCGGGGGTGGCGGAGGCGGGGTCGTCCGGGAACTGGGAGAGCAGGGAGTAGCTCGTGCGCCGGCCCCCGGCCGCCGGGAGGTCCATCTCCGAGCGGGGCGGGGCTGGGCGGACCCTACGCGGCGGCTGCGGGCCGGGGAGGTGGGTGGATTTCTGGTGGGAATCGATCGATCAATCGGCCGGGGCTTCGCCGTCGGTGAGGATTGAATCTCACGGGAAATGGGCTCGGCTGCTCTGGAGCGCGTGTGGCTTTTCTTTTTCCGGTACGGGTTGACTCCAGCGCGTGAGAAAGTTTGTCTTTCGAGTAAAATTTCGTAGTGCCAAACTGCCAAATGATTTCCACAAATTCCCAAGGGTTTAAATTCTTAAACATAAAGTTCTATGTGATTACTTAAATCTTATACTGCTTTCAGAAAAACTAAAGCTTGAGTACAAGTCTACAAGATGCCTTTTTCACTCAAAAATTTCTGTTACAAAACTCCCATCCGCTCAAATCTATGGAAGTAAAAATCATTTGTTTTTTCCTATGGGGGCAAATTCCAAACCAACAAACAAAAACTCGGTGGGTGATATATATTTTGTTTTTCCTAATTACCTTTGGAGAAGAAACACACAAGGTGTCTTGTCATACGTGGCAGACAAAAACTCGGTGGAGTTGCTCTTAGTTATTGTTGTTTAAGTAAGAGAAAAACACATATTTTTAGTGTTTCAAGTCTATATACATCCACTTTTGTGCAAGCTTGAGACACTTATTTTGGGACGGAGTGAGTACATGAACTTGTCGAGAATGTACGGTTTAGTCACCAAGTTGCAAAACGTGAAAAAGGGTCAGAAAGTTACCACACGCGAGCTTGGTCACTCCATGAGGTGGCAGCAGTTACTTTACACACGTGGCAGACTAGTTTTTTACAACATACAAGCAAGTAATCAACTACAAGGGCCGCATGAAATTCTGTGTCGATCTAGAAAATCTGGAGGAAAAAAACACCGTTGATGAACATAATTTTGTGCCTGCCGCTGAATGACGGAAGAGCAGCTCTACTTCTTACGTCAATTTTCGTTTTTTTTCTTTGATTCATTGAACTCTATACCAGCAACGAATCAACTGCAAGGGCTTTTCGTGATTGAGTTTCGATGTTATGACTATGTTACGTCAATCTTCATCAATGAATATGCACATATACACACTTGTCATAACAGAGCACTTTGCCTGGTCTTTGAAAGAGAAGCTCACTCCTTCTATGCTGTAATGGAGTCATCTAATTCTCTATACGCTGCAGCTGCTAGTCTGGTTGCAGTTATCCTCTCTTCTCACACACCCCCAAGTCAAAAATTATTTAAACTACAAAACATGCTTCCAAGTTCAGCAAGAAATAGTATTACAGAACTCTTCGGAGCACATCAAATGTTCCAGCCACCAGCCATATTTGAGTCAAGAAATTTCATAGAATTTCTGAAGGATTAGAACTTACCAAACTTCCCAGCAGTGTTATATAGAAAAAAAAAACTGAAGCTAGAAAGCATATGCTACGAAATTTTGCAACAAACTACACCACTCTTTCGTATATGTATCATAGTTGCATGGACGTTAGTTAGGACTACTCGAAATGCGCCAACCAAAAAGCGACAACTCCAGGCAGAGAGGTAGGAACCTGGCAGTTGAAATCAATCTCTATCTTGTAGTTTCAGCGCGTAGCGATCAATATCTCCGGATGTCCTTCGGCGGCGGCTTGAAGTTGACGGGGTGGGTCTCTGGCGTCGCCGACAGGTCCTCCTTCCACATCTTGATGGTCTTGTCCGCCTCGCAGGTCACCAGCCTCGACCCGCTGTTGTCATACGACAGGGCGTATATGCACGCTTCGCTCTCCAACGATCCTGAAATGGGAGGATGAGGATAATCAATCAGTGATTCTAGTTTCTCTAAACTAACACCAAGGCTGAGTTGAATATCACTTGTCGACTTACTAGCCCATCGCTGACCAGTGCGGAATGTAAAGAAGTAATACGTACCGGGCTGGACGATGGTCTGTTCCTGCTGGAAATTATGGCCACTCTTCCAATCCCAGAACCACATGCTTCCATTGTCCCCTGCGCACACAAAGAAAAAACGAAATGTTCCGTCATAAACAAACAAACTAAAAAATAAATAGGATTCAGACAGGGCACAATAAACGAAATGTTCCATTGTCCACTGCAAATCACCAACTATTTTGATGTTCAAGAAAGCATGGTGAAAAGGTCAGAAGCATATAGAACATTGTTACAGTATTTACCTGCTGTTGCCAAGACACCATCCTCGTTAACAGCCATTGCATTTAGAATTGTCTTTTGCTGGGACCTGAAGGTGAGAACAGACCAGAAGTTTATTAGTGCATGATTCACCATCTCTAGTTAGACCGGGCAGGAAAATCGTTTCAGTACTTATACACAAGGTAGATAACTCACAGCATGTTGTGCAGAAATTCGCCTTTTGGCAGGCTAAACTTCTTTATGTTGTCCGCTGATGCCGACGCAAATGATTTCCTACATAAGAGTGGTTATTGTAATGGTTCCAACAATGTACATAATAGGAAAACCAACTGGCAAGAAAGAACTAACTCTTTCGGATGCAATGCCATAGCCCGAACAGACTTCTTATGGTGTGTAAGAGTACACATAGTCTTCCCTGTAGAAATAAAAAACTGTAATGAAACAGATAGAGATAAAGGAATACATCCGGCAAACATTGTCGAGTTTGATAGTTGAATTACCAGCTACGAGATCCCAAAACTTGATAGTTGTATCATGTGAGCCAGTGACAACTTGTGGATCCTGAGGAAGGGAAAAGGAAAAAATGGATAATTATCAATAGGTACTGCAACAATCAAGGAAACACAATCCCAATACAAGCTACAACACTGGTCTAAATAACAGAATGAACAAATCACATCAGTAGGCATGTATCAATATTGTTCTTTACTGATTCTCACTGAAATTTTATGGACAAAGGTTCCAGACATCAGATTTACTAGCTTACAACATGACTAAGAACCAGACTCTCCGACTGGAACTTTGACACAACGTTAAAGGAAGAGAATACTAAGACCAGAAAAACTCAGTATTACAGCAAGTTGTGATAGGTAAAATTGATTTCTTACCGTTGGCCGAGCAAACACTGAACAAACTGTGTTATCGTGACCAGTTAAAGCAGACACATGTGCTTTTGTTCGGATGTCCCACACCTGTGTATGAAATGAGAGCACCTCAGTGCATCTGGTGCTGCCAGTTTTTGCATAATAAGCAACAATAAGAAGTGATTGCATACCCTATAAACTGAATCTCGACCACCTGTCAGCAAGACATCAATTGTTGGATGGAGAGCTAGGCAGTAAACACCACTCAGATGCCCATGATAAGACCGAATAACCTTTAACAGAGAATTCAGACAAGATGTCACGAGAATGTCAATATGCCACATCCTAAACACGACTAAATAATAATACAAACCTTGTTTTGCTCGAGATCCCAACATTTTACTTGTTTGTCGTCGCCAGCAGAAAATAAATATGTGTGCCGCTGACTGACAGCAAGTCCTACATCAATGTGCAGTACATTCATCAGGTACCAAACTTTCAGACTAAGGCAAAAAAACATATTGAAAAAGATGTCGAGTGGCTGACGAAATCCTGATACCCAAAAATGAGAGAAACTTACCACGAACTTGTTCGATATGACCAGTCAGTGTCAGCTTCAACGTTCCTGATGCAAGATCCCATATCTACAACAAGACAGTTGTCAGAGGATCCATAATTGAACTAAACAAGAAAACGGTGTGAAGTGTGGGGCAGCTGGATTGCTTAATGTACGATTGCACAAAAGGGTGAGATGGAGGCAGATGGGGAGGATAGGCTAGTTGCACTTATAGTACTCAAATGAAAGATTTATGTCAAAATAAAACCACATTGGCACCAAGAGTAACAGCTCAGTGAAAATGCATATTTTCTGGTTCTCACAGGAGTTCGTCCAAACACTAGCAACATACATAACTATCCTATTAGGTTCAACAAGAATCTCAAAACTGAAACAATTACATCATGCAAATAGAAGTGCAAAGGGTTAAAAAAATGCAGACACTTGTTAAACAAGTCTGTAAGCAACTAACAGTGCTAATACAGGCTGTAATATCAACTACAATTTCAAATTAAATTCCCAACAAAGGGATCCAGGCTGTGGGGCTCACCTTTATTGTCCTATCAGCAGAACCAGTACAAAACCATTCATTCCCGGATCAAATGCTATAGATCGCACCCATCCCAAGTGACCACTGATGACCTGCATATGTTTAGAAATACCATAAGTAAATGCTGGCAACTAAATAATTTGTTTTGTTGGTAGTGAAACCAAGAGTTCCCTGATAGACAAATCTAGTTCCACGGAAACATCGAATATGGAGAGTTTAACAATGACAGTGCCAGTCATAAAAGTTCAGAGTATATCTATTAGAAATACATCCATGGTCAGAATAAATCCTTTTTTCAGTAAACGGCATCGATATTCCAGGAATCCTTGAGTTACTAAATTTGTTAAGTACAACAAATAATATGAAATGTTCCACTTCGATGACAGTAAATTACCCGATAGTTCTTCCAGGGAGCATGCCATACAGGTTTGGGCCATCTACTTGGTAACCTTTCCATCAGTGCAGATGTTGAGAATCTGAAAGAGATATCAAGACATGAGAAATTCAAAGAACAAACGGAACTGAGCGCTACAATTATCCCACACTTGACGTGACTAATTAAAATACCAGATACGATATCGATGCCTCAATTTGTGCAATGACCAGACAGCCATATAAGGGCACGCAGGTGAACAAACCTGTCAGATGACCCGGGAATCGATAGTACAGTTGTATTTTTGCCTGGTACTGCAGATTCACTGATGAGAAATAAAAAATGACACTTCAGTAGCAATAGAAAGGAACAGAATCAACATGTTAACAGACAAGAGGATATGAATGCACGTACGGTGCTTTAGGAAGCATAAGTGGCGCAGGGATAATGGCGTTACTAGCACCTTCCCTACGAGCATCTTTTGTGTCTTGTGTGCCTGATAAGATAAAAGCGTGAGCTAGAATAAAATTAAAAAACTAATATTAATGTGGAAGTTTGCATCATCCAGTGTACCCAGTATTTGCTAGAACAAAACATATATCTTTTATAAAGATGGAAAATAATAGTAGAGAAGCGCAATGACACCTGAAAGAAATGTGTCAACTATTCAAGTAATATTTTAACCAAACACTGAAGTACAATGGGATCGATGTGGAAACAGATGATTAACTTATATACATTTGAACTTCCAGCTTTGGCTACCTCCATCACTTCCAATTGAACAAAACATAATGTTCAGCTCGACTATCCTAACTTTCTGTCCCCTGTTTGATTTATTCCTATCTTAATGTAATTGCAGATAACAATGGTCTGATGTAAGAAAAAAGAAAGGCAAGAACCCGTATTTACACTGGAACTAACCAGACATGTCTAGATGTGTAGTTATGTCAAACATATCAAAACTCCAGACCAAACTAATCCCATGAATAAAATTGCACCCACTGTAATAAACAGCCTGCTATCTTTTTCATAGCTGCTCCTTCAGTCAGCGCCCTTATACATTCAACACTTAAATTTGTAGTGTTCCAGCCGATGCAGCTGGTCCTTACACCCCCATAGTTTCTACTCCCTATGGCTCATTACTTGAGCGCGTGAAGAAATTCCACTTTAGCCAGTCAACTGTTATTGTTCACATTGAAAAGCAGCAGGGGATTTCAGTCAGGACGGCGATATCTCAACCTGTAAGTGCCAACGCGGTGGAAGGAGCCGCGGCCGCACCCTTCCCCTGCCCTCGCCCCTGATCGGGCGCCAGGTCCTTGACGGCGCCGTACTCCGCGTTCACCTGCGAGGACCCAGATTAAACATTCAGGGCTCCTTCCTTGAGCAAACCAACAGAGGATAAACCTAGCCAGTAGAGAGAGCCAAGACGGACCTTGCAGCTGACGCGAATCCGTTTGCTGTCGGCGTCGGGGGAAAAGGGGAGGGAGCGGGCCGGCGCGAATAGGTCGAGGGAGCGCCGGAGCGACTTGAGGCTCAGCTTCTTCAGCGACTGCGGCTCCACTGGCTCGCCGCCCGCCGTCGACGTCGACGTCGCCATGGCCGCCGGTCTACGGGAAGGTATCTCCCGTGGGTTTGGAACGGGGCGGGAGTATATGAGGGTGGGGGCCGGGAGGCGGCGCTCAGGGCGGAGCCGGCGGCCGGAGGGAGCGGGACGGCGGCTCTGAGCAAACCCTAGCTTCCGGCGTCGCTCCTCGGCGCAAAATTTGGGTGGGATTTGAAAAACAAAAATATTTCCTTCCTTGGACTATGCCCGAGAATCAACCGTCATATTGTTTTTTTTGGAAAAACAAAAATATGACACAAACTCCTTATTTTTTGCCTACAAAATTAGAAAAAATACTAGTACTACAATTCTTTACCATCATTCATACGATTCCGGTTTTTGGGATAAACTGAGTAAGGAAATGCACGTGCCGGCTCGAACAAGGCGGTCATCGTTGGAAGCAGAGGAGCGAGCGACCACTCGCCGGTTTCCTCCCACGGGTCTATGCTAGAACCACTCGTGAGGTTTGAGCATCTCCACGGTACACTTCAAAGCACCCAAAATCCTCTTTGGTGTGCCGGACACGAAAAACGGTGTGTTTGGCTTGGGTTGTTCCCGAGGTTTAATACCCCTCCGATCGGTATTGATTATCGTGAGTATTGTAGAAATTTGTACTAACTTAGTGTAGTTTTCACGACAACCGTTTCGAACCGGAGGTAGTATATAACGCAACGGCTTGATCCAAAAAAAAGATCTCTCATCAGGTTCCGGTGTTTACGATGCCACAAATTTTTCTCCCGTGATGTGTCACACTGAAAAGAGCATACTAGACAGACAAAAAAAAACAGCTTATGAATGCCAAGTAGAAGCCAAACACAATGAACTATTTGTGAAAATCATCACTTTGAACTATAGCTTCTCCAAGCATGGAAATCATCTCATCTTTTCAATAACTATATCCAAAATAGGAAAATCCATTCCGAGAGCCAGAGACTTGATTGTGCGCGTCATGGTTGCAAGGCTATCGATGTGTGGTCTCTTGATGAAAGCCAACATTATACGGTATACATGTGCACATTACCTAGATATCTTTGGAACCAAAGACAAGTCTGCTCACAGTGCAGCACAATGTCTCCAACTTAGGCGCAAAGATTACCGATACATACAAGTCGTCTTTATTGACAATTACAAAGGAGCAAATTTTCAAGACAAGACGCACGGTCGACGATGAGTTCCTCTAACACGAGTGGTTCCTGTAACATGTAATAGTGACCCCAATCCTTTTAAGGCAAAGGGAACTTGTCTGAAGACAGCTGGCTCCCTCCCAGGAGTAGATCATGAAGCACTCGAGAGTAGGGCATCATGCAACCATTTTGTGTATAAAGCACTCCGAGATCTCGACATCGTGATGTCCGAGGTAAGATACATTATGTTTCAAAGTTCAGAACGAGTTAAAATAAATATAATTATTTATACGAAAAATTAATATTTTCTCATGAATCATTTTTGTCAATTCACAATCATAGCTAATATGTTGTGCAAATTTTAAACCTTGTTATGTACTCCCTATGATCCCAATTTATTGTCGCAAGTTGTATCATGAAGTTGTGCCTCCTCCATTGTTTTTCCGCACACTTAAATCGGATCAGAGAGAGTAATATAAATACATTAGTATTTTAATACATTGTGTCTTAAAATAAATCTTTAAACCAGATACTCTTAAAGGGAGAAAAGGACAAATCAACTATCTCCTCTAATTAATTTGTTTCAGCTTTATGAATATAGTGTATACATATGTGCGTATATCATTTATATCTTGTTAGAGATCTCTAAATTGTATGCCAGATAATATATTGATAGATGTTTCTAGTTATGCTAAGGGTGTACACACGGAGAAAAAAAACCTAGAGTGTATATGGTATTTAAGAGCGGCTCTTGTCACTGAATCGTTGTCATGATGTTGTTATATTTTTGTATGAAATGTGTATCGCATATCTAGTAATAGTGGATTGAATAACCAAAAAGTAGATTTGTAGCCCGGGCTACATGTAGCACGGTTTTTTGAAAATTCAAAATATGCAAATTTAAGTTGTAAAAAATTCTGAAAAAAAATCCTAAACTGAGATAATGATGATTTCCACCCGTGTGCAAAAAAGAAATGCGAAATATTTTAAATTTATCCTGTGTAAATATGATAAATTTCTAGATTTGGGCGGTGATTCAAAATCTCTCAAAATTGTCATTTTCGTGTAGGGCGAAATACAAACTATTTTGAGTTAAAACTTTTCAGAAGAATAGATCAAGTCGTTGTCAATATCTAGTATTTTTTCCGAATTTTTTCGAAACTTCAAATGGCGATTAAAAAATAAATAGAAAACCAGGTTACATGTAGCCCGGGCTACAAATCACGGTTCTCATTGAATAACTTGTTGATGGCCATATGTCTGCTATGTACAGTACTTAGTACCGAAATAGCATCTCTCTAGCTAAGATAGCCTATACAACAACTTGTAGGGGCCTGTTTGGTTGTTGGGACGTTTTTTTTGGGCCTCCCGTCTCCGTGACCCTAACGGGTCTGGCCCTAGAGAAACATGAACTGAGCCATGTTGTGCAGTCTGTTTGGTTGCTTGCATATTGTTTTTCTTTTTACCTATTTATTTCGCATTTTTATGTTTAGTTGCCTTCGTTGCATAGTGGTTGCATCTCCACGCGAGATACTCTCACATCCTTGTCTACATGGTGAAGCTTACATTGTGTGACCGGTTCCATGCTGAACGGCGGCGACAAAGGTTGAAGCGCAATAGTTACTGCCGTGATAGTGCAGTTTATGGCCGACGAACGACGGCGACAAGCGTTGCAGCTACTGCCGTGACTGTGCCGTTCATGGCGGCGACGGAGGTTGAAGAACACATTGTACAATAGTGCAGTCTAAACACGTACAAAGTTCAGTACAAAATCTGCTCGTATACGACCGTCGAAATAGAAAACTTACAACACGAAAATTGTGCGGAACGTTGAGATGAAGCTAGACGTCAAAGGAAATTTCGAACAGTGCATCGAGTGCATCAAATTTGATAAAATTCATCTAAAAATGGTGCAAACTTTGGTCCAAAATTAAAAAGCTAGAGTCCACGAAACTCGAAATCAATCTCCTGAACGGAATCTACTCGTCGATACGAACATATCTCGTGTTCAAAATATTTTGAATCGAAATATATTTACGTGTATTAGATGTAGGAAGGAGGTGAGAAGTGGGACTCTGTTGAATAAAAGCTCTAGATATTCCCCGCAAAAAAGGTGAGGGGAACGTAGCTGGGCCTCACGCTGGGCGTTCGGGTTTACCCGAAATTTCGGGTCGGTTTTTTCGGGTAAAAAATGATTCGGGTTTCCAAACATCATACCCGAGATGTGTCCCAAAAATCTGCTACCCGACAATTCGGGTACCCGTATTTTCGGGTCCGGGTAATCCCGAAATACCCGAGAATAGGAGGATAGGAGGATTGGATCGAAACTGCTCTCCGGCGAGCTCGACCTCGTGGCGTCCATCCTCGCCCGCCTCGGCCGCTCGCAGCGCGAGGACTACCAGCACCTATGCGACACCGCCGTCGCCATGGCGCAGGGCGTCCCCGCGACGCCCATGGCTCTACAGCGCGGCCGCGGCAGCCGCGCTCTCCCAGCTCGCGCGCACGGGGCCCGTGGACGCCGACCACCTCGTCGCTGGCGCGCTCCTTGCGTTCCTCTCCTCCACGGTGTCCCCGCTCCAGGCCGTCGTCGTGCGCGCCAGCGGCCGCCAGGTCGCCCCTCCCGTTGGCCTCGACTGCCGGCGGACATGGAGGTTGGTATGGCGGCGGACGGCGGCGGTGGCCTGTGGCGGCTGGGGCATGGGAGATTGGGAGGGGTTGGGTGTGGGAGCGAGCTAGCGAGGCCTGTGGCGGCTGGGGCTGGGTCTCTGCCTCTCTGGGAGCACGAGGAAATAGGGTTAGGGAGAGATAAATGGGCTGCTGGGCTGCGCAAACATGCAAACATGCTTTGCTAATTCATGGGCTACCAGTTTTGTTCGGGTAAATCGGGATATTCGGGTTCCGTGGAGTGATACCCGAATTACCTGAACTAAATTCAGGTTTCCAGAAGTGATACCCGTGCAAGTGCTCGGGTTTGTCGGGTCCGGGGTATACGGGTTCGGGTCCGGGGTTTCCGGGTTCGGGGTTCGGGTTTCGGGTTTCGGGTTTTATGCCCACCGTGAGCTGGGCCTCCCTCACACATCCCACATGGGAGGAACGAGGGGCTCTCCTCAGCCTGGCCATGAAAAAATGGCCGATTCTGTTGTGCCTCTTCGGCCGCGGTGGGGTGCTTTAAACATCATGCGCGTGCGGGCTAAGCAAAATGTGAGCAACCAAACGAGCCAAACCATTTTTACATCTACAAGATCTGGTTAGGGGTGTGCGAGGACTACCAAACATGCTCATATTTCCTGGGCTACTTCCGGGAAGAAGACGCCGCTCCTTCGTAAACACATTTCTCCTCCCTCAATATCGGCGAGAAAAAACACGTCCTTCCACGTACCTAGATTTAAATTATAGCGAATTGTATATTTATGTACAAGAAGCCTGGTGGTTTGCTCCCATTTCTCCGAATAGGTCGTGGTTCCAAGCAGGATGGTAACGTGGCAACTAGAGAGGATGCTGCCTAGCAAATTATGCACGTGCAAGTAGGTTGGAACTGGTACCGAACAAACAAGATAGGAGTTCCCGTCAAAAAAAAAAAAAGATAGGAGTATATCAGATTTAGAGTCACTACAATCAATCAATTACAGACATTTCAGACAATGCAATCAATCAATTAACCGGGTGCATCAGGAATCCATAAGCTAGTTAACATGTGCTAGTTGGTGTATGTGCGCATTAGTAAGCAAGTGGTTGGATCTGAACTAGACTAGATTAAATTCGCTCCGGAGACAGGCTCATACAGAAAGCATCGGCCCAGCACCAAGTACTGTAGAACACAAGTCTACCATGCATCAATAACAAAAGGGGATCATCATACACTGCAAATAAAACATGTAGTACTACATACGAGTACATGTAATCCAGTGTAGCATTATCGAATATGTTGTTAAATTAGTATACTGCATATGAGACAATGTAATCCGAATAGGAAACAAGATACTAGCTACTCTGGGCTGCTAACTGTACCAATTCCTGTAAGTGCGTGCTGTCGTACGCATGGAGCTAGACCGACCGCAACTTTGTTCATTCTGTTATTGGTTGAAATCTTTATGGCGTGTCTTAGCAGTTGTTTTCCATGGGCGTTTAAACAAAAAAAAATGTTCTCATTTAGACTTCTGTTGTAATGCAGATAGATTTAGAGAAAACAGGTAGAAGATGTAATGTTCATTGAGAGGCATGAGATATTTTTGCAGATATGGACTTTGTCCCAGCCTTGCTGCTGCTCGTGCTAATTAACTAACAAGACATGGACTTGCCACTTTCCACGTCCCTCTCTTTTGATTTTTCTTCTTTGTGGTTAGTGATAAATGCTATGTTAGCTTAACTTTGTATTTGTAGTGGGAAGGAAAGTTCCAACGAGCATAGCCTGAGGCCTCACACCCCAACTAATAAAACCTGGGGTCAGTGTCATGTAAGCTTCATGAATGATTAATCGATTGCCTTACCCTTCTCTCATCTCAACTGTTAACATCATGATAGATAGATCGCTCCTCCAAACAATTTTCGCGGCATCCGGAGGCTGGTGCAATATCCACGTAGATTCAGATCAGAGTGGATTTATTTCTCTATGAGAAACCTCGTGGTTTCGCTCCTTCCAGACATTCAAGAATCGGCACAATAAAGGCCTGCCTGGTTGAGTAGACGAAAATTTTCACATTCAAAACTTTAGTACGTACTTCACTAATATCTGAAATCAGGGGACTACAAAATATGTTGGCTCCGAGAACCGGGAAAGAAAGGGCAGGATGAATGCACGTGCAAATGGACAAGTGGTTGGAGCTGCACCCACACAAGGTTAGATTAGAGCCGAACAGAACGCATCTCATTTTCTCGCGTCATAAATCCAATATAATTTCTGAAGTTTCTGTCAACCAGAGATAGCAATGCGTTCCTGACGCATGGAGAGCTTGAAACTGACTGCATCTTTGTTCATTCGGTTTTTGGTTGAAATCTTCGCTGCAACTCCTACCTCAAGTAGCAAAAATATCGTTACGGCGTCTCCTAGCCATTTCTCTAGGCTTTTTTCTTCATCAGTAACGTCAGGTCAGCCCACCTACCAAAGAGAGAAACACCTACCCCATAACCAGAATGCCAATCTCAGATTGCAACGATCCCATCATGTCTGATTCGGGACAAGAACTGAGCAGAATCATGGAGGGAGCAAGATGCTGTTGGCATTCAGGTTAATTTCACCCAAACAAATGCAGGAACAATCGAAATGTATTCCAGCCATTTTGAGTTGCTGAATTCCAAGATCCAACACACATCCACAGGAGCATCCATTATTCGCACCTCAAAGAATTTATCCACAAAGAATTCAAAGGGGATCGAAACAAGAAAAACCCCAAGGAAGCTAGTGGATCCCAGAAGATAAATAAATTAACAAATCATCTCTTGCACATTCGTTGATCCATCGATCAGACGGTAACATCTACTCCCTCCATTCCAAATTACTTGACTTTCATATATCCACATATGGATGTATGTACATACTAAAATATGTCTATATTCATCCATATGTAGACAAATGAAAATCATCTATTTTGGAACAGAGTGATATCAATCTAGCTAGCTACCTGAGATGTTGTTGATCTGAGGAGCTCGAGGACGCCGACGAAGGCGTGCTGTCCCCCCAGGGCGTCATGTCCATGGGGTAGCTGCCGAGCACGCGGAGGAAGGAGGTGAACTCCTGGATCTCGGCGAGCGCGTTCTGGGCGCGCACGTCGGCCATGGAGGCCTGGAAGTCGATGTAGAACATGTACTCGAAGTGCTTGGCGGTGCCGACGTTGGCGTCGTCGACGAGCCGGAGCGGGTGGTGCCTGTGTGGCCGGCTCTCGATCTTGGTGAGGCTGATGTCGCGGAAGGCGAACGCCGACAGCACCTTGAAGAGCACGGAGGTGCCTTCCTTGTCGTGCGCCAGCACGATGCTGGTCTTGAACGGCCGGTCGGTGCGCGGGATGATGGGCTCGCGGGCGAGCATGACGAACCGGGTGACGTTGCCGGCGTCGTCCTGGATGCCGTCGGCGAGGATGGAGAGGCCGTAGAGTTCGGCGGCACGCGCGGAGGCGATGGCGGCGGTGTCGCGGAGGCCGTGCGTGGCGATGTGCTCGGCGGCGCCGGCCGTGTCGTCGTGCGCCTCGCGCGCCACGTTGAGGCCCATGCGGGTCAGCGTGTGCTCGCACTGCGCGAGCGCCTGCGGGTGGGAGATGACGCGGGCGAGGAGCTCGCGGCGGACGCCGGGCAGCGCGAGCAGGCAGTGGTGCACCGGGAGCTGCACCTCGCCGACGATGTGGAGCCGGTGGCGGAGGAGGAGGTCGTAGTTGCGGTGGATGCTGCCGCCCAGGGAGTTCTCGACGGGGAGCACCGCGCGGTCAGCGATCCAGAGCTCCACCGCCTGGAAGGCCACCTCGAACTGGTCGCAGGGGATGGCGTCGCAGTTCGGGTACGCCTTCCCGGCGGCCACCTCGCTGTAGGCGCCGGGCACGCCCTGGTAGGGGACCCGCAGCTGCGCGCCGTGGAGCGGGGCCGGCGAGAAGTTGCTGATGCTCAGCGGGCGCTTGAGGTTGGTGGAGGCGGTCACCTGAGCCAGATCTAGCGACGTGGAGGTGTTGGCGGTGGTGTCGTCCGGCGGCGGCGCGAGCTTGGTCGTCTGGCCGTTCACCTTGGGCGCCGGCGGGTTGGGCGGCGTGCTAGAGAGGATGGCGCACGCGGTCTGCCAGTCGCCGCGGCTGGACGGGGTGGCGCGCGCGGCCACGGAGGCGGATCTCGGCGTCCTGCCAGCGTGGATCCGCGAGGCGAAGGGCGCCGTGTTGTGGATGGCAGCTTCCATGGCCGGTCAGAGCTAGCTTGCTCGATCTCCTCCGGCTGTCGATTTGTTGTTTTCCGGTGGGTGGTTGGTGGCGATCGAGCACACGTGGTGGGGTAGACGGTGGTGGTAGCTCAGCTGGTCTGAGAGGAAAAAGGCGCCGTTTTTATATACGCACGGGCACGGTGGCGACGGAGGAATTGGTGGGTACTCGCCGTCGTGGAGACGTGTTCCATTTCTGACTCTGTTTCTCTTGTCTATGTGCTGAAAATGGTACAGCAAATGTTTTCGCCTCGTGCTCAGTTACTCACGCATAAAAACATATCATTGCGTAATAATTGGTAGATGTCGTAAAAACAGATGACAAGTTTCAAAAAAAAAAAATTGCGGGAAATCTTTTGCGGCACGGCGAGAAGGAAGAAGGTGCGGCATCGAGAGCAAGGAAGAAGGAGGAGGTGTGGAGGTGGTGGCCGGGGGTGAAGGAGACTGGGGGCCATTGCCCAAAGAGTAATTTAGATTGGCGCATTGTCGTGTCGAGACGTGGGAGTGGCGGAGGTGGTAATGGTTGACAACCACGGTGGTTCTGAGGAGAGAGCGAGAGACGGCGAAGGCAACAACGAGAACTGCTATGTGAGGCCGGTAGAGAGGGAGTCCCGAGGTGGACAATTGTTGCGTTGTTGGCCGGGACTACCCATTTCTAAAAAAAAATTGTTGCGTTGTTAGTAGATGGAGGGGAAGATCGTGAGGGAATAAGAAACCAACACGAGAAAAGGCAACAACAAAATTACCTTCTTTGAATTACGATGCATTGTTTCCCTCGCCTTTCTACTATGTTGGAATGTAGTTTGTCTTACGAGGGAGCCTAGAAAGACTTGTACTAGAAATTATCTTTTAATGAATGAATATTCTTTCTCCCAAATGTTTGGCGAAAAGGTTTAGAGGGATTGCTCGTGGAACGTTGGATGTTGTAGGAATAGAATAAACGGGAATGTCGAGTATGAGAATGAAGATTGAGGGGGAGGACAACAACACTGAGGTGTTGAAAATACTGATAAGGCTGGTTAACAAAAACTGCTATCGATGCTAGAAAAGTGGTATCACAGGTAGATACCGTAACATAACGCATTCCAATGCATATTGAGTATATAAACCCAATAAATGTACTGTTACATGATACTACACTTATGTTACTATCCACTATGAGGTTACATATAGTAGTATCATGTGCATGATACCACTATATGATACTTCCCACTGTGAGCAGTCTGATGCCACCAGCGGACAGGCCTACGAGGAGGGTGGAGTACTGGAGATGCGCTACAATTTGTGTTAAGTTTTGTCCCCACATTTAACAATGTTCCTTCAATAGTACTAGTCACCTGATATTTTTGGTTTTTGTTGGGAGTTGACCATTCGAGGAAATACTTAGCTCTCAAATGTGACATTGTAATCTTCAGTAGTAATCCCTTCTAATTTTAGAAGTAGATATTATATCCTTAAAAAGAGGTAAACGCGACACTGTAATTTCCGTAGGTATAGAGAAACTTGGCTGAGACCAGTGCATCTTCAGACGTAGAGAAAATTGCAACGTTTATCTCACGCCACAATGTTAAATTTTGTTTGTTTGTTTATTTTGCACGTTGAACTGAAAGGAACTTTTTTGTCTACTTCTGTCATCAGTTCGCTTGGAAGCTTCCCCGAGCAATTATTTTTGGATACAAAATGGCGAGCGTTATTGTTCAACCGAACGGCTGGCAGGAAGTCATACATGTGCACTTAAATGTCATCCATGTGCACCAAATTTTTCAGGAAAAAAAAAGCATATCGTTGCTCGACACATTTTAAGTTTGACATATTTATCCTTGAACTAGGAAACATGCCCGTGCGTTGCAACGGGAGAGAAAAATATATCATATAAAACCAAATAAAGCATCTAGTTAGTTCTGTTATAGTTAAACATATTCAAAGGTTCAAATGCACTGTGTATTGCAATGGTTACAAAATTATTAAAAAACTTTGCAAGTAGCAAAACAATGTTGAAAGTGCTCAAAGTACCAAGGGCCATTCTTAAAAAAAACAGTTGATTCTCAAATAGAAAAGTGCAAAGGTCTCTCATATATCAGAACGTAAAACACTTGTATGTCAGATGAGCACAGAAGTTGTGACTCCTGGCAGTGCTTACGTAAGTTCAGGATGGCCTGTCTGGCATCATAGCCGATTACAGGGAGCCCCGGCAGATCTCCATTGGATGATGCAGTGCAAAATCTTGGCGTTCGAGAAGCAACCTTGTGTGGCTGCCGCTGGTGATGCGCTCAATTCTCACGACTCAGACAGATCACCGGGAGGAATATGCAACGTCTCTTCCTTATGATTGGGAAAGTCGCACATGTATTTCAACAAAAAGCTGGTGTGCATGATGAACTCCATGCGACCACCTCGAGGGTCGAGGAACACTGCCTGTCGTGCTTCGATGGCGGCCTCTGCCAGACTGCCAATTACGCCTCCCCTCGCTCGACAAGGCCGCGAAGATGCATGGGCCAAAGGCGTCCGTCGCCTGGCAAGCTGGAAGACATGGATATGATGAAGCTCAGGTCGGCCGTTCATGTGTTACTTCTGGTCGTGCCAAATCACGAGTACAGCTTCGTCTTGGCCGGCGCCCGGCGGCACATGCGTTGAACCTGGCTTTTGTACAAAGTCCATGGATAAATCCATCCACAAAGTGAAATCCGTGAAGAAAAATCACAAATGGCGGCTACCGTCCAGTCAGCTAGCTGAGGGATGCACAACCAGGCCGCGCAGCCCGCGCGGGTGACCGGGACTTCAGCAGGCAGCCAATCCGTCGAGGCGGCAACTCCGACCAGCGGCGACTCAGCTGCTCTACTCGGCGCTACTGCTTGTGCTCATGTGCTGCTGTTTATGCGTAGCAGACATTGTAGAGATGATCCGTCGACCCGGGACTTCCATTGGAGACGTACGGAAAACTCGGTTTCGAGCTTCAGTGGCGAGCGAACCCGGCGAATTTGTGCGATCGACCGTGGAAGTCACGCGGGGAAGAGAGGGCTATATATGGGTTGATTTTCGTGGGCGAGGGCCGAGGAGGTAAGAAATTAAACGGAGCGATCATACAGAAATCGATTCTGGAGTTACGATGGTTAGTTATTTGAGGACAGTCTTCATTGGGTTTGAGCCGGACTCTGCTGCATCCATCGGCATCGGATACTCGACCGACCAGCGACCAAGCATACGATGGGCAAGGATTTGACATACGAAACGAAACATTTTTTCACTTTTGGGTGGCATAGGTGGGTAATTACTCATAACTTTATGGGCAAATTCAATCCAACGACACACCAAACCGCGGAAGACTTATCGCTTTTATTATTAGGTAAAGATTTCTTTTCGGAGTTTTTTGCCACCTGGTCTCACCAAAAGTCGCATCTGATTTCTTCAAATGTTACGCAAGCAAAGCAAGCATATGTGTGCATGCATCGAGAAGTTGTGTTCTGGTCTAATATAATCAATCAATTTATTAAAGTTTGCTTGTAATTCCACACGTGTTGGATTAAAAATGTTGGGGCGGAGAGCATTATGCGTTGCTCCTCCATGCTGCTGACTGAGTTGTTGCCTTAAATCAGCAAGAGTGCTGGGATACAGAGATAGTCGTACTCAACTTCAGTGATTTTGATAAGCAAAGTCACCGAGCTAAAGTTTCCACCCTCGACCTTTTATACGTATCAGACTGAAAGTATTCAGAAAAAATTAAAAAAAATCAGTAAATCGTAAATATTTTGTTGTGTATTCTGAGATTTTTTTAATTCATTTGGATGAATAGTTCATGAGTAAATAGTTTTTAGGAATAAGGTCGCGAAAAAAGACCGCTCCTTGGTCGCTCCCGCGCGACCAGGGGCGGCAACCCTAGCCGCCGGCGCCCCCGACCCTCCTCCCTCTCCCCTCCCCTGCCGCCGCCGGCGCCCGCCGCCGGGCAAATCCCGTGCGGTGCAGGCGGCGGCAGGACTTCCTCTACCCGCTGCGAGGAGATCCCGGCGGGGCGGCGTTCTTCTTGGCGGCGGTGCGACTCGGCAGAGGTAGGCTAGGCCTGGGGTCGCGACGGCCGGCGCGCGGACCAGGGGAGACCTCCTGCTCGTGGAGGCGGCGTGGGGGGCGGCGCTCATGGCCGCTACGGCCCGTCGCGGCCGTGGTAGCCTGAACCCGTCCGCCCTGGATCTTGGCCGGCGGGGCTGTCCGGCACGGCGACGACGACTCACCGGAGCCTGCGATGGCGAGGACAGGGCTGGCACGGCACTTGGACGGCTGCGGGGTGGAGCTGGCCGACGATGGCGGTGGGCCCGGCCTCGGCCCAGATCTGGGCCCTTCGGGGCTGATTCGGGCTGGCTAGGCCTGCGGGTCGTCGGTTTCAGGGGCTTCCGGTTTGGAGGCCCATCCCCTGACCACGTTGGTTGGGGCGCTAGATCCGGCCAAACGGCCTAGATCCGGCAGCCGCCTAGCAGCCCCGGTATGGGCTCTGCGGGTTCGACAGGCGGGTGCGTCCTGCTAGTTTGACCTGCACTGTCCGAGAGCCGGATGGTTGGCTTGTCCTCTCCGGTCCTTTCCGCTGGATTGGTTGTGCTGGTGCTCAGTCGCACCGTGGGCTGGTGATCCGGACGCCGAGGTGGTGGCCTCGGATGGTGGACTGCACGGGTGGCTCGTCGGCGGGCGGCGTGACAGGGGTGATGACCTTGCTTCTTGGCCATTTGGATGGTGATAAGCGGGTGGCGGGAGACCCTGGAGGTGGCGGCGTTTCGACAAAGACAGCTCCCAGATCGCGTTCTAGAAGCCGGACTCGATGACGGTGGACGGTCTGAATTACCAGAGGTGGCGAAGGTTTTTCCGGGCGAAAGCCCAACGCTTCGACGTCAATGGCGGCGGTGCTCGCGGGTGTCGTTACCCTCTTGGGGCGTCGTTGTGGCTATCTTCGCCGCGTCAGAGCTCCGGGTGAAAACCTTTGACTTAGTCTCGACAATGGCGACGCAAGGCGTCGTTCCCTTCTTGAAGGCATTGTCGTGGAGCTCCGGTCTTCTCGGTTTCGTGTCATTGTCATCGGTGGCAAGTTTGGCTTTCTTGTTTTCTTTGTCTATCTTTGATCTGCTTTGTAAGAGGGTCACCTCATCACCTTGTATTGGTTCGGCCGTGTGGCTTTATTTATAAAGCGGTGCGAAAGCCTATTTCGGTAAAAATAGTTTTTACGGATTAGATCAAAAAGAGCTATCTAATCACAAAGTCACTGAACTAGATGGATTGAAGTTTTCTCATAATATGCAACGAAACATGTACAATTTATTGAAAAAATTGAAAATTTTCTGAACACTATATTTTTTTTAGTTACGTATCTAGATCAATATGGTAGATTAGATCTGCAATAAAGGGCTGAGATTGATGACTTTGCCTCGCTGACTTTGCAAAGTCGCTGCAGCTGCAGCTGAGTCCAGGATATAGTCGTCTCTTTGGTATCTGGATTGAACTGAGATCGGCATCATGGCGAGGTTTTAATTCTCCACACCCCTACGCTTTGACTTGATCTTTTAACACCTTGAATAGCCAGGATTCAAGGTTGACCAAGAAGAGGAAGGTAGCTAAGATGCATGGTGGTGTCTCCAAACATCTTAATTTATTTTTGCTGCATTTTTGGTATGTGGGGCAGAGATTCAACAAAAACATGGCATGAAAACAGGAGGAGGAACACCGTTGCAGTCAAGCGGCCGGATATATATACACTACAAAAATTGCTGCATTTTTCTTATCGCCCAGGAACCAACAAGATGGGCAAGCTAACAACGGCTCGTGAGCTTTATTTTGATAGCGATAGTTTTTATTTTCTCTACTATATAATACTAGCAAATTGCCCGTGCGTTGCAACGGGTGAAGAAATGATGAATAATTCTAAAAAATGATAAATAATTCCAGAGCGTTGCGATGGGTGAAGAAATGGTAAATAATTCTAAAAAATAAATCAAGTAAAAGATTCAGTTACAACCGGTTAACAAATGATAAATAATTCTTCTGCGTTGGATCGTGGCACATTATTCAATCCACTGCCAGTTTTTGTAGTTGGTGAAGGTAAACGAATCAATTTCCTTCATGTAAGAACAACAAATTTACCAGCAATCCAAGTCAAGTTCCCTCATCCATGGCGGCGCTGTCGGGTGGAACGGCGCCAAGTGAAGCTGCTGCTGACGGCCATTGGCGAGAGTCGACAGTAAGCTTCCCTGAATAAATTAGGCCATCAATAAATTGGTAATAACATAAGGGATTTCAGCACTGCCATTTACCCATTTGGTAGAAAAAATAGGACTTCTAGCAAAGACGGCCCAATTCTCTCCTTTTCTGTCTCAAGTCCGGCGAATTCCCCCAAGTGCAAGCCCCAATCCTTATCTTCGCTATCATTTATTCGCAACAAACTGAAATTAATAGGCATTGCAAACATGAAACGGGAAGGATTGGAGATTTAAAGGAGCCTAGGACGCAGCGCATGGGCCGGCAATGCAAATTGCAGCTAGGGACGCTGAACTGTGAGAGCTGCTGGCTGACCGGAAGCCTGGTCGCCTTGCCGGACTAACGCAATCCGGCAATTCCTCAACCGCGAGCAGCGCGACACCAACCGGCCCTCCGTTCAAGAATCCTTGGATTTCTTCAGGGTTTCGTGATCTCGGATTGGGGAGGGATTGAAAGGATAACGGCAACTAAAGGTTCTGACTAAATGTTGTCAGTCAAGTTTTCTATCATGGCCGGCATTGACATGGTGATCCTCTCCGAGGATTGTCATATTTTCGATGCGTGCCCATTTTCCTACAGTTGAGTGCCATCCAACAATGCTGTTTGAGATGCAAGCATGCTTCTTAACACGTGCACCACGCATCACAGTGCATCGGGAAAGCCTCACACCATCCTCCACAACGCATCCAGGGCCTATAGCAACATCAGGACCAATCAGACAACCTTCTCCGATTTTGGCACTCTCGTCCACCAGGACATTACCGAGAACATGTGCTCCAGTGGCTAGCCTGCTAGCTGATCTCTTCCTAAGTGAATCTAGATAAAGACGCAAGCCAGTAATGTAGTCCCTTGGCTGACCAATGTCCATCCAAAAGCCTGGGAGAACCATAGCATAGAGCTTTTGATCAGCTGCAATTCGTGGGAATACCTCTTTCTCAATGGAAGTTGGCTTCAGTTCGATACGGTCGAGGACTGACGGGTTTAACAAGTAGATTCCTGCATTGATCTTGTTGCCTACAAATATTTTTGGCTTCTCTACAAATCTTTCAACGACTCCAGTCTTGTCCTCCATAACTACAACACCATACTTTGATGGTTCATCCACCTATATACATATTGGAAAGGGAGTCAGTTTAGAATCAGATGCATGAGTTGATTGCACAAGAAAGTGGTCAAAGAAAGGGGCTACCTTAGTGACCATAATTGTCGCCTCGCCACCATGGCTCTTATGAAATTTTATGAGCTCAGCAAATGGGTATTCACTTATGACATCGCTGTTGAGGACAAAGAATGGCTCGCCAGATCCATCCAGAAGCTTGTCCCTTGCTAGGGCAAGAGGGCCAGCAGTTCCCAAGGGCTCGGTTTCTTGGGAGCATGTGATTGTGATGCCAAGCTTATCCTCAAAATCCTTCAAGAAGTTAATCATGACCTGGAAGATATACATACCACAGTGATTAGAGTGCCGAAGTATAATGATGTGAGACCACCACAGTGAAGATGAATTATCTCTTCTATACCTCTGGACGGTAGTTGATGGCTAAAACTACTTCTGTCACACAAACATTCTTCAAAGCTTCAATCTGCAAAAATTGGCAAGTTTTTATGAAAAAGATTGTTCTTTCCTCAGATAAATAAATCATTTTGTCAGTGCTAGCATATGAATTTGGATATACAGCAACTTTGCTGGAGATGACAAACAACTGTTATTGCATTTGGGTGAGAAAAACGATCCCAGGGAAACATGATCTGGTACACGGTTTTTTTCCAAGGACACACAGCAATCGTGCAGCTAACAAGGGAAGCAACGGTTGAAGGGCTAAGAGGTTTCTTGGCTCCCTTCCGTCAGAGCACATTCAGATTCTACTGACGGCAAATGGTTACTCCAGGACTTGTACACAAGTACGCAGGGTCTGAAGTTCAACCAACAAAGCAAGTTTACACTGCAGTGTCCCATGCGCAACAACTCTGTCAGCAAAGACTTTGGTTACCTGGTGCAGGATCATGGGCTTGTTGGCGAAATCAACGAGGGGCTTCGGGAAGCTGAGCGTGAGCGGCCGGAGGCGAGTCCCGAAGCCTCCGACGAGGATGAGCGCCTTCATGGTGAGTTAATCACCCTGCTGTCTTGTACCTCCCCTGATTCCTATCGACCACAACACCCGGAAACAAATCAAATCACAGCTCGCGGACACGCGGAATCGATCTGCGGGGTGCCAGATCAGTGCGAGAGCGCACGGCACGGATTGACGACGCCGTCCGTCGGATCCTCCGCGTCAAGTACACCATGGGCCTCTTCGAGAACCCCTACGCCGGCCACAGCCTCGCCGGCGAGCTCGGCAAACAGGAGCACCGCGACCTGACACGGGAGGCCGTGAGGAAGTCCCTCATCCTGCTCCAGAACGGCAAGCCCGGCGAGAAGCCGCTGCTGCCGCTGCCCAAGAATGTTGGGACCATCCTGGTCGCCGGCAGTCACGCCCACAACCTCGGCTGCGGCGGCTGGGTTCGAACGGGAGGAACCCTAGTTCTGTCAGAAACGAGCGGAAACGTTTTTTTTTTCACTTACCGATGGCAGGTGGGTAAAATCTCGTAACACACAGGGGTAAAATTGGAAATCTAAAAAACGTACCAACCATCACCTCAAGCCATATTATATAGTAGAGATTGGTAACCGTAGCGGTCGTACGTCGTGGTCGTTGCACGCACGCGCGGTTCGTACGTCGTCGCCTGCCGTCAATTCTTTCGTAGCCCATTATAGTTAATTCTTTCGTAGCCCATTAATTATTTAGTAGCTCAACGCCCTTGCCTTAACCCGCACTGCAGACATGTTCGTCGTTAGTCGAGGTGGGAGTAAAATCAGCCGTGCAACTCCTGAACTCCGCCTAGCTATTTTCCTATGGACCCGATCGATGCTATTTACCTATGTGCCTTACTTTACGTCCGGGTTAGTTTCCTACCGCTGGGTGCCATGGGCCGGACCAGTCAAGATATAAATCAGATCAAATTCTTTACATAATCCAACACGGAGTCTCAAAAAAACACTAAACTCTTCTTTAAAAAAACACTAAACAAACACATACTCCGACATGAGCTCGTTCAGCAAACCACCGTGCTCCATCGCAATAAGGCCAACCATATCCAGCAAACAATCAAATCCGAATAGAACTCTGAAAAAACCCAAAAATATAAAGTACAACCAAAACTGAGTACAACTCTGAAACAATCCAACGCCCATGGGGTCGCATAAATAAGACCGAGTTCATACACCAAAACCACATCAAGTTATCTTCAAAAAAGAACAGCAAGTTCCTCATAATACAATCTCATCGTTCCGCATCTCGCACTGCTGCTCTACCCGACAGAGACAATTCAAGGTATAAGAAATTTCTCTATTTAATCTACCAATCAACCAACTTCTTGTGTGAAAAATACTCTGATTTCTTCAGGTTTAGATATTAACAGTAAAATATTTCTTTGATACTTTATCAGCATAGTTACATGCTAGAATTCTAGGTAAGCATTGATTGGTGGATTAGTATTGGATAAGGTTTTTATGATGTTCCTCACTCTTATAAGGTTGACAATTATTTTCTCCCGTTGCAACGCACGGGCATTGTGCTAGTATTAGTAGTATAGTTCGCATCAAATCGATACAACCACGTCGTACAATTATACCTCAACAAACATCGTCATCCATGACTCGCTTGTGTCACCAAGCTCTTGTGTCGGCTATTTTTCTATGTATGTTCGGATGCTCTCTGTTCCAGGGCCAGTCTGCTTGCCTGCCCGTTAATCTAATCTAATCGAGTAGACTAGTTCAGCTCCAGCCACTTGCATGTACTGGAGTACTTGTTGCCATTTAATTTCTTTATTATTCTCCCAAGAGATCTACCTAACCAGCTTCATTTCTAAAATCCCATGATTTCGAATACTAGCCAAGTTTGAAACGTGTTGTTTCATCATCTATCGACGGGCGGGCGACGTACGAAACGAAGGGGTCGTCGACTTCACACCGCTTCTGGCATGTCTTGAAGGAGCAAAACCACGAGGTTTATCACGGAAAAATATATGACCCGGTCTAAACCTACGTGGATTTCCCGCAGTCCACTCGAGCCTTCGGATGCCATGAAAGTTGTTTGGAGTAGCGAGTGATTATGATATTAACATATTTTTTTAGATAAAGGACTTTATTACTTAAAGTTTAAGTATTACACCCGGCCTTTGCATCACAAAAATGCACACAGCCGCAATCCAAGTGGCAACATAAAGGTAAAAGAGCACTAGGCGTATTACAATCACGAGAGAATAATCATGATATTAACACATGAGATGTGATGGGGGTGATCCGTTGATCATGAAGCTCACATGACACTGAGACCAATGGTTTATTAGTTGGGGTGTGAGGTCCAGGAAATTTTGGTGGGTTAACATGCTGGCTGGAACTTTCCTTCCCACTAACATCATCGTCATCCACCTGTTTTTGCTTAAATCTATACAGATTGCACCAAAAATCCAAAAACAGCTGCCTTCAAATAAAACAAAAAAACTCATTTCAAACGATAAATCCTACAAAACTGAACATGTACAAACACGGAATCTTATTGACATTCATCTTTGTGCAATATAATATAAAGCCATAACAGCACATGCTTATATGCATGGCATGGCGGCGACACACACGTTGTCATGGAAACATGTTTCATTTTTTTTGCTTTATGCCTCGTCTATGGAGCAATATCGCACATCACGATAAATTTTAGTCTTGTTGATACCAAAATAAACTAAATAATGAACGGATATCACGATAAAAAAACACAGTTGCATATCGCAACACTGTATCTAAATATTTCTTTCCATTTAACTTATACAGTACACACTACTAACAATAATCCAAAAATCCACACAATTCATCTATTAGACAACAAAATAATCAAATTTACACGAAAACACATCATCATTGTCGAAGTCCTATTCCATTTTAATATTACTCCATGGCAATTGATGCATGGGGCTTGGAGTATCTTCTCTAGTTTTCTCAAAGATTGCAAAAAGAAAGGTCTACTACCTACTACCTTCAAAAGGCACATTTTTGTATTTAAAAAACCAGGCCATTTATAACAAACTTTTATAGTTATTTCATCCACAAATAAGTTATTAATTTTATGTTTCCTATATATTTAGCATAGTTAACTACAATTGTAAAATACAATGTTCTACGATACATGTATGGTCTTTATCTTTTAAAATACACTTGAATTTAGCTGAAATTGCATTTTGCAACAAAAATAATGTCCCTCTTTTCTCAGTTTTTGGTTGCTAGATCGATTAGGGCACCATTAATTGTGTTGAATCTCTCTCGTATTCATAACACTGAAATTATCGCATTCCTTCAAGGATTTATACTTAGTGCTCTGCCCTATCGTCGATTTTAAGGGTTCACAATTATTTTAGCATCTCTAAGTATCTTAGCAGAGTGCTCATAACATATGTATCAAATTGAATATCTTGGACGAGGTCCCTGGAGTGTATGATTGTTTAGTTTTTATGTTTAAAAGTAAATAGAAAATATAGATGATGCCCGATATATATCTACATGTGAATTGGCATGCTCATTTTTATAGGGATGGTGGTTGGTAGCAACACAAGTCGGCGCTGCTCCTAGGATGATGCACACGGCATGAAACAGCTCTCGCCACAACAGTGTGGGTCAACTTGTCAGATATTTTATATCACCTGATACTATGCGGCTGACAACACGAGCGATGGTTGTAGGCAGTGGAATCGGCGAGAGGAAATGGCTAGCCTGAAAAGGAGGCGAGAAGTAGACATAGGTGGCGACTGGCGACAAAAAGGGATGCATCATATATCTACGGGAGAAGTAAGAGATAGTATTTAGTGCACCAAAATTGTTCTGCAACCGTTGCAAGTTTGCAACCAATATATAAAACACATACTAAAAGTTTTGGCCGACTCGAACCCGGACCCGAAATTACGGGTACCCGAATTGTCGGGTAGTACATTTTTGGGACGAATCTCGGGTGTCATGTTTGGAAACCCGAAATTGTTTTTACCCAAAAAACCCGGCCCGAAATTTCGGCTAAACCCGAACGCCCAGCGTTACCAGGTCGTCCTTGGTCGACCCTCGCGGCGGCAGTTCAGCAACCAGCACGTCGACGAGCTTTAGCTGGGGCAGCCTGAGTCGCTCGTGTCGAGGACACGCCGGAGAAAGGCGAGGGGGCGAGTTCAGCAGCAAGGGCGGCCGGTAGTGGGTGCTTGCGCGCTGCTGCCCTGGCCGCCTCTCCTATCAGCCGTCCCTATCCCGCCGCCAGCCCCATCCTGTCGCCGGCCCCATCTAGGGTTTGCGAGGGCGGCGCGGCTCAGAGAGGGAAAGGACGGCGTGGCCCCGGCCGGGAACAGACAAGCGGACACCTGCGGGGTTGCACTGGGAATTGCTCCGCGTTTTTTAGCCCAAATTCCGTGACCAGTCCAAACAGTGCAAATTGCTGTCCAATTCGAGATTCCCTAATTTCATGCCCCAATTCCTACATCCAAACACAGTGTTAACGGAAATTGTTTATCTCAAAACAAAGAAGCGTAACATCTGGAACATATGATGTCATCTCTTCTTTACCTTATCTATTGTATCGAGGAAATATCTCATAGTGAATAAACAATAACAATATAAGTTATTTATAATGTGAACTCTTCTTGCTGGGGCTAGAAGAATTAACTTACACCTGTAAAGAACGTCAAACAATCAGATCAAGTCTTGATCAGAGAAGGTTCAGTCAGACCTTGTCACAGCTCCACTAGTTGTTGTGCGTACAGAGATGCACACAGAAGTCTCTGCACGAATTCGTGTCTAAATATGGTGAAGTGGTCACGTAATTCTAATCAACATGTTAACAACATCTTTTTTTTTTTGCGAGGGAACATGTTAACAACATCAACACAACAGAGGCACTTAATCTGCAGTTTTCCATATTAAGCAAGCATAAGTTCGATCAGAGTTGACATGCCGAAAAGGCAAGTGCCACTACACCGTTCCCAAAAGCCGGCACACAAATTAAACCAACAATCTATTACATTACTTAACCGCTGGGGGGACATTTTTTGTGTCCCGAGTCCCGACCCCATTAAGTCGTTCGGGGGGCAATTGGGGGTTGCCGATGAGATCCTCTAATACCGGACGGGTTATACGTAGCAATATTGTAATAAATATATGTTACTGCGAACTGAGCCTAACTCAGCTGGTTTGGTTCATTGTGATGGAACCGGCCCACCCAGGTTTAAGTCACATACTTGGCATGGGTGTTCGCATTTTCCTGGATTTAACCGGCGCTATGCTTTCAGTGGTAGGTGACGTACCCGTCAACAGCGAGGCGCCCGTAGTGACTTCGTCAACCTCAAGATCTGCCGGACCAGTGTCTCGGAGGTGCTCATAGGGGTAGGGTTTACGTGCGTGCATTCATAGGAGTGTCTGTACGTGCGTGTTTGTGAGCGTCTGTGTCTGTACTGTGTTTCTCAAAAAAAAAAAGTGTTACCATAACTACATGCAGGTATATTGTCCTGTTGTGACAGTAGAGCTGAATGGAAAAAAACAAACAGTACACCAATAGTACGAAGAATGTACTGGAGTTATTTTGAACAATTAGGACAGCACATAAAATTTACAGCAACTAAAACAAAAGGAGATATGTGTTGCAGACGAAGCAGTACCAAAGACTGATGCACATCATTATCAGGTCTTCATCGTCCTCTTGTATCTTATCTTCAATCATCAACTTTTAAGTAGCACCGCATAGCAATTTGACAAATGGAACCACCCAACATGACATCGCTTTAGCATGTTCTGCACAATCTGAGTTAAATATATCACGTTACAACCTTTGGATTACAAGCACAAAGCAATTGCAACAATTGGCAAGGGAACAGTGAAGGTGCTTCGTAAGCACTTTTTCTTTTTCTGTAATCAATGTTATCTTAAGTTTAGTTAGCTGGTATTCAAGTAATTCAAATAATTTAACGAATGCTCAGAATGGATATTATTGACTGCAAGTATTATATACGGGATACTTGTGGGAGTGGAAGAAGAGGAGAAGACTGAAGGCAGATACAAAATAAACCTCCAAGCTACAAGACATAGGATTAGGATCATGACCTTGAGCGTAGAAGAAGGAATTCATATGTAACTCTTTTGGGTGTAATCACTAATGGGCCAGGGTCATTTGAGCTTCTTCCTGGAGTTCTCCTTTTCTTGTAAGCAAAATTCCGTTTTCTAAATGGCTGTAGCGTGACGGGCTAGCTACTGCTGAGCTGATCGCCATTTTTTGACTAACGTTCTGCGCGAGCCAGGACATACCTGCTGGCTCCGCCAATGGCTCCAACGATCCCTGATCAGTGGCAACATATTTCACTGCGGACCTAGTGTCGGCTGGATCAACCCTTTTGAGCAATAAAATCCTTGGCCTCATAGGGTGCATCCTAGCTTTATTTTCCCAGAGTTGTATGGTTTCTTGATTGATCATAGAATCCAGAGAAATTTCCTGCAGACGTTGAAAACTTTCCACTTGAATGTGATCACAAAGACCTAGTAGGTGTTGGCAGAGCAATTGAATTGATGTGAGTCTCGGCAAAGCTCCTGGCTGGATCGTGAGGAATATTGGTTCTTGCACCACAAGGCATAGGCGTTCTAGGCTTGGGAAGTCCTCACGGTTTACACATAAACCTGCAAAGTGGATTTCAACTAGTTTGAGACAAACCAAGAGCTTCAATGATTTCAGTTTTGATAGATCATCCTCAACTAGATCAACAGATGTAAGGCTCAGCTCCGTGAGACCACACAGGAAATTGATAAACTCGAACTGACTCGGCCTGCCATGCAGTTTCAGCGAGCTAATAAAGCTATGCTTTCTTGGTGATGCATCTGCATTTTGAGGCAGCAAATCTCGGTAACAATCACTAAGATGAAGTGATATAGAACGAGGACCTATTGCAGTACCCGTGCCATTCTGAGAAAACTTCTGAATCGCCTCTGAGAGTATGGTGAAATTGTTATCTTTGATAGTTGCCTCACACCATATCTTGACCTTTGTCAACCTTTTCATATGATCCATGAGTTCTGGGAATCCAGAGTTGTTGTCTATAACAACTCCAGCAAGAGTCTGCATGTTACTTTCTCTTTGGCGGATCTTGTCAAACTTCTTGCTCTTGAACTTGTTTAACTTTATCTTTCCAAACAGGTGTGCTAGGTGAGGCAGACTGATGATTTCCAAGGGCAGTGTCTTTATCATCGTGTTCCTCAAGTCAAGTGTCTCCAAGCAATGCAGCCTTTCCATTCCATCTGAAAGATCCCTAATAGAACTCCCGAGGCTCAGATATTTCAGGTGCATCAGCCTGTATATCTTCTGGAGATGTTTGTACTGAAAATCATTGCACTCTTTTAGATCCAGCACCCTGAGCAGCTGGCAATTGGTTAAATCCGAATAAACAGCTTCTTCAGCACCCCCAAAGACTGTTAGAGACCGGGGACGCATGTTCTTGCTGAGTTTAGCAACCACCAGCTTTTTCTTCGAAGGAGTAAACAGTTTCTTCAGTTGGCTGCGGCTACTTGCAGCTGGAACAGTTTCTTCAGTTTGCTTGGAAGGAGTACCATAATCCATGCCGGGTACTGCTCCATTTGTATGGTTCTCGATAACCAGGTGACGGAAATTACTTCTGTTCTTTGAACCAAGAGATGTAGCAATGAATTTCGAAGCCGTGGACCTGTGCAGTATGAACTGGTGCATGATGCCGTGAGCTTTGCACGTCTTCACTTTTCCATTGTAGCTTTCATCGACGGACCGAATGATATTCCGGTCAATTAGTTCCTCCAGTTTATCATCAGCAGCCTTGAGTTCACTTTGTGAATCCTTAACTTCTATGTAACCTTCAGCTAACCATCTATTGGTAAGAGTTTGTCTTCTGACGGGACGATCAGTTGGGAATAAACTCGTGTATAGTAAACAAGTCTTAAGAGAACCTCCAGGCAGACTGCTGTAATTATTCATCAGAACTTGTCGAAGTTTTCTGAAGTTACCATTCCTGTTCTCCTCTATACGAAGACCTAGGATCCTGCTAAAATCTTCACAGTCCTCTGGCGTCAACTTGCAACCTTGCAAAGCTTTCGCCACACTAACAAGAGCAAGTGGGTGACCGTAACATTTCTTCACGATTGCAGTTGAACCCTTCTCAAAGGCAGCTGAGCATCCATCGATGAAAACCTCCTTGACAAGATAATCCATGGAGTCCTTTGCACTAAGAGATCTCATATTATAAACGTAACCGCCATGAAAGCTGCAGATCCTAGCTACTGAGCTCACAGCCGTGGTCACTAGTATTCTGCTTACTGTTTTCGTCTTCGGCAACATAGGTTTTATTGTGTTGTCCCAAAGCTCGAAGTTGACATCATCAATCACAATTAAACACCTGCCAGACAATTTGTCAAACGCAAGTTTAATAGGCCTATCATTCGAAGGCAATTGTCATGTTGTCATTCCTCACATTTATAATATGTACAGTTATGCATGCTAAGGAGTATGTAAATGCTTAAATGATTAAGTGAGCAAATGTTCTAGGGAAAGCAAAACAAACAAAAACATGACCATGGTAAAATTAAACACTGCATATTTCAAAAAGCTATTGTGGAATGAAAAACAAACAAAAACATATTTCATTTATGTCATGTTTCATGAACTAGACAACTATCTCAAAAGTCAGAACTGATGAAAAGTGCTATTACAATCCACATATACACTCTAACACCCGCTCTCACGTGACTGGAGAATAGAAAGTCAACACGTGCAAACCCGAAGAGAGCGGCGGTGCGTCATGTTTAATACACTAGCCAATTATCTCAAAAGTCCGAACTGAAAAATGGCTTGCACAATTCACATATACACTTCAATAATTTACATCTTTATTGTGGAATGCAACCCTAGTTTTTCTTTTGGAAGAAAATATTGTTTTCATGTGTAATGAAGGCCTCGTTTGATATACTTGAGTTCCATGCATATTTTATCCCTTTTTTCAGATTGCAAATGTGTGCACTATGATCAATCAATAAACCATACCTAAATCCACTCTACATCTGTTTAAATACAATCCAACGCTTCATGTAGAGCATGGTTTGCTTAGAAAATGTTGGGTAATGTACGGTCCTCCCTACGGGTATGCGGACCCCACCCAATAGCTAAATTGGGTAAATAGGAGCTTTATGTGTTTCAAGTTATGATGGTCAGTCACCCAAGTTGATTTTAACTTTTACCCACCAGTAGTGTTGCTTGGCAACTGGTTACATGGAATAAATCACAAGTATATAATTCTTTTTTTTTTTGGACGTGAGTACATAATTCTCATTAGAGTGAGAGTGTTTGCTGTTATTTGTTTTTTTGTGACTTTGTAGAAATGATGCGGTTTTTATATGATACTATTTCTTCTCTTTTACGGGTCATTTATCGGTGTACCTATTTGTATATTTAAGATCGCCTCTACAAGCCTATGGAGAACAAAAACGTGTTTGCGTAGGTCCGTAGCAGTTGGAGCAGGATGTTTGTGCTATATAAAACAATGTTTAAATGAGGTCTATGTAGACTGTATATCTTATTGGTACTTTTGGCACCACAGATATTACTGCTACGAAAAAAGTTGCAAATTTCATAGTACGAAGAAGAAGCGGATGGAAATTAGAAGCTACTCTCTGTTCATACTCTATTCATAAAATATGTCTTGTCTAAATGTGTATGTATCTAGAACTAAAATATGTCTAGATACATGCATATTCAGACCAAGTTGAGATATCTTTTATGGACGGAGGGAATAAAAAATACCATTGGAAGGAAAGTATGCATTGTCAAAGTTCAGACTTTTGTGGCTAACTAATTAGTTTCTTCCCCGCAAAAGAAAACTAATTAGTTTTCTTGAAATGATAGTCATAATCAATATAATGTAAATGGAGTAATTATTAAGCACATACAAGAGAAATTAGCATATGCGGATTAGCAATACTCACCTCTCAGTCTCGAGGAGACCACTGATACGTTGTTGGAGCTCTTGGAGGGCCTCTGGCACGTCTTGATCTGATCGTCAAGCTCCTTAAGTATGGCTGTCAAGAGACCCCGAGCTTCACCTTGGTGCTCGGACGCCATAGCCCAGGCACGGCGAGGGAATTGCTCTTGACTTGATCACAGTTATACACTGCCCATGCGAGTGCCGTTTTTCCCGAGCCCCCAAATCCGACGATGGATAATACCTTCAGCTTGCTAGCTTCACCTCCAACTAACAAATCCCCCAGCTCCTGCGTTGGCTCCTCCATGCCCACCGCGGGACAGGCTCCATATGTGCCCGGATCCTGATGACTTGTGTGCTCCACGGCCGAGGATTGGTTCTTGACATCATAGATCTGTTTCCGCTCATGTGCTCCCTCGAGCTTCTTCCTGAGTCCCGCTATCTGATCACGAAACTTCTTTGCACCGTGGATCTGTTCTGCCCCGCAAGCAGCGCAGGGAAGGAACCGGTCCAGGCAGTCCTCGATGTTATGCGCCAACACGCGGAACTCTTCCATGGATACGATCCTCAAGGCACTAGGCTGCCCATCGTGCGACAGCTGATCTTCCATGGCAGCAGAAATCATGGGAAGCTCACTCTGCAAGTAATCGATGTTGTCCTTCAGAATCTTGGACGCCTTGCCCTTGTCTGCGCACATCTTCTCTGCCACCGTGAAGAGCTTCGCCGCCACGCTCTTTGTCAAAGCGCCCAATACTGCCACCGCCACCACCTCCATATCTCCGTTCAACCGCTCCGCTCGACGATGACCCGCTCTGGAACTTGTGGTGTGGCGACTATTACTGCTCGAGAAACAAGCTCACGCTTCACCTATTAGATGTAATGGTTGTTGGGAAACCGTGGGGCCCACCAAGTGGAGGCACCCTCCACCTTTGCCTAAACAAGGTTTTCTCACTGATTGGATCTTATCTGATATATATATATATACGCCTCTGTCCTAATATGAACAACGATAGATGAGCAAACAACCTTTTTAGTGAAACATATAAAAAAAGTACCAACGATTGAAAAAAATATTACCACTAGCTCACTAAATTACAACACGATTAATCCGACATTCTCACATAAACATAGAAAAGTAGATAAGCAGCACAATTATTTAGATGTAGTAAGGTTAAGAGTATACCACTCAACAGAAAGAGCATGACCCCACTTAAAAAAATGTTACACTCAGTTAGACGATCATGATACAGCGATAATTATAAAATATAATGAAAGTTAAATTGTGTACCCTCATGGTCATGACTTTTCTACACTCTAATAACTGCAAACTAGGTTAGGCAAGCATAGATCCAGCGTATGCATTCAACCATCTGCAAAGTACACACAATCATTTTCTTAGATAATCTAAGAAGCCTTTGACATTGGTGAAGCCTCCTCCTCCATGGCAGATCATGTACTGCATGACATGATCGTCGTTGTCGAACTCGTTGAAAAAGGCCGGGTTGGACGGCGTCGTTTGCGGCATGTCGTCGAAGTCGAGGACGCGGGGATCGGGTTGGGTACCCGCGGTCGATGTCGTCTGGGACTTCGTCTTGCCACGCATCGGCGCCGACGCAGGCGTGACATTGAGGTCAATGGGTGCCACAAAAGAGGCCGTCGGCACCGACGTAATTTCCGGCGAGGCCTCGCGGGACCCAAGCCGTGACGGGACGGCCGCGGGGTACACGACAGGCGGCGAAGCCGTCGAGATAGCATGCGAGGAGGACCGAGGTCGAGCTCCCCGCCGAGGCCACCACACCGAGGATGAGGCCGGCACCATAAGCACCGTCAAGTACCTCCCCCTTGAGGAGAAGCACGGCTCGGGCGGCGGCCTGGGTGGCGATGATGTCAGCGGTGGCGTGGGCCTGGATGGCGGCGAGCCTCTCCACATCTTCGGCCGCCTGCTTGGCTGCCTTCGCCTCGGTCGCCTTCTGCCGTGTCTTCTGTCTCCGAGCTGCCCTCTTGTTCGACTCCGGCAACCGCTCCTTCTTCACATTCAACAGGGCGGCGCCAACGATGGCCGTGGACTTGGACAGGCCATCCTCCATCGAGGGGCGGCGGTCGCGGGAGGGTTTGGTGACGAAGGGGGTGGGGGAGGGTTTGTTTCTGTGGCTGGCGCCTGGGCCCGACGTAGACAAGGTGCCGTCCGTTTCTCCCCAAACATGGACCAAACTTTGGACCAGGTTTGATTCAAAACTGGTGTTCGCACGGACAACGGTCTATATGCGGGGCCCCTCCACTGTACGTTCGGACAGAAGGCCATGTCCATATGCGGGTTGGAGATGCCCTTAGATGTGCGATGCTCTAGATGCTCTTAGCTTTGATTGCGTCGCTGTCACGGAAGAACAGATCGCTGCTGTAGATGCAGTCATTGTCGGAACCACTTTCTACAGGTACGCATATTCAGTTCAGCCGTCCGTTACACAATCCGACAGCTCCCAACCTCCCACAACAAACGCACAATCCATGTGATTCTCTCTGATTGGTGCAAGCCAGGAGACAAGTGGGTAATTGTTTTGCAAGTTGCTTGTCCTATGCTCGACAGGCCCAAGAGGGCTCCTGCCGCAGCCAGCACCGAGCACTCCCACCAAACATGTGGTACTATTATCAGAAAAGCATTTGTGCTCCCGAGCATCAGTGCTCATGGTGCTTTTAAAAAGTCAAAAAAAATATTTATAAGTTTCAAAAAAATCCGAAAGAAATTCGGTATGTAGTTCATGATGTATTCTACAAACGTGCAAAAGACCAACTTCAAATACATTGTATTCGAAGCTACACAACAAGATTTGAAATAAGCATGCTCAGATCCACAATTTTGTTATTTTTGTGTAGCCCAAAATATAAAGTATTTAAAGTTTATTTTTTTCACGATTGTAGAATACACCAATGGCTACATTCGAGATTTTTTCAGAATTTTTTGAAACACGAAAATATTTTTTTTGATTTTTTTTTAAAATGTCAGGATCACTGGTGCCCGGAGCACAAAATCTCTACTTTACTATTATACACATCTTACTGGTCCAGTGTGACCTGTCTTATGGGCAGAGCACAAATTTTACACAAATTTTCTATGGTACAGCACGGCTTACGATGTGAGTGGTACCGTGTCTCTGTCGACATGCTGGGAGGGGAGTGCATCAGTCTTATTGCTGTTTCCTCTTGATGATGTATTATGTCTATCCCCTCCCCCACCCCCAAATCGGCTCCAAACACACATAGATTGACATGGAGCTCCTGCCTCCCTATAGTGCTTCTCTTGGTGCCATGGGATCCCTTGCAGGGAAGCTGGATGCGCTCCTGGATGCCAAATTCAAGGATGAGATCGGGAGACTCGGAATCCGGCTGTTAAAGCTCTCGAAAGCACGAGACCCTCCTCTTACAGCGAGGTGCTGGATGAAGGATGTGCGCCAACTATCATGTGAATTGGAGAGTTACATCGCCACCGAAACTGATTGGATCGACAAGATATCGGGAGTATTCAGGGCTCGTGTGAAGGAGGCCAATAGAAGGTACAACAGGTACATGCTTAAGAGCGTCCCAAGCTGTACAGATGCTTTTCCGACCATTGACCACCGGCTTGCAACGGTGGCCGGTGGCCGGAAGATAGATCCAGTCGTCGTCGGCCTCCATGACGAAGGCAGCGTGTTCGATAGGCTCTGCCCCTTGCTAACCGATGGAGACGAGCAGCTCAAGGTGCTATCCATTGTCGGCGTTGGAGGAATCGGCAAGACCACGCTAGCCAAGCAGCTGTGGCGTATGCACAAAGTCGGGGACTACTTCAGCTGCCGGGCTTTTGTGCGGACGGCCAAGAAATCTGACATGCGGAGAATCCTGAGGAGCATACTAGCACAAGTTCGTCCGCACCAACCACCCGATGCTTCTGAGGTGCACGACCTCATTCACGACCTCACCAAGTATCTACGAGATAAAAGGTATTTCTTAGCAATATGCACGTACCGTCTTCACTCTTAACTGATAATGAGTCATATTCGATCTATAGTAAAATATCATTCTTACAAGCAGATTTTTTTTGTTTCTTAGAATGATGAAGCTAGCTTCAAAATTAATTCGAGGGTTTGTTTGAACTAGTGTGTGATCTTGAATTCTTTCTGAGATTTTCTTACATATGCTTCCTTCCCTGCACTCTTACACTGTTGAGATCACGCCACAACAGTCTCGCCCCCTCAACCGACCACGACTAGGCTGTAATTAAAACTCAAAACTCGCGAGCTAAACAGTAGCTCAACTCGCGAGCTAAACTTGTAACTCGGCTCGTCTTGGTTCAAACTCGGTGTCTCACGAGCCGAGCCGAGTTTTGGATAAAAAGTTGTTTGTTAACCAAGCTACTCACGAGTAGCTCGTTTAACGCATTCTAAGCGTTCGAACATGCACGCATATGAAATAACTAGTAATTTTCCTACAAATAGTTCCTTTGGTCCAATCCATTTGTGATAAAGATACTCTTCTAGGCGCTGTCACTAAGAACCACCTGCGATAATTCTATCACAAACGACTCTTAGCAACCCTTGTCTAGTGTTGATTATCCTTTCGGAAGCCACATAAGGGAGGAAGCATAAAAGTCATATCCTCCCTATGCTCGCCAGAGTATAATTCTATCATAAATGACTTTTAGCAATCCAGCCTTCTTGTTGGTTACTTTTAGTTAGGTTGGGCCATTGGCTCCTTCGTAGGTAGTGATAGCTGGTGAGTTAACATTGGCTACTGGATAAACATTCCAAGAGGGTTTTTATTCCCGGTAACGGTGGCTACCAGAAATTATTTGTGAAATGATATGAGATCCTAAATTGTATTTCGATTTGGACAACACTAATTCATTTCAAAACCTGTTTCGGGAGAAGGATTCGAGAATTTGGGATGGTGGGGATGGGGTGTGGGGAAGACTCAGGGAGAAATGAATAGGGTTAGGTTGGGCTAACTACGTATCTCAAATTGAAACCCGCCTGGTTTTTTCACATGGTAAAACGATTTACAAGTGGGTTGGGAATTCCCATGTCGGCATGTAACCGTGGTCTTTCACTTAGTAGCCTGATACTCTACTACTGAGAGTGGTGGTCCGCGAAACAAAGAGTGAAGGTTTGTGATATGACGAATAGAGGGGGATGAATAGGAGTAAACAAAATTTACTGGTAAATAATGAGATAGAGCTTCGCGCTATCAGCAACAAAAGATGATCTCAAGCAGAATAGAGGAAGTTCTATGACCATCTTCCTGTGTATACTAGTTAAACATATTACTCTATTAATCATAATTTCATGAATCATCCAAACCAATGGTGGAGGACGGGAAAAAAATGAGATCGGGCGAGCTTTAAAGCAAAAATAAATTGAGGCCAAAAGAGCAAAATTAGCAAAATTGTCTAGGCACATTAAATTAACAATTTTACCTAGCTCAGGATTTTCAATTTCAAAAATTAATCCAATTCCCCATGAGTTTAAAAAATATACCTTCCCCTTTGAAAATACAGGTATCATCCGCTTCTTGTATATCTTTACAATGAAATAACCGTGGCCACGTGGAAAAACGGTAGCCGCCAGCCATCGGCAAGGGATTAATTCTAGAGAGAATTCCTTATATGACGCTACTTGAAAATTTGTTTCCCTGCTTGGCCCTGGGAAAAACTTTCTTCCCTGTATGACACTTGGGCAAATATTTTTGCCTTATATGGCACTGCCGTTAGTTTCGTTAGTATCTTCCATAGTTTTTGTTTTCTGGGACCAAACTACCCCTCCGTGAATAGTTTTGCAACGCTGGAAAAGCAGAGTTGGTCCAACCCTCTCATCCGTGTGCGTTCGGGCAAGCAAGTGCCATATAAGGAAGAAATATTTTCCCAGTGTCAAATAAGGAATCAAGTTTTCAAGTAGTGTCATACAAGGAATTCTCTCTTAATTCTAACTTGTTGGCTGGGTGTCACCCTTGCTGGTACCCGTCGCAGTGGGCTACGAGATAGAGTAGGCGGGAAATCGAGAAGGAGAGGAAGACCGCAAGCTTAATTTGAACCTTCGTTGACCGGAGGTGAAGGAGCAGGCGAGTGGAGCATTTTTTTTTGCCAAATCTGACCATATGAGCTGAATTAACCCCCCATCTCACACCTTTACTCATAAATTGCACAATTCGAATCCATCCGACATCGAAGGGATTAGATTTGAAAATATTTTCGGTACGCTGCCAGGTGAGCCATTACTGTAGTCCAAGGGGTCAGAGTTGACAAAAAAGAAAAAAAACTCGAGTGTCGAGGAATCGACGGAGGCACAGGCACGGTCGAAGCGACCTGATGCCTGGTGTAGTACTTTTTTGTTTTTTGACACTAGCATGGTGTAGTACTGCCCAGCCTGCTCGTGGAATTAGGCCATTCTCAGGCAGTTAGGCTTCCCCGCGTGAGGCTCAACAAGGCCCAGGTCGGTTGAGGCAGCTCCCAACTAGCCCAATTAGTTTTTTCCAAAACGAGCATAAAACAGAGAAAATTGCATATACGTAAGCGATATACCTGTATATGAGCATATATTTTTGCGAAAAATCAAGGTGGGTCGGCTGCCCTACCTTCCCTAAGGGGAGCTCTGCCCCTGATCCAAACCCCACTTATGGGGCACTAGATGCACTTTCAGAGTAGCGGTGGAGAACTGATAACCGGAGGGTGGCGCCCTGGGGACGAAGTGCTAGAGTAAGGGAGAATAGAAGTGATTGTTTTATCCCGGAGGGAATAAAGTGTTTGCAGGGACAGAGCCAATGTTTGCAGGGACGGAGCCAACACTCAGCATTGGAGGGGCAAAATCGCTTTGAACTGCTAATTTTTTTTTAGGTTAAAAACTGCTAATTATAAGCATGAGTGTAAGAGAGTCTATGAAGGAAATCAAATTGTTGGAGGTGGGCTTGTCCCCTTCCTTGGTCCCTGAGTGTGCGGAGATGAGAGGCAGAGCGGTGCAATTGGAAACTATGAAGTGGATACCTAGAGGTTTGGCCAACCTAAAAGAGTCCCGCTTAAGAGCATCTACAATGGAGGAGCGTTTAGTTAGCCGCTTTGGTAATAAAAACAAATCAAAGAATAAAACAAATTAGGGAAGCGCTCAGCCATGCAACGCTCGGCTCTTAGCTGAGATGCTAAATAGGGCTGCCGAACGCCTGCGATTTCCACGCCGCAAGAAAAAGGCCAATTAGCGCTGAGCGACAAAAAGTTGCGTCGGGCGCCCAGGATTCCATCTAGTAACTACCCATCAGCCAGGATTTTTACCATGTCGTCAGCCTGTAAGGGCATGTGCAATGGGGTGAAGTTAGCCTTCCCTTAGAGATGCCACGTCGGATTTTTACTTAGTTGGAGAAAATAGAGTTTAGAGAAAGAGGGTTGCCTTCCCTTAGCTAAGGGATGATCTCTTGAAAATTAAGAGAAGGCTATTTTGTCCATTGTAACATATGCCTTCCCTTATTAACATGATTTTACACTAAAATTTAATTAATTCACATTAATTGCTAGAGATGACAATAAGAGATAATGCATTTATTGTCTTCTCTAAATGGCGTGGCGGTTAAGAGAAGACCCTCCTTCTCTACCATTGTACATGTCCTAAAAGCCGCGTTGTGGATGCTCTACGTTGAGAAAACTGCCTCGACTAGTTTCGTAGCAACATTGTCTTGGTTGCGTTTCAAAAAATTGACTGCTGGGATCAGTCTCACTTGAGACGCATTTGTTCCAACCTTCTCGGTTCACGTGCCCCGTACTGACGTAATAGTGTTAAATTAAGAACTTTTATGTGAGACTTGCAACATATTTAGTTTTCTGTATAATTTATGTTTGATGTATACCACGAACTTCTGTTTATCAGGTACTTAATTATAATAGATGATTTATGGGCTTCATCAGTATGGGATGTTGCTAGACGTGCTTTCCCTGAGGGTAACTGTGGCAGCAGGATAATAACAACCACAGAAACTGGCGATGTTGCTCTTGCATGTTGTAGTTATCAGTCCAGGTGCATATTTGAGATGATACCTCTTAGCATCAGTCAATCAAAAGAGTTGTTCAATACTGTGGTGTTTGGCACCGGAGAAGAAAAATCTCACCAATTGGATGAGGTCTCAGATGAGATTATAAGAAGATGTGCTGGTTTACCTCAGGCTATTATTACCATATCCGGTGTTCTAGGAAGACAATGGGAAGCATATACAGTACAGAACAGGGAGATGATACAAAACAGTTTACCAACTAATGCAACTTATGCCGAGATACTCAAACAAGTTCTGAATTGTTGTTACAATTGTCTGCCCAGTTGTTTGCAGACATGCCTATTGTATCTCAGTTTATATCCGGAGAACTATTTGATATTGAAGGAAGATATAATGAAGCAATGGGTAGTTGAAGGTTTTATCCTCGAATCAACAGAGAAAGACAGTATCAAAGTTGCGGGGATCTATTTTGATATGCTTGTCAATATGGGCATGATCCAACATATAGATGTGGACTATAGTGATGAGGTATTGTACTATGTAGTGCATCACATGGTACATGATTTTATTACATCTAAGTCCATAGAAGAGAATTTTATCACTGTAATGGATTATTCGCAAAGGACAATACAGCTTTCTAACAAGGTTAGTCGTCTGTCCCTCCAGTTCGGCAGCGCAACACATGCAACTTTACCGGCAAGTACTGGACTGTCGCAAGTTCGATCACTTGCTTTTTTTGGACTAATGAGATGCTTGCCTTCCATTTTCGAGTTTAAACTTCTTCGATCTCTGATCCTCCACATTTGGGTTGATCAACCAAGCACCGGTCTCGACCTGAAGCCAACCTCTGAATTGGTTCTGTTGAGATCTTTTCAGGTCACGTGCAACGACACCGTACATCTTCCGGATCTGATGCAAGGTCTGAAACACTTGGAAACACTTGAAATAAATGCAAGAGTAGCACCTATTCCAGCGAATATTTTTCATCTTCGGAACTGGTTGCATCTCCGTGTGGGACGTGGGACAGAACTGCCCCATGTGACAGGTTTCCTCACAAATGTTAACCTGAATCATCCTGTTACTTTGGATGAGTTTAGCAATCCTCCCAATTCAGTTAAGACAATCGAGTTGTTCCCGTCCATTTGTAAAATTCCAAAGTGGATAGAACAGCTTACCAAACTCAGCATTCTGAATATTGTTGTCAGAGAACTGCAAAGGGGTGATATCAATAACCTGCAAAGATTGCCACTCACTTTTCTCTCGTTGTACGTCCAGCGACGAACTAGAGAACAAATCAGCTTCGCAAAAGATGCATTTTCTGCTCTCGAGTATTTTGAGTTCAGGTGTGGTGTACTGCGCCTGACCTTTGAGGAAGGAGCAATGCCAAATCTTCAGAGGCTCAAACTAGGTTTCAATGCCCGCGGAGGACATCAGCATGATAGTTTGCTTGATGGCATTGCACACCTGTCAAAAGTCCAAGAATTTTTGGAATAATAGGGTCAGTCCTGGTACCGAGGAATCTCACTGGTTGGCAGCAGAGTCTGCATTCAAGGACGACAGTGGCAAACATGCTAATAACGTCAGTATAAGAGAGTACATATGGTTGAGGAAGAGTATGGTCTTCCAGAAAAACAGCATTTGATCCGAGAAAAAGATGAATCAAGTAAACAACTTGGAATTCCAAAACAGAAGTACCTGGAAGATGCAACAAAAGATGCCGCAGAAACTCTGAACCCATTCAAAGGTACGGTTCATTGGCCTGATTGAGCCCATTCTTTCTTTATTTCTCTTTACCTGAACTAACCTCCTGCATATCTTGTCACATCTCAACTGTATGAGACAATAACAGCCAGCAAGGGTCCATCAAAACATCCACTTTTTATTGTAACTGCTGTTCTATTTTTAGGCATGTATTTCACTGGTTGTAATCGAGGTCAAGGAGTAGAGAAATTAACACTTTCAGAAAATAAGTGATTATTCTAGATATAAAACTATAAACATAATTTTTTGTGTGCAAAAGTTTGATTATTTTTCTGGCAGGAGAAGTAATAACAAGGAACATGCAAGTGTGGCGCCAAGAAATGAACCAGTCATCGACGGGGAAGGTACGATATGTAATGGCATAATTTAAATTTCTTCCAGATAAATTTGAGAAATTTTTATGTTCAATTCACATACAGTCTTTCCTTTCGAATCCTCATGAAAATATACTACATGATGTTAGCATTAAAACTTAAGTCTTATCATGATTCCACATGATGCTTCAACCTATAAATCTCTCCTCTAACAACAGAGAAATATCTACATTTTAGTATTCTTTTTAAGATCAATTTCCTCTCCATGATCACATCCAATGTCGGACTGATTTGCAAGAGCATTTTTTCGTTTCGTTCGGCAACTAGAACTTGTCTAGAAGCTGGCCATGGCATATTTCACTTAAATTAATAAGCATGAGAAAAACCAGAGAAAATTTTATTAGCAAGTATAGCCCATGCATAAGCCAGCAAGCTGATTACTGGCCGACTACCAGTAGAGTTGTTGCCGTGCGAATGCACAACCCTTCACTCCACCCATGATCTGATTCCAAATGAAAAAAAAAAATTGTAGAAAGTTCACCAATCGCCATGTACAACGTAAGTGATCCTTCTCCTGTCTTATGGAAGTTGATTTGTTGACTTGGACTAATTCTGCTTTTATAGGTTACTTTGCAGAAGATCGTGATCAGGCTGGACATCTTCAACGATAAGAGGAGGTCCAAAGCCATGGCACCGCGTCTATGTTCCCGGGTACGTGTGATGTCTGCACCAATTAATCCAGGCTCATGCCATGTACTTGTAAATTCATGCTGCAATGCGAGTTCTGTAACTGGTGCGCTTGTGGCAGGGGTCGAGTCGGCATCACTGGACTGCGAGAAGAATACGATGACGCTTCTGGCTAGGGGCGTGAACCCGGTCAGCATAACGCAAAAGTTACGGAAGGCCAGTTTTGCGGCGGAACTCATCAGCGTCCACATCGTGGAGGAGAAGCCCGACACGTCCAACAAGCCGGATGAAACAAAGAAGCCTGAAGCCGAGTCGTTCATGGCACTACAAAACCGCTCCCCATACATGGCGCTTTTAAACGCCGAGACATTGCCATGGGGGCTTTGACAATCTGCTACACCATGAGTTAGTTACCATGTGGTGGACTAGTTATCCCGAGAAGATATCTAGTGCTCCCTGTGCTACCGTCAAAGAAATTAAATCTAAATGTTTCAACAAATCTACGAATAATTGTGGATGTTAACAAGGTACGTTTGTAAAACCTCCAACAATTTCAGCACCAAAATCCAAATGAACATTGAGAAACAAAAATGATAAACCTGGTATAGATAGTGTCATTTTTTTTGCTTTTGTCTTTTGCGACACCAATGACACTATTCATGGCAGATTTGTGTTTTTTTGTTTTTCAATGTACATTCCGTTTTTGGGGCTGAATTTTTTTTAGGTAGTATAAATATATCTTGTAAACATTTACAATTATTCGTAGAATATTTTGAAACATTTAGATATTTTTTTGGCGGCAACACAGGGAGCACCCCTAATAGGTAATAATTGGGAGCACTAGACACTTGCTCGAGTTATCCCTTTTAAAGTACTAACCTCCCTGGATTTTCAGCCCTGACGCCTTCACTCATCCTTCCCTACATGGCCCACCATCCAGGGAGATAGGTGGGAGTCGTGTGAGTTTTGCTTGGTCTTGGCTGGGCAACTTGGCTTGCCGTGAGTGATTTAGTTCACGACTATATGTCTGAGATTTGAGATAAAATGTATACGAAATGTATGCGCGTCAACGAGTAGATTTCATTCCTGTGATTAGTTTTGAATTTCGTTGATTGCAACTTGTTAATTTTGGACCAAAGTTTATACTGGTTGTAGACAACTTTTATCTAATTCTTCGCACTTGTTCAACCATTTGAAATTTTCTTTGACGAGTATATCCATCTTGTCGTTTCTCATAACTTTCATTTGTAACTTTTTCATTCGGCGGAACTAGATATATACGTGTGATGAGGTCAGGCACGGCCGTGGTTTGCGTTTGTCTGGAAAAGAATCTCGCGTTGAGATTGCTGGATAACAAAAGATGGAGAGATAGTTGCAGCTCCACGAGAGACAAAAAGAGTATAAGCTGCCATCGTACATGCCACTCCTTGCTCGAAACCAAAGATTTCACCACTGAAGAAGTAAGGCCTGCTACATTCAGAATACATTCGGAACACCATGTGAATATATTATGGTCGGTCAAAATCTTGTCAATTTGACTTGAACCTAGTTCCGAAGTAGCAGCTGGTAGTACAAGTATCTATACTACTATTAAAAGAGCAAACTTGTGTTGTTCTGATACTTTAAATCTGGACCGTTCAATATCTGATCAAACGGCTCAGATCGTCCCAATGTTTGACAACTCAACATTGTCCGTTTTGGACCGTTTTGCCCTCCCACCAATCACATAATACGACCAAATTGCCACCACCTTTTCGTTTTGCAGTTAATTACAAAGGATTGCCACCAATTAAAAAGAAAAGAAGCGTCGGCTCCAATCACGTGAGCGCGGCCATGTTCATCGCCTTGAAGAGCTGGCCCTGGTTGACCTTGACGGCGCCATCCCCAGACAAATCAAACGTCAACGTGCCCTCCTTATGAGGCCGACGGGGACGGGCACGGCCGGACGGGAGGTGAGCGGTCGAGGGCACGGGCGAGCCTTGGAGCGCGGCTGGCAAGGCAGGAGCGTCCAGCAGGAGCACGGCGACAGGTGCGGCCGACTAGACAGGAGCTGGACGGATGCGCAACCTCGACGACAACGACAGAGATGTGCGTGGCCGGGAGCATGAGTGCATGACGGAGCATGGCGACAGGCGCGACCGGCCAAACAGAGGCATCGGAGCGTGGCCTCGGCGACCGTGAAAGGCCAGGAGCACCGGAGGGTGGCCTTGACGACGACGACGGGACTCGGGAGCGGCCGGCCAGATAGGAGCTGGCCAGATGCGCGGTGCCACGGTCTCAGCGACGGGCGCGGCCAGGAGCACGGCCGTCCAGACAGTGGCTGGCCAGAGGGATGCACGGCCTCTGCGACGGCGAGGAGCACGGCGGGCGGGACGGTCTAGGCAGGAGCTAGCTGGACGCGCTAAAGAGCGATCCGAATAGGACTCCACACGACCACCCGCGACAGAAAGAAAAACAGACAGGCTAAAACCAGACCAACACCCTCCCGATCGGATAAGCCACGGCAGATAGCTCCCGAGACGCATACACCATGGCCCGAGACGCATATACCACGGCACGTGATGAAAATAAAACAGCAGAAATCTTTATACGTTAACTTCTGCCATGCATGCCCCGTAAAAAAACTGCCATGCATATACGGGTCTCTTTTTTTGGAATTTCCCATTACCTAGCTCATTTGCAGCGATGCATGAAATAAAAGCCGCATGCATCAATCGATGCATAGGCTGGGCTGCCCTTTTTGGAAAAAAATTGCAGCGATGCATAATTAGAATCGGAGGGAGTATGATAATTGAAAAGCCGAGATGAACCATGAGTCCCTATTATGAAGTCCATAAATAAACAGAATTTCAAAAGACTAGAATGAGACAGTGGAGTACTTCACCAGAGATATTTAGTCTGATTTTAATTTTGTATCGTGAAACAAATTTAACCGGCTTGGTAAAATAACTCAGTGAAACAAATATTGATGATAAAATAAGTTTATACTATAATAAATTATGAGACGTGCGTTGCATGTGCAGGCCCACTAGTATTAAATAAAGGGAAAACGCTGTTTAACATCCGGCTGTAACTACAGCCGGTCACGCGCGCGTCGCGCGTCGTGCGATTCTTTTTTTTGAATGTTAGCGAGATCACTGCTAAATTCAATGAATAGATAGAAGGTTGGTACAGTTTATGAGGGAAACCGGACCTAAAAACCATACACGCGACGCACTACGCCTTTTGACTTACAACACACACAACCAAGCGAGCCACAGGCCCTCTGAACGGATCCATCTCCAAGACGATGTCCCAAGAGGGAACACGGCGCCGGATAGCACCGCCATCGTCCGATCTAAAGACGGATCCATCTCTCGTGCGATTCTTGACACCATCGTCCCACCGCACTTGCACCTTTCCTCGTGGAGAGCGGTAGGTCACATTCTGTACAACTAGTACACCCGTGGCGTGTAAAATTCGCTCTCTGCCTAGCTACTCCGTAGTACCTATATGCTAGCGCATGCACGCTCTCTCTCAGCTGGAGTAGTACTCTTTTTCACAGGAATTCAATTTGGCTCCCGGGTGCACATGCACCCGGTAGGTTCAAAAAAAATTCAAAAATTGAAAACTTATCAAAAAAATCTGAAAAAAATCACGCACGTACCTGACGATGTCACGCACGACCGTGTTAAATTTCGCACCGAGTCGACATCGTATGCGCCCTGTGTAAAAATGACAAAATTCTGACAGAAAATGAGATCTAAAATTTTGAATTTTCTGTCAGAATTTTGTCAATTTTTCACAGGACGCATACGATGTCGACTCGGTGCGAAATTTAACACGGTCGTGTGTGACATCGTCAGGTACGTGCATGATTTGTTTCAGATTTTTTTGATAAGTTTTCAATTTTTGAAATTTTTTTGAACCTACCGGGTGCAGTTGCACCCGGGAGCCAAAACGGCTTTCTCTCTTTTTCATAGCTACTATCTCCTTATCTTATTATAAGACGTTTTAGTAGGGAAACTCCAGAGTGCACCCAGGTGCACATGCTCCTGCCCCAATTAAAAAATTCAAAAAATAGTAAAACTTCTAAAAAAATTCTTAACTTTTTTGGTGATGAACATATACAAGTTCTTGACAAACATGATAGGTTTCGCTGTGAAACAACACTCATGCTACTCTGTGTAAAAAAAAACAAATCACTGACAATGATGAGACTTATAAGTATAGATTTTTCAGAGCACGATTTTCTTCTTTTTGCTCCAAGCACCACGAGTGTGAGTTCACTGTGGAATTTGGCATGCTAGTAGAAGAATATCATATGTTCATCTCCAAAAAGTTTCAGAATTTTTTAAAAAGTTTTACCATTTTTTAAAATATTTTTAATCGGGCAGGAGCAGGTGCACCCAGGTGCAATTAATCCATGTCCGTTTTAGTAAGAGCATCTCCACTCGCGCTCCCCAAATTGTGTCCGGATTGGAGCCGGAAAAAGTGCTATGGGGAGTCATCCGGACCAAATAGCGCCTATGGGGAGGACCAGAAAAATCCTCCTTCCAGTCGCACACCCTATATGCAACTCTCCCAGCAGAACTCTTCCTGCACACGAGCCCGCGGCGTCATCGATGGAGAGCTCGCGACGACGGAAGGAGTCAAGCGCGGTGGCGGCGGCGGCCGGTGTGGGCCTTGACGCGCGGCCGGTGTGGATGGCGTCGGTGCGGGAGGCCACCGTGGCCGAGCTGCCGTCGGAGCGGGATGCCACCGCGGCCGAGCTGCCGTTAGAATAGGGAGGTGACCCGCACCGTCGCTGTTCGACCCGCCGCCATCCTGGGCGTGCCCATCGTGGGCCGCCAGCGTCCCAGCCGGCACCATCGCGCAAAGGCATGCATCTCCATCGGTCCGCCGCCCTGGGCGTGCTCGTCGTGGGCGAGGAAAAGGCCGGCTATGGCGGGGCGAGGCCATGGCGCCGCTCCTCTTCCGCGCAAAAGAAGAGGAGGCAGCCTCGCTGGTGGCCGTCGCGCATACGCTAAGGCGCCGTCCTGGTCCGGCGCGTACGCCAGGGCGCCTCACTGGAAGCTTCGCGTGGCCACATACCGCAAGTATACCCGATCCAGCAAACTCCAGGCATAAACGCACATGGAAGTTCACCGGCGGAGCCTTCCGGAATTCGCCACACCGGCCAGATCAAGGAGGACGAGAGTCTGGCAGATCTTCGTCTTGTTGCAAGATGAACCCTAGGACCGCCCCCTTATTCGAGCACACCAGCAGGCCCCCACGCCACCGGACGGAGCAGCAAAGTAGGAGGCAGCCGCCGAAGCCTCTAAGAAATCCATCCATGGCCGGAGGCCAGCCCAGCTTGGAACGAGCCAGATACATGGCCGCCACCGCGCCGCTGGAGGATCCTGGAGGAGTTCCCGCCACCTCGCCGCCCAGGCTATAGGCCTCGGCCCTCGGGCCGCGCCATCTAGTTCCGCCGCCGCCCCACCACCGCCCGTGAGGCCACCGCCGCGAAACCCTCACCTCCCCTAAGTCCTTCGCCAAGAGGGGGGCCGCCACCGCCGCCGGCGTCGGCGACGGCGCTGCCAGGGACCACGGGAGAGGGAAGACCGGCGGCTGGGCGAGGATCGCCTCCGGATTCGCTCGGGCGGAGAGCGACCCGAGAGGTTAGGTTGCGTACGGGAGGTTGCGTACAGCAGCTGATAGGTTCTACTTAGATCTCTCCCATAATTCGCTAGTGGGTCATATTCCTAATGAGCTTGGGAAATTAACGGGATTAAAACATTTGATCTTGGGCGAGAATAAGCTTTCCGGCGAATTCCCACATGCCATCTTGAATCTTTCGGCTTCTCTCCAATATCTAAGATTGGAGATGAATATGTTAGGCAAGGCACTGCCACCTAACATTGGAGACCGTCTACCTAATCTCATCGAAATTGCATTGGGTGGCAACACGTTTGAAGGTTACATCCCGTCTTCCCTAGGCAACGCCACAAGTTTAGAAACGATTGACTTGTCAGAGAACAATTTCACAGGAAAAATTCCGACTTCTCTTGGAAAGCTTTCCAATATGTTAGAACTATACCTTAGCGGTAACCAGCTTGAAGCAAGATACAGCAGAGACTGGGAATTCTTAAATGCGTTGACAAAGTGTCAATCTCTAATTATCCTATCACTCGTTGACAATCAACTTCAGGGATCTATCCCGCAGTCCATCGGTAATCTATCTTACACCCTTCGGAACCTTTTGTTGTCTGGAAACAACTTATCAGGACAAGTGCCCAAGACTATCGGAAAACTTAGTGGCTTAACTCGACTATCACTCGATAATAACAATTTAGGTGGTACCGTTGAAGGATGGATAGGAAACCTAACAAACCTTGAACTGTTAAATCTCGTATCAAACAGCTTCACCGGACAAATCACATCCTCCGTTGGCAATACGTACTACCCCCTTGGAAGAACTGTATATAGGTGAAAATAATTTCGACGGAATTGTACCTTACAGCTTGGGAAACCTAACTGCACTCATAAGTTTAGACATGAGCGAGAACAATCTTCAAGGACACATACCGCCGAGCTTCAAAAACCTCCAACAACTCGAATGGTTGAACCTTGCCAACAACAATTTCCAAGGTGGCATAACTCAGCTGGGTAACCTTATTCATCTTCAAAATTTATATCTTTCGTCCAACAGGTTTACTGGCGGACTATACTGAGATTGGCGCCCTAGTGTTGATATATACAAACAAACAGGGTGTGTTCACCATAAGTTTAGCGAGGTTTATCGATGTTGTAATATGTGTCGAATGTGTACAAGGTCTTCTACAGTTGGAGCACGTCGCGTCTGATGTGTGTGTGATGGCCTTGGCGGGCTTTTTTCGTTGTACTATGTTGGTAGGTACATGGAGACGAGCTCCAGTTAAACATGTCCCGAGGAATAATCACGATTGCTGAACCTCGTTAAGAACATGGCATTTCACTCTGTTAGTTCTGCCCCTTGCCAGAACGAAGACTCCGGCGAGACGCACGCACACAAACAGCTAACTCAAAGCTGATCGATCCGATGCACACGAGCTAGCTAGCCTTATCGATTACTTCCGATGTACTACTAGCTCAACACGCACGCACTCGAAACAATATGTGATCGCAACAGGGGCGTGTCGCTCATGGTCTTTCTTTGTATTGCTTCCACAACTCACGGTGGTTTACAAGGCTGGGTACACGCATATATATACACGAGAGACTAGCTACCGACTCGATCTACTAACCCAATACATGCACGTACTCCACTCGTACACGAACCGTATAGGATACGCACATTTTGCCGTGCGATCGTGCTTAACACTTTTTTAACACACTCAGATATGTACATTTCTCATTTTTGTGTAGATCAAAATGCCTACAGAAATGGCTAGGAGACGCCGTAACGATATTTTTGCTTCTTGAGGTAGGAGTTGCAGCGAAGATCTCAACCAAAAACAGAATGAACAAAGTTGCAGTCAGTTGTCTCTGGTTGACCGGAACTTCAGAAATTATATTGGATTTATGACGCGAAAAAAAAAGATGCGTTCTGTTCGGCTCTAATCTAACCTTGTTTGGGTACAGCTCCAACCACTTGTCCACTTGCACGTGCATAGCTTACTAGGCAGCATCCTCTCTAGTTGCCACGTTATCATCCACCCTGCCCTTTTTTCCCGTGGTCGTAGCCGGCAGATATTGTAAATTGTAATCACCTGATTTCAGATATTAGTAAAGTTTCGAATGCGACGAAAACTCAAACGACTACCTAAACAACCAAGGGATCGTCTATTGTGCCGATTCTTCAATGTCTGGAAGGAGCGAAACCACGAGGTTTCTCATAGAGAAATAAATCCACTCTTATCTGAATCTACGTGGATTTCGTGCGGAGCCTTCATATGCCACGGAAGTTATTTGAAGCATTGATCTATCGTCTATCATGATGTTAACACATGAGATGAGAGGAGGGTAAGGTAATCGATTAATCATTCATGAAGCTTACATAACACTGACACCAGGTTTTATTAGTTGGGGTGTGAGGCCTCACGCTATGCTGGCTGTTACCATGCTCGCTGGAACTTTCCTTCCCACTAGAAATACAAAATTAAGCTAACATAGCTAGCATTTATCACTAACCACAAAGAAGAAATATCAAAAGAGAGGGACGTGGAAAGTGGCAAGTCCATGTCTTGTTAGTTAGTTAGCAGAAGAAGCAGCAAGGCTGAGACAAAGTCCATATCTGCAAAAATATCTCATGCCTCTCAATGAAGATTAAATCTCAACCTGTTTTGTTTAAATCTATTTGCATTACAACACAAATGGCCGGATTTACACCGCAAAAATTGCTGCATTTTTCATATCACCCAGAAACCAACAAGATGGTCAAACTAACTACAGCTCGTCAGCTTTTATTTGATAGAGATAGTTTTATTCAATTAATAGTTCGCATCAAATAGACAGAGTCACGTCATACAGTTATACCTCAACAAAAATCCACGACTGGCTTGTCTCACCAAGCTCTTGTGTCGGCTATTTTTCTATGTATGTTCGGACGCTTTCTGTTCCAGCCTGCCTGTTAATCTAATCCAATCTAATGGATTAATCTAGTTTAGTACAGCTTCAACCACTTGCATATACTACTTACCAGTGCAGACACTGGCAGGATCCTCTCAACCGTCCATCCTCTCTTTTCTTCCTGCCATTTAGTTTATTTACTATTCTCCCAAGGGATCCATCTAACCAGTGCCATATCCAAAATCCCCTGATTTTGAATATAGTAGCCAAGTTTCAAACGCTTTGTTCCATCTATCAGTGGGCGAGTGACGTCCGAAATGAAAGGACCATCAACTCGCGCACCGCTACTGGCATGTTTGGAAGGAACACAACCACAAGGTTTAGACTAGACACAATGGGAGTATCATAAATGGTGCAGGCTATGTTGGCAAAAACCTGACGTGTCACTGTAATTAATGATGAAATAGATGATGCTGATATCATAGGTAGATACCGTAACATAACGAATTACAATGCAAAATGATTCTACAACCTAATAAATGCGGTATAATATGATACCACACATATATTACTACTCATTGTGGAGGTAGTAACATGGACTAGTATCATATGCATGATAATAGTATCTGATACTCCCCATTGTGACTAGTCTTATTAGGGAAAAAGATACGATGCGGTCTAAGCCTAAGCCTACGTGGATTTCTAGCGGTCCATGCCGGCTTTTGGATGCCGCAATAGTTGTTCGCGAGATAGGGGCGATCAGTAATTATGAAGTTCACATGACACTAACACCAAGGGTTTATTAGGTGTGAGGTCCCATGCAATTTTGGTGGTTTACATGCTGCCAGGAACTTTCCTTCCCACTTAAATTAATGAATTAGAAGGAAGATGACACATCAATTAGAAAGAAAATATCAACATAAAAAGACATGGAAAGTGGCCAGTTCATTTCAACAAAAAGGATTTCATGCCTCTTAGTGACAGATACACCATCGTCATCCACATTTTTTGCTTACATCCCTACACATTGCACCAAAAATCCAAAAACAGATGCCTTCAAACAAAACAAAACAAAACTCATTTCAAATGATAGATCCTACAAAACAGAACATGTACAAACACGGAATCTTATGTACATTCATCTTTGTGCAATATAATATAACGCCATAATGTCACATGCTTATACGCACGACACGACGGCGACACACACGTTGTCATGGAGACGTGTTTCATTTTTTGCTTTATGCGGAGCAATCTCGGACATCACGATAACTTTTAGTCTTATTGATCCCAAAATGAACTAAATACTGAACGGCTATCACGATAAAAAAAAGTCATTTGCATATCACAACACTATATCTAAATATTTCATTCCATTTAACTTATACACTGCACACTACACATCTAACCATGCATAATCCAAAAAATCTACACAATTCATATATTAAACAACTAAATAATCAAATCTACACGATAACACATCAATCTTGAGGAGATGGAGATATATATATATATATGTGTGTGTGTGTGTGTGTGTGTGTGTGTGTAAAAGAACACGTGTTTATACTTTTATGGATGTTTGCAGGAGGGAACGCATTTTATCCTCAGTTAGTTTAGTTTTAGTTTAGTTGTCTGTTGTTTAGAATGACATAAATGAATAATAGTCTATAATATAAATGTGATGATTTTTTCTAATGTCTTATGTATATGTACTTAACAAATCTGGCGTGCTTGTAGAATTTTTAATGCTAGCTACTTGTGTTATTTCAGGAAATATTAGGGTTTTCTGTCAATGTCGCACCTTGAGCAAAGTTGAGAGGTCATCTGGATACGAGTGTGCAAGGTCCAAGTTAGGGTAACATCAGGATTGTAAGTGATGGAAAACAAATGAAATATCAGTTTGATAGAGTCTTTACGCCAATAGATGGTGTGTGGAGTTTCTGTTATGTGTAATGTGGCTATATGCTAATGGAAGTTTCCTTGCAAAAAAATTTGTTTGTTTTTCAGCTGAGGTGTATAAACATACTTTCTCATTAGTCACATTTGTTTCAAACCGATATTACATTTTGCAACAAAATTAATGACATACAACATTACTATTAGTGTGCTTGAGGTTTACAATGACGAAATTAGACACCCGCTTGCAGCGCCATATTCACCTAATTAGTATAACGAAATTACACCATCATGTTTATTTATAACAAACTTTTATACTTAGTTCATCCACAAATAAGTTCTTAGTTGTTATGTTTCCTATATATTTAGAGTAGTTAACTACAATTGTAAAATACAATGTTCTACGATACATTTATATTCTTTATATTTGAAAATACACTTCATTTTAACTGAAATTGCATTTTGCAACAAATTAATGTCCCTCTTTTCTCAGTTTTTGGTTGCTAGATCGGTTAGGACACCATGAATTCTGCCGAATCTCTCTCGTATTCATAACACTGAAATTATCGCATTCCTTCAAGGATTTATACTTATTGCTCTGCTCTATTAGCGATTTTATGGGTTCACAATTATTTTAGCATCTCTAAGTATCTTAGCAGAGTGCTCAGAACATATGGGTCAAATTGAATATCTTGGACGAGGTCCCTAGAGTGTATGATTGTTAAGTTTTTATGTTTATAAGTAAGTAGAAATATATAGATGGCGCCCGATATATCCAAATGTGTCCTTAGGTAATTGGCATGCTCATTTTTCGGAAAACAATATGCTTAAATGTTGTTTATGGAGATGGTGGTTGGTAGCGCCCCTCCTAGGATGACGCACACTACGTGAAATAGCTCTCGCCACAACAGTGTGGGATCAACTTGCCAGATATTTTATATCTCCTCGATACTTCCTCTGACAACACGAGCGATTGTTGTAAACAGTGGAAAACTGCCAAGAGGAAAATGACTAGCCTAAAAAGGAGGCGAGAAGTATAAAGAGGTGGCGAATGTCGACAAAAAGAGATGTATCATATCTAGGGGAGAAGTGGGTGAAGACTGAAGAGGAATAGAGTATTCAGTGCACCAAAATTGTTCTGCGAACATTGCAACCAATGTATATACTAAAAGTTCTTACAAAAATTCATTGTAATTGTATTATAAAATTAACTTCTATTTACAACATGAGTTATCTTTTTTGTTTCCAAGCTTTACATTCAATATATAACTAAAAATTCATGACCAGATAGATGTGCATTGTGATAGTGTACATAATTATTTTCAGTTCTTTTGAAAATAATTATCATGGATTTTTAGTAATCTGATACCCCGGTTGCACAAAAACTATTACACATGATATATCCTGAGACAAAGAGCAGTCCATCTACTGGTTCACCGCGAAATCATCTATTATATACTAGAAGCAATATACGAGTCCAAAAAAGATAATGTTCATGGAATACTTGGCGTGAACGTTCGGGCTTCCCGTGCGACACCGAGAAGGAGGAAGGAGATGGCCATCAGAGAGCAAGGAAGGAGGAGGGAGGGTTGTGGAGAGTGGCGGACCTTTGATGACATCGGGGTGTCACCTACGACGACACATGGGGTACCAAAGGAGTAAGGACCATCTCTGTCTCCTTTAGAGGGATATCGGCCTCATCAGGACAAGATGGTGCCTCAATTTGGTGCCATCAGAAGCGGCAATGGTTAGAACAACGATAGCTCTAAGGAGAAAGCGAGGGGCAAGGAAGAGAACGTCTATATGAGGAGGATAGCGAGGAGAGGCGTGAGGTGGAAAATGGGGACGCCGTCATCAGAGGGAGGGCAAGACTGTTCGATGGGTCCGTCGAGCTTCACCATCGGCAGCATCAACGCCACTCGGGGCCCGATCCAGCTCCCTCGCAAACATCGCTGCATATGGAAGTTTGGAGTTCATCGCTCCAGAATACGGTCCTCGATCGGGCCGTTCGTGCAGGCCTCACCATTAGTCCATTACTGGGTGTCCCTGCCGGGTTGTAGGACTTGCAGACACCGCCTAGACGGGCAGAAGGCCATTGAGACCCTGTGTTCCAGGAGTCTCTGTAGGCTGTAGCGGCAGCGGTTGCGCGTGCTAACCATCGCAACCTGAACCACAAGTTTGAGGTTCATGAGAAGGAGAGCGTCCATCTCCAATGACACACTCCTCCATCGCCGCCTCGCTCGTCCACATCGGCCGTTCTCCTCCTCACCCTCCTCCTGTCCTCGAAACAGGCTTTCGCCCCGCATTATAAATAAAGCAACCGCCCACAAGCATACAGATATCCAGTTACAGAATCCAAAAACAACAACAAGTCTGCTGGGGCCACAGCACAAAGATGCCCAAAGCTAAAACGAGGTGATACAACTCCACATGGGAGTAACTCAGTGGCTGGATGACGCAGATAGAAGGCGTGCCGCCCTCAGAAGCTTCTCGATCAATCCATCCAGCCGCTCCTTGTCCCGCTGTCTACAGAGCGGGTGCCACTGCTGCAAAAATGCCAAGAATTTGAAAACGGAGTCAGAGGCACGTCTCAGAAAGACACGCTCGATAACCATCTTGTTACGAATAGTCCAAAGGGTCCAGGTCATCGCGGCAAACACTAACCAGAAGAGGCGCCTCCTCTTACCAGTACGGTTCGCCTGCACTTCTAGGAATTCAGCAAGGTCTTGGACCTGCCACTCAGGCCCAAGCGCCTCGGCCAGAAAACTCCACAGGAAGCGAGCTGCGGGGCAAGAGAAAAGAATATGGGTCCCCGACTCTGGGACCGCGCATAGGGGACAGTTACCATCCCCCGGGCCAAAACGCTTGACCACCTCCACACCAGAAGGGAGGCGGTCTCTCAGCAGCTACCACGTAAAGATCGTAATCTTCAGTGGCATAGGGGCCTTCCACAAGTGGGAGGTCCACGAAAGCACGGGTCCTCTAAATAGGGCCCGGTAAGCGGACCGGACTGTAAAGCATTTCGAGGGCGAGAGGGCCCAAGAAACACTATCCGGGGCGTCCGTAAGGGAGTATGGAAGGGAGGCCAACAAGCCCTCCCACCGGTCGGCCTCCACCAGACCAAACGTGCGGCGGAACCTAATGTTCCAGCGCCCGTTATGGACCGCGTCCGCCACCAAGAGCATAGGGTCAGAGCAAATAGCGAAGAGCTCCGGGAACTCATACCTAAGTGGTCTTCCACCAAGCCATGAGTCTAGCCAAAACAGGGTACTCCCTCCGTCGCCTACGGAGAAGGTAGCCCCAAGCCGAATCTCATGTTTAATGGCTTGAAGAGATCTCCAAAACTGAGACCCCTCCTTCCTCTCACAAGCCATGAGAGGACAACCACGTAGGTACTTGGCCTTCACTAGTTGAAGCCAGAGTCCCCCATCACCCCTCAGGATCCTCCAGACCCACTTCAACATGAGAGCCTCATTCATGCGCCGGGAAGCCAAAATACCTATGCCCCCAACCTCCTTGGTCGCCCTCCTCCTGTCACCGCCGACTTGTCGTTGCGCTCACCCCAGCCTTCCTCAACTCGTCGACTCCAACGCCAACCCGACATGCCGAGGCCAAGTTCTGCGCTCTCTCTATCCCGCTTGCGCCGCCAGCTCCGGTGTTCCCCGGACGCGTTGTGCCGGAACGGACGGTTCAAGGAGGTCAGGTTCATGGTCGACGCGCCCTGGCGTGCCCTGCAAACATGATCCCTAATTCCTTATACGTGCACATTTCCTGGTACTGTCGGTCCGGGTGGCTGTTGGTGGAGAAGAGCTTTAGCCAGACGTCATGGCCTACAACTGTTTGATCAATGGCCCGTGCAAGATGTACGACTGGAGCGCGCGCACGAGGTGTTTGATGAGAAATGAGAAACTTATCGTTTATGATAGTGCGGTGAACGAGGTTGACAAGGCTGTTAAGTGGATGAGGCGGCACCGGGTGGCATCATCAAGCACATGCAGTATCCACTCAGTCCACGAGAGTGGGCTACTACGTTGGGTTCATGGCGAGCATGCATCTGCCCAGAGAACACACATACAACCTTGTCTAGGATGCGACTGAGGAGGCCGGCCTTGCCTGCTGGCGGGCCTGTGTGTGTCACTCCATTGATAAGAGCGGCAGTGGTACCTTGAGGACCAAACTCCAGATCAACGACAGTTTGCACGGTGTGGCGAATTGGTATCCTTTTGGCATCACAGCACAGCTGGTCAGCGCTGGGGCCTTTGAAACACACATTCCCAATTCTATACGCGTTGTCCCGTGATCAGCTCTGCACCGTTGTTGCCTCGCAATTTCAGGGAAGCACCTGACAGTACGTGCACCTCATCACACCGAGCTGGACATGCTTCACACGACTGTACAATAATCTGCTTACCAACACTGATGAACGAGATTGGAGAAACCTGAATACCTGATCACCACGGGACAAGAACCCGCGACAGAAACCTTCTACGGTTTGTTCAGTGATAGAGGTACTACTCCGTAGATGGCAGCCATACAAGTTATAAGTGGATCTGGCAGAGGGCGATCCCGGCGAGACACAAATTTTCTTCTTCTGTGGTTGGCATGGCATTCAGAGGGAGACTCGACAACAAAGACAACAGGACAGTTTAAAAATGGTGTACTGATACTGGATGCGGCCTTTGCCCCGCAACTGCACTGCAAACAGATTGGATGGGTTTGGGACAGTCTACAACTTTCAGACCTGGCAGCTACCTCCAACTCCATCGCCCAGTTCATCCCGCGAGCTGCAGCGGTGCCCCACTCTGCCACATGGCAAATATGCTTCGCGGCTTGTTTGCTGGGCCTTTGGAAGATGAGAAACGACTGGATCTTTAAGGACAAACCGGCTACTTTTAGTAAAACTGTAGTATATGTACCCATTTCTTCAACATTCCTGCTTGCTGGCTACTGTTGTTGATCGATTATATGTACCCATTTCTTCACCATTCCTGCTTGCTGGCTGCTGCCATTGGAGATGGGCAAGCAGCACCGCAGCAGGCAGCAGGTTGCATCTGTGTGTCCATGTCCCGATGCCCCAACCTGGCTAGATACATTGATCCACTTCTGTTCTCCAAAATTGATAACCTCGGTGGGTGAATCAATCCAGTGCGGTGCTTGCGGTGTCAGTGAGTAGCCAGATGGGTTCGCAAGTGTCTGGGGCAGCATGGAGTTCAGAGGATATATTTCTTAATAATGTGGTACATGTTTCGTTGGTTACCTCTCTATGGTAAACAGATTGTTCTTGACGATGTGTCACAACTGTCGAGACGCACATTTTTATATGTACACCTGCTCAAGCCTCTTTGAGATTTATTCCTGTTAATCACGATTCATGAAAGTAGATAGTTTCTAACTATAATCATGGCAAGCAGTACTTGTAGCTGGTATAGATTGCTCTAGAATATTGGGGATTTGTTTTGGCAAGAGCTTGATGTCTATTACACGGTTCTAATTTATAAATTTGATGATGGACTTGTTGGTACTACAAATTACAGTTGATCAAATGACAGAATTGAACTAAATCATAAGCAAGAATATTCATGGCATGACTCATATAGTCATTACGTCAATGTAAATAGACCACACACCGCTACGTATCTATAATTAATACTCCACTTCGATACCGAATACCAGCAGTGTATCTCTAAGAATTAAGTTGTAAACAACAGAGTATTGCCTTAAACACAGTGCATAATGTAAGCACCATTTTTATATCTTTGTGGGGTAGATATTAACGCCGTTGTTTCACCCTTACTAGCAACCGCACGTGTCGCACTTAGTCAGTCCTGTCACTCGATTCCAGTGATAGTCAAGGCAAAAACTCACTATCGAACAAGATGCTTCCTCTTGGAGATCTCAACAATTAATAGCATCAAACAATAATATTACAAATAATATGGGAGAGGCCACAACTAACATGCTTTCACCTACTTGTGATTACATGTACTTATAATTGGAACATTAGCAAGCTATCCACAAATACTAAATACTCATTAAGATAAACCCAGCCGTAGCATTAGGTCCTCCTTCATCCCATACATATCGAAAACAAAAATGGGGCTTTTGTTGTTGTCACTCAAGCAGCCCTACCAGACGGCTTTCTTCACATACTACAAACCCTATGATGTGCATTAATTTTTACTCCCTCCGTTCCGTAATATAAGTCGCTGGGGGAATTTCCGACCAGGTGAAAAGTGAAAAAAAAGACATTAATACCCCTACGAATTTGAATTTCCGCCTTGCGTCTCCACCACCGCCTCGCGTCTCCATCTCCGCCTTGCGTCCGCCTCGATCGATCCGCCTCGCGTCTCCATCTCCGCCTCGCATCTCCCTCGCTGGGATCTGCCCTAGCAGCAACGATCTGCAGGTTCTCCCCACTGCAACGATCTGCCCTAGCAACGATCCACCTCGCGTCTCCCCAGCGGCGCCTGTGCGTGTTCTCCCCGCTGGTTCAAACTTGCTCTCCTCACGGGGAACGTCGCCAGCAGCTAGAGAAGCACCTCGCAGGATCTGCAGGCCATCTGCTTCTCCTCGCCAGCAGCTGGAGCACGCGGCAGGCACGCCCAGTTCGTCAGCAGCACCCGGCAGTTGGTCGGCAGCACCCGGCAGGCACGGCCAGTTCATCAGCAGCACCCGGCAGGCACGCCCAGTTCGTCGCCAGCACCCGGCAGGCACCTCGCCCAGGTTCTGCAGGTGCAGGTGCCCAATTCGTCGCCAAACTGGTTCTCCTTTCCTTCCCTGCAAGGATTCAAAGCAGCAAGGATTCAAAGCAGTAAGGGTTCAAAGCAGCAAGTAATCGGAGGAGCAGCAAGTAATTGGAGCAGCAAGTACTCAGAGCAGCAAGTAATCAAGTCCCACGAGCAGCAGGTTGCCAAGTCCTAACGACAATTGGGAACATCCAGAACAGAGAAGCATCCACATCAGAGAAGCATCCACAAGAGAGAAGCATCCACAGCAAAGAGTACCTGAACATATAGCAGGGCAGCAGTATGGTGATCCCAGACCTAAACATGACTCCACCTTTAGAAGAAGATGCTATAGTGGAACCTGTAGAAGATGCAAATGTAGAGGAACCTGTAGAAGATGCAAACGTAGAGCAACATTTACAAGATGCAGGTATTTTTAACTAATGCAAGCAAAGTTACAATTACTGAACCTATATCATGCATCATGCATGTACTCCACCATAATGCAATGCAAACAACTTAGTACTCCAGGAAACAACATGACTACTCTAAAAATGGTACCAGGAGTACATCATGCAAGAAGATTACTGCAAGTTTTCAAGTGCTCACTGAATTTTTACAAATTTACAGTTGGTTTATAGTGGAGTGGCAAGTGTAAATTGGTCCCAAGAGATTATGCAACACAATATTGCAATACAGTGGAGTACACAAGTGTTCACTGAATTTTACTCAAGTATCACAAGTGTTCACTTAATGTTTACTCCGAATACAGTGGAGTACAACATTGCAAATACACCAAATAATTTTCATGCCAATGGAGTATTTCAAATATGTACTTCTGCTGTTGCAGAGAAAATGGTACTAAGTTGTTTCCTGGAGTACTAAACATTCATGAAACTTACAGGCTTACATGAAGGAGGACATGTTGATGAAGAAGGTGATATAAACATGGAAGATGAGGGCATGGCTCACGGTGAAGTTGTAGGCGGTGAGCACAAGTTCTGCTTGTAATCATACCAACATTTTAATCAAGCATTTTATAAACCTGCATGAAAACAACTCTGTAGTTTATAAACCTGATGAATAGCACAGGAATAGCGCAAGTTCTGCTTGTAATCATAGCTACATGTTCAGCATCCAGCAACCAAGTTTTAATTTGTTTTTTGGTTTTATTTCTTTTTGTAGGTGCGCAACAAGTAAAGAAGACAAGGAAAACACTCAGTGATACTCAGAAATATGCTGCTTATGTAGCTATGCATGCAGTGTGTATGAGCAGAGGTGGAAAGTTTGAGGACGATGACAAGAAGAACCTAGCAAATTATTTTGGGGTCCATGTTCGAACCATACAGAGGATTTGGCAGCGGGCTATGAAGCAGATTGCCGAAGGTTTGCCAGTGGACGTTTCAAACAACAAAAAGGGCAGGTGTGGCAGGAAGCCAATAGAAATTGATCTATCAAGAATCCCCACTATCCCACTAAACAAGAGGTCAACCATTAGATCCCTGGCTTGGCAGCTTGGTTGCAATCCTACGACATTGTACAGAAAATTTGAGATGAATCTAATCCGAAGACACTCAAATGCCCTAAAACCTGCACTGACAGAGAAGCATAAGAAAAACAGGGCGCAGTTTTGCCTAGGCATGATTGACGAGGATACAATTGGTACTCCAGACCCACTTTTCATCGACATGTACAGAATTGTGCATGTTGACGAAAAATGGTTCAATATGACCAAAATTAACCAGACCTACTACTTGCTGCCTGATGAACCAGATCCTATAAGGCTACTACCTAGCAGTCGCATAGGAAAAGTCATGTTTCTCACCGCGGTTGCTCGACCTAGGTATGACAGTGAGGGCAACATGACATTTGATGGGAAGATAGGCATGTGGCCATTCGTGCAAGAGATACCGGCGCAAAGAAGAAGTGAAAATAGGGAGAGAGGGACCTTGGAGACGAAGAACTTGAGAGTAACAAGGAAAGTGATGATAGAGTACTTTATCGAGAAGCTTTTGCCTGCAATAGAAGCTGTTTGGCCTCAAGAAGATGTGGGGCAGACCATTTTTATCCAGCAGGATAATGCGAAGCCGCATATTTTGCCCGACGACCCAGCATTCGCAGAAGCTGTGGCCAATACAGGACTGAAAATCAAGCTGATGCAGCAGCCAGCAAATAGTCCAGACTTGAATGTCCTGGATCTCGGGTTTTTTAGATCAATACAGTCTCTAACTAATTGCCTCAGCACTAAAACTCTCAAGGAGTTTATTAAAGGTGTTCAGGCAGAATTTGCAGCTTATGAATCATCAAAGCTGAACAGAATCTTCCTAAGTTTAATGTCTGTCATGGCTGAGATCATGAACAATGCCGGAGGAAATGAGTACAAGCAAACTCATGCAAACAAGGATAGGTTTGAAAGGTTGGGTCAGCTACCCAAAAGGCTGCGTTGCCCTCCTGAGGTTATTGCATATGCTCTTAACTTTCTAGGCCAAGGTGTTGCCTAGTCATGTCTGTATTTGTGTGTTACTGCCGCTGAAAAAGTTCCAGTCAGTATGTGTGTTATTGTACTTAAAAAAATTGTAAGTTAATGTATGTGTGTTACTGTGTGTTTATAATGTGTGCTCATGATGCTTATGATGCTAGCAAGCACTTGCTAGCAGCAGTAACAATCACAGCAAGCAAGCACAAACATTAGGAAGTGCAAGTGTATTTCAGTTTTAATGGGGCAGGTAAGATACAAGAAAAAGTACACGCAATACAAATACTCCTAATGGAGCAGTATAGATACTCCAAATGGAGCAGTACATATAGAGTACTACTCCAAGTTGCATTACAGCAGCTATATATTGCTGCTGCAAGCATCTTCAGATAGTACTCCAGCTATGTATTGTTGCATGTGCGTATCATGCATTAATCTACTCTCAATAGTACTCTCAAACAAGAAAGCAACATTTCAAGAAGCAAACAAGAAAGCAACCTGAATGCTAAAATATCACCGCAGGCAAGCAAAGAGTTCAGTGCATATTGAACCAACTCAGCAACCTGAATGCTACTCCAAGCAAGCAAAAATGCACAACTCGTCTACTCCAAGCAAGCAAAAAAATTCAGCAACCTGAATGCTACTCCAGGAGTACTACTGCAAGCACTGCAATTCAGCTAAACTTGCTAATTTCCGAAAACCACATGGTTGGAATGAACCAATGTACTGCACTGCTAAAACCAAATGCAGGCAGAACAAAAAACAGTGAAAACCAATCATCATCTTCATCAGAGACACTATGACGTGCTAACTGAAACCTTTTGCTAACACGTCAGGACTAGCAGTGCTAGAAGTGCTAACTGAAATTACTCCTTTTGCTAACACGTCAGGACTAGCCGCGCTAATTGAAGCTCCATTTGCGTGCGTGCAGGCACGGAGTATATTCGCATCGCGCAGTGCAGAGCAAGCAGAGAGAAAGAGAGTGAGGAAAAGAGAGAGCATAGGTACCTGACGCATGGATCCGTGGCACCGTGGCGTGGCGAGGCAGTGCCCGCGCTACCACGGTGGGGGCACCATGAGGACGACGAATTCTCCACCTACTCCGTCGCTCCGCTGCTCCGGCGCCGCTCCAGGTCCGCCGTTAGGTCGCTGCTCCACATCCAGCACCTCCGTCGCCAGATCCTGTGCCCGAGCACGCAGATCCAGCGCCGGCACACGTAGATCGAGCACGTCCATCGCCGTGAAGCTCGTCGCCGGCGATAAAAAATCAGTCTTTGACCAACTGATTCGTGGCACACGCTACGTGTGAGATGTTCGAGAGAAAACGGTGGGGTGGGGGAGAAAGGGGGCCAAGGAGAGCGGTGGGGGGAGGCGACGGGGCGGGGAGGCGGCAGGACGGGGCGGCCGGAGAGCGAGAGGGAGCGGGGCGGGCGGCGAACGCGACGACGAGAGAGAGCGGGGAGTGGGAGGAAGGACGAGAGGGACTGGAAGCGTGTGGTTCTGCGGGAAGGTAAAACAGGAAACTCAAAACTATTTTGTCCGTGACGGAAGTTATACTAGAAATCTAAAACGACATATATTTCGGAATGGAGGGAGTATATCGGAGAGCATGTAGGACCATAAATCATGTAGTAAGTAAGCAAAATATCTCATGATTAAATTGATCATAATATGTAACATTATTGTCATGTACTGTACTAAGAACTAAATGTAACATTGTTGTTTCTCATTTTGTTACCTTGTCGGCGGCGAAAGGATGACGCAAAACTGCCTGTTATTGTTGTCCATTTCATCTCTCTGCACACCCTCGCTTCCTAATTGAATCCTCGTGTCAAGAGTTGAGACGCGGTTGTTGACATGTGGCCCCTGACCTGACTTATTACTGCTGATGTGCCTTGTGCAGGGCAATGTGACCATCCCTGCCAAGTCCAGAATCAAGTTGGAGATCCCAGACGGAGTCGTGCTTGAGAACAAGGTAATCCTAAAATGGTGTGATTGATATTGCACACAGCACCCATGAAGCAGACCCACTGAGCTCCACCAGCAGCAGATTCACCTAATTCATCTTGATCCATCAAATCCGATCCATCTCAGCTCCACAACCTCTAGTCAATTCTCTCCTTCGCACAATATTGTAATTGGTTTTCTGTTCCCACACGAGAGCCATTTCAAGCAGATTATATTGCTAAACTTTGCGAGTCTTACCACATCCCGGTGGACTACATGGCGTCCACCAGCTGGGAGCCCGGGGCTATGTGAGTTTATGAAGAAGCCTCCAAGGATGGGTTAAAATTCTCCATAGAGACTTTCATTGTCAAAGTGTTATGGCATTTCAATATTACTCCCGGGCAATTGATGTGTGGGGCTTGTAGTATCTTCTCTCAAAAATTTCAAAAAGAAAGGTCTACTACCTTCAAAAGGCAGCTTTTTATACTTCTACAGCCTGAGAAACTATGTACATCATTTTAAGCTCCATAAGTTACAAAATAACGTAGTAAGCAGCTTTTAAGAAAATAATGTTGCTCGTCATGACCAGAGAAAAAAGGTCGTCATGGAAAGAGCAAACGGAAAGAACGTTTTTTTTTTCTAAAGTCGAAATCAGGGGTGCCAATCGTCGATATAATGTTGCGAAATGTTTTGTTTCATCTATTTATTTTTTCTGAGGCCTTACGAGGATAAAATAATTTTTTTCTTATTTATATTGAACTTTTTTACATGTAAAACATTTTTATTATCCAGGGTCACAATTATTACATGTTATGTGTAGCACAATCGTCGATATAATGTTGCCGCTAGTTTTAGTATACAATGTTCAGTGAAATGGTGTTACTATTATATATGTTCACAGTACATTGGCGCATAATTGAAACTGTATTTTGCACGAAATGTTATGTTTCATCTATCTATTTTTTTTTTGTTCCGAGTGAACCGTAAGAAAAATCGTGGTTGCAATGGATTTCATTAGATCTTTTATTTTACATGTTTACAATTTAGTATATTTATATATCTTGCTAGAAATCCTTAGGGAGTATAGGATTCTATCGTATATATCTTACTAAAGGTCCTTAGAAGGAAAGTTAGAGTGTTAGTGACGTGTGCTGGATTACACATTTCGGCTCTTCATTCTAAGAAAATTAGAAAGATACCCCGCGTGTTGCAGCGAGAATCTAAAAAAAATAATAGTCTAAAAAGAAAGGATATTTGATGTATAAAATGGAAAGAACTCAGAAATATGGAGGATTTGATTAGCCACAATAGTCGAAAATTTAAATTTAGTTAGTATGAAATGTTTATATATTTAACTTCTAAAAATTGATGATGTGGAAAATTGTATGGCTAAAAGAATTTCTCAGGTGAATAGTTGTATGTATGAATGAATATAATTAATAATGGAATAACATGGATAAATGATTGTGTTGAATAGTGGGTGATCTAGTTGTTCCAAGGATAAATGAATGGATCAAATAGTGGAATGATGTGGACACCTTGCATGTAGAGATAGACTAATTTAATTCATGTTACTGAGGTTTTGTCATATAGGAAGTATAGATAAATAATCTAACTTCATTGAGTGATTAAGCAAAAACTTTAGATGGAACAAATTCACACTATGAGGAATAACATAAATCGATCGTAGAACTAAAGTTACATCAAGGTTCTTCAAGTATTCGTCTCAAGATTTAACTTTTACACTTCTACCATTACTCTGATGATGAAATCGTAGACGATCAAATTTGCACGAGTTCTATTAACCTCAAAGTTCATACAAATCAGCATGTCCACCCCAATATCTATACCTAATAATAAAAGCATTAAGGTTTCTTGTGGTACGTCATTTTTTTTTCCGGTTTTACCCTCCCACCAAGTCTCATATTACCATTGATGCCACCGTTAAGTCAAAATAACGTTTCGCACTGTCCGTCGTCCTTCGTACGTCGCGATTTGCCCGACCCGGCCCCGTGCCTCCCCATGCTCGTCCTACTCTCCTCCCTCTGCTCCGGCCCGGCCGCCGGCCGGCGACGCCTGCTTGCGCCGCGCCCTCCTCCGGCCCAACGAGGCCCATCCAGCTCCGCCCGCGTCGCCCGTCGTTGCCTCCTCGCCCGTCCGTCGCCGACCTCGGCTGACTGCCAGACGTCGCCGGCTTCGGCGCACCGTGTCCGCCCTTGTTTCGAGCTCGACGTTCCCCGGCGGACCACCTCGCCTCTCGCGCGGCCGCGCTCGCCGCCGTGTCCGTGCTCGGCCTCCCTTCGCCGTGGTCGCCGCTGCGGCCGCGTTCCGCTCCTGCCCGCATGGTGTTTGTGGTAATGCCCGCAAGACCCCGACGCCCGTCTTCGTCCGAGTTGTCCACTACGAAGCTCTCTCCTTGCTCTCTTCTGACAAAATTTCGTGATACTCATGCTCAATACGAGGCCAAGGCCATGCCTGCTCAGACGGAAAAGGCCAGCTAGCAGTGTCGCATGTTCAAGGTGTTGAGGTACGAAACAGAGAGTATTATTTCGTTTCCCTCGATCGATATGCAGTGTTTAGGTATTGCCGCATGATCACAGTTAGATGTATCATCTTTGGTGCTCTGATTGTCTTGGTTCAGTGCTGATTATTTCCCACTGAACATTGGCTGCAAGAGGATTCACTGAACTATACATTAGACATTAGCTTTCATGTGTTTATTTGATTCATGGAGTTAAAGTCTTTTGTACAGTTTCTTTTCCTTCAGCAATTCCATTTTTTTTTCTAAAGTAGGTTTTTCTGTAAGAATATTTTTGATAAATTGCACTATGCATGCCAATATGGCGTTCAAACTTTTTGCCCTGTAAGTATGGTCAAGTTAACAGGTGGATACGTGCGTGTGCATATAAACATTGTCTATTCCTACTCATTTCATGCTAATAATCGTGATGATTAAACTTCAAAAACCTTTGATCGTTCAATGATTTTTCATTTGAGACACATGGGGAGCTAAGTAGGCAGGCTATGTATGAAACAGGGTGTGTTAGAGAAAAAAATCCCTCTTCCTGTTTCGTCTTATGCTTATGGGGATTCAGCTAACTCCTTTGATGTTTCTCTCTCTGCTTTTTATTTACTTCCGAGACACTAAAATTGCCTATGTAAAAGATAAATGCATCCAGGGGACTGGATGTTGATACGGGAAATAGTTTGAACTGATTATCATCTCAGGAAGGAAATGTTGCTCTGTTGCAATAACCTTTTAGGTGCATCATTGTGCATTAGAAGAAGATTGTATTTTCAGTTACTTACTTTCGTCGGTTTGGTGGGTTGTTATGCAGGATTATGTGGAGCTCTTTCTGCGCTAATGCTTCAAGAATACTTCATGTTCACTCTCAGTTGAAAAAGATAAGAAGCCATTTCCCCAAAGGAATTATCAGGTATACTTTATTTCAGAATAAAGATACTCGCGTGTTTGAATAACCTAGCGCATGTATATAAATTAAAAAAAAAGATGCAATGGAACGAATACAAATTAAGCATGTGCGCGCTGCTTCAATTAAGATAATAACAGTTTGAAGTGACTATCATCTCTTGAGGCGAAATGTGAAATTGGATGATAAGATAGATAACCTACACAATTAGTATTCTCTACGAATTAAAGATGTGCGAAAAAGTGATTACATTGTAGTTATCACAATGTTGTTGGTTAAGGAAGGATAGTTAAGTGGTAGTTATTCATCTCTGCTTTTTCAAGAATGCCTTCGTAGTTCTTATACCAAACGGTGGTGTATTATTATACCAAAAGGTAGTTCTGTTGCCTCGTCATGTTTCCATTCTCATCCATGGTCATGTATGCTGGTTGACCAAGATGTGAGTTATCTGCCACGTAGTTCTTAACTTTTTGTATTTTTGTTGCATAATACTCATGGACAATGATCCAAATGACCCACCATTTGGATTACTTCTTCAACAAATTATGTTCTACTCTATGTTTACACCGTGGAAAAATGGTGTTTTCATTTCCCTGTTTTTTACCCGTTGCAACGCACGGGCCCTTTTCCTAGTGAGAACCTAATATCGTTGCATCTGTTATGTTGTGGACGGTATACACCCCCACCTTCCTGCTTTGGAGAGGTTGATCAAAGACACAGACGGAAACCATAAACTCTTCTCGTGATCTATTAGCAAACACGAGAATTTTGGTCGTCAGCAAACCGCTTGGGATGTACGGTTTACGTACCTTGTGCTTGAAAAATGATGAAATGGCGTCCGGTGCAGAGAGTGACGTTTTGGAGCCCCAACTACACATAGCTCGTTTTAATTTTTCTTTTTTGTATTTTTAAGTTTCATAAAGTTCAAAAATATTCCTATATGGAGATAGTGATATGATCTACTACTGTGCAAATTTACATCCAAAATTTATTATATTTTAGGCGGGGCAGAAATGAGAATGAACATATCCGAGTAGTGAACAGTACAGAGTAAAAAAAAAAGAATTGTGCCAGATTTGCATTTTGATGTAGCCTAAATAATACGATTTTTGGATTAAAAATTTGCACAGTAAAAGATCTCAACATCATGTACATGTAAAGTTTTTGTTTCGAATTTTTTTAAACTCAGAAAATCCTCGTTTGCAGCAGCCCACAAGAAAATGTTCTCATCTTCGCACTAGGTCCATACCTTTAAGTAACTAGATTCGAACGGCGCGGCTCGCCGCGCGGCGTTTGTTGTTTCTTTGAATTTTTTGCCCGTGGTTGTCACAGTTTATACAGATCATTAAAAGAATATTTATATCCATATGGATTTGATCACAGGTCTATAGATTTGGAAGCCGATTTTCCGCACCGTGTGAAATCAATAATCAGAACATCATATAATAAAAATCTTAAGAAACTGGAAGATCAAACCAATGATGAAACACACCAGGGAAGTAATATAGAAATTCACACCGCATTTAATACATAAGTCTTGATCACAAGGAAGCAGTACTAAATACATAGGTTTTCTGAAACACTTGATGAGTTTTGTGTAACCGAAATCGATTTTAAAAGGTAGAGGTAGCTGGTCTCAACAGTATTAACAATGAGACATTCAGCAACAGAGACCTAGATGGCAGAACCAAAATATCACCAAGCACGGGTTTTTGAGGCAGTCATGGACTTAGACTATGAACAGGCAAAATAAACTTGATGGTCAGGTTCTTCGAACAAAGCCTTGCGAGCAGATGAAGTGGATGATACGTTCTTGTTCCTGTACTGACACGTCGAATTAGAGACGATGGATGGATCGATGTATTATATACATTTGATTCAAAAAACAATTGCCCGCGGTATCTTTTAAAACATGGAGAAAAGTGCAAGCATAGTTTTAGAATATTGAGCACAGAGGAATAAGGCATAATATCGAATAGGCGGATAAACTGTCCAGTAGATTATTAGATCCTAAAAACCTGTGTTTTGATCAGAGACTGTTCTTATTCTTTTGGAAAAGAAAACAATAAAATTATTTCTTCACCATAATACACTAATAAATCAGAGGACAACAGAATCATGTGGGTGAAAGAAAACAGAATATGTGGTCGCACACATAGGGCTTTACCAGAAACAAATTTATAAAAACTCAGTAGGCATGACTAATCATAGCAACCATTGTAAGGAAACAATGCCTCTGGGTCTCCTTAGTCGCATACCCACAGTTATTGGATCCTCTACGCTCTACTCCCAAGACGCAAGAATTATAACACAATTACTGGAGAAGAAAGTAGTAAATACTTTTGCTGCCAAAATAGACTGTGATGAGCCAGAGAAGTAATGGAAAACATAATCAAGTAGCCAAATCTCTAAATGCAAAGCACAGACATGTTTTCATTTCTTTTCACTAACCAAATTAAATGTATAATAATTGAGTTTACCACCTTTACTATCCTTAAAAACATGGAAAAAAGAACAGATTAATACTCTTGAAAAATCTTTTTTTGAACATGGAAAAATGTATTTTTGAGCACTTTAATAATGATTATTTAGGCACCATAAGGTAGAAGTAGTACTCACTATTGAAACAAAGGCTGAGCAATGCCCACATCAGACAAAAAGGCATAGACTGAAGATTTTGACGCTAAACCTCTTTATTATAAATCTCTTCACCATTGATTAGTCGACTGAGAAATAGAGATTTGTGTCAAACTTACACAAACTATTTGAATAGTCTAATCACATAAACCGTTCGATTAATAGGCAGGCCACCATTGTGTAAGCACCATCAGATGACAAGATAAATATAAGAAATAAGAATGCTGGAATCAGCCTACTGCTGCCGTGGGAATTAAGGCCTGATATTTAAAACTCTTAAGATCCGTGAATCAAAATCAATGGCTACACAGGTGGTAAACTATACGCTGAAGGCAAAATTCTATTTCATATATTAAGAGTCCGGTACTCAGGAAATAATCGAGCTCCCATCAGGCTGTTTAGTCTGAGCTTAGAAAGTGCCCAAACTTGTTATTGGCTGCAATAGCAGTAGCAACATCCAAAATACACAATACTAAAACAGAAATTTAGCTGATAAACTTTGAACGATACAGGGAAAAAGATAATCAACTCTGTTAAAGAAGGCAAGTAAAGTTACTAACTACCACAGTTAAGAAATAGAAGGAGTATTCTTTCATTAAAGGAACAATCCATCAGATAATATTATTTGCATTTAGTTTGCCCCTTTGTTAATTAATGACAGTAAGGAGTTCAAATATACAATAGGAGAAGTTAACCTCCAAATTTATTTGTCTCAGTAGGAATACATTGCTTGAATTATTGTCAATAAAAGAGGAATCGACATCAATGTAACTGAAAGTGAAGCAGAAACATACACATAATTTTCTGAGGAGGTGAGCTGATATTACCTTGTGAAGAAATGACATTTCTCTCAAGCGATAGGAAAAAGAAGGCCCTGAGCAAAAGAAAAAAGGAACACAACCAAAAATGACCACACTGAAGTGAAAACGGTCAAAACTAAAATGAGCTAACAAAGTAATCAAATAAGTGGTGGCGTGGTACCCACCGAGATTGTTGTAGTCGATGCCATGCTCTGCCCTAGGAAATCCATCTAAAGGCGTAGCTAGATCTGTCGATCACCACGAGTGACAAAGATGGTCCAGAAATGCAGATGGTGGAGCATGCACCACTGTCGTCGCCACCCTGATTATTTCACCTGATAGAAACAACAAATGGATTGAACTCTTCCTCAAAATATGTGGATTGTTCAGGACATTGATATTCAAACTGCTAACAAAGAATTCTGCGAAATATTGCGAAACACATGAGAAGCTATATAAACAAAGAGGAATATCAGTTTGTCCAGTAGTAACCATAAAATGAAACTTCGCAATTCATGAAAGATCATGTATGAGAAATAAACATACGTACAAAATAAATGCCACTTTATGCCATTGTGACACTACAAAGTGCAAATAAAATAGCCATCAACAAACAGCCAATCAGCCAGATAAAGTTGTAAATTAGCAGCCATATACTAACAGAGCATCAATGTTATAGTAATAGCTAGTAGACCAACCTAGTACTCCAATGATCTAATCAGGTAAAAGGGGACCAGCAGCAACTATTTTAATCGAATGAGCTAACCTCCAAAAGCCACCAGCTAGCGTCCAATTGCCAGCAGCAAGCTAACATCCAAATTGTTTAATCAGCTAACCACCAAGGCCAGCCATATGTATGAGCTAGCATCGAATTGCTAGCAGAAAGCTAACATCCAAGCTAACATACAAGAACAGGGGAGGCGAAGAGAAGAGATATTGATGGGAGAAGAAAGAGTCGTACCTTGCAGCCCTGCTGGGAGAAGCTTCCCGGAGAGGAGGAGAGGCTGCCCTGAGCGGAGGAAGCTGGCGGAGGCGGAGGACCAAGCTCGTCGAAATCTAGCAAAGGAGCAAGCTGCTTCCGCCTGGGAGGAGAGGTCCTCTCTCTCTCTCTCAATCGATTTCTGACCGGTTTGCTCCTCTCTATCTCTCCCCCTCTCTTTTCGCTCACTCTGCGCGCCCAATATCTCATTGGTTTAAGGCAAAGGCAACACACCAGTTCATTTATGTAGGAAGCAACAAAAAAGAAAATTAACAACATAAGCAACTCAGTCTGAAACTTTTCATAAATTAAACATCAGATATCCTAACTAAAATAAGAGTCAGCTTGTGTGCATTGGGTAGAAAGTGATCAGTGACCTGAAAGCATGTCAGAGTAATTGGTCGATAAGAACCTCGATAATGTTCATATACATCACCCAAAATCACTCAATTTAGTCGCTAAAGACAGAGAAATGTGAAGAAACAATCACAACCTTGCACTCCAAATAGTATTTAAATCGTACTTTTGCTCTTACACACTTAATTGAGCAGGTAACATCTGCAAGAAGAGAAAATGTAAACATAAATGATGGGCTAAAATTTATTTTCTGTAGTTCCATGTAACCAAGGCAAAGAGCAATAAAGACATTAGGGCAGACACAACTATTTAATCAAAGGAAGCATGAAACTAATGCAATATAGCTGTCCTTCTATAAACTTACTATCTTGTGCTTGTAATATAAGGAAGCCTTAAACTTTCAAGCTATTGACATCAAGAAAAAGTATGCTGCAAAATCCATCAAGGAAATAAGCACTTACCTCCTGTAGTGAATCATCTGAGCAGCCGCTGTGAGTTTTGTTAATAAGCATTTCCATAGCAATCAACCATCTGAGCAAAATATCTGATAAGAGTGTCCATCAGCTTATATCTTAAAAATGCTCCGGAGCACAAAAAAGAATTCAGCTTGTCAGGAAACTACCTACTTCTGCGGATGGACATGGAGATGAGAAAAGGGTCTTGAGCTCCTGGAGATGCACCAAGGCAGACACGTCCAGCGACTGTACCAGCTCGCGCTTAGCACTCTGAACCAGGGAAACGCCACCGCCACGGCCCGACCAGCCAAGGAGGAAGAGGGACCTGCACAAGATTTAATAGATTCAGAAATAACGGAGATAAATAAACATATTAATTAGGAAAGAGAACATCTAAGCAGGTGTACAACGATGGAAACCCAAAATTCCCCTTGTTCCTCTATATGATGGTATTAGTCTAGCAGACAAACTTCCTTGACTCAGTTTATGATGTAGACCATGAGAGGCAAAGAGCTGAGCTAATTGCCCACTCCTTTGTAACTACAGAAGCTTTAGAAAGCATAGGAACAAAATTAAGCATTGCCCATCAGGTGGACAAACGAATTACTGCTTTACCTTCTTTAGGCAAGGATTCTCAGTGTCCTTTCGTAATTAGCACCAACGAGTGCAATAAATTTCCAGCCACCATATAAGAATTGCTTCCAGATTTAAAGGACAATTAGCTAGAGTCACGGGCTTTTTAATCTGCAGAGATTACAAACATCATCAGTACACACAGCACCAAGTACACAAGCACCACTCACGGGCTTTTTAACCAGGCACCACATTTTGTATTTCTCTTGCTCATATTTGTATAAATAAACTTCAGACATCAGTACACAAGCACCAAGAATAAATAATAAGTAGAAAGCATTGTTTGGATATATGTAGGGAGAAAACGGGAGGATCAGAAACTGAAGCTGCACATCATCGGTACACAAGCACCAAGAATAAATATTAAGTAGAAAGCAATGTTTTGACAATATTTCCATTGGGCTCTTATAGTTTTACATGTAATTCACTTCCTTGCCAAAAAAGTTACAGATAATTCGCTCACAAGTGAAAGACTGAAAATAAAAGGGATCTATTAATTGCCTAGAGATATTAAAACCACTAATAAATGGTCAGCATGGCTACATTGTTCAGTGCTCAGACATTTCCAAAATGGTATGCCAAAAAATCTATCTTGCCTTCTGATTATCGAAAGACGTGGAATGCGAGCTCAAACAGACTTTTACATTTAGTTAGAGACAAATGGACTTTTACATGCTTCAAATTTCGGAAAAAAAGAACTGTAAAATAAGAATATGCTTAAGTGATCAATTGATCATGCACACAAAGTGTAGCTTAACGATGGTAACTATTGAGCATGCAGTTAGTCAATCTAAGCCGTAAATTATTTGAAGTGCTGCATTTCATCATGGAAAATGCGCAAACTCACCATCAAAATTCTACAAACGCTAGACTGTGTTTGCTACTATTGGTGTGGGATGGCCACTTTCCTGTAGGGTCGCTCTCTCCTGGTTGTTCTGATCTAAAAATGAAAGTGCACATTCCTTAAAGACTATGTAGTAGCCCATTAGATGCACTGAATACTACACAACCATACCAACGGGTTTCTGAACCGAATATTGCCGGAACCATAACCGAATCCTGAGCAAATTTACACGACCAAACTTAAATATTTTTTTAGAAATGATGCTAGAGAGGGGTTCATAATATTGCACTTGTTCTAGTTAATATCTAACAGGGTAGTTACTTAGTCTACCTTTCCTTTTCCATGGTCATTACAATCTATCTTTACAGGTTGGTCTGTCATAGATGTCCTAGAGTGCCAAATGACAAGGGCAAAAAATAGGCACATGTGCTGCATGATGAAAAAAAACTGCAGAGTAGAGGGCTCACCTTGCTTCTCGGAGGAGGAGCTTGGGTATATGGTTCTCTCACCGCACACATTGCTGGTAGATGCACCACACCACCGACCAGATCAAGAGCCTAAACCTTTACTCTCTCCAAGCAGATCAAGGAAAAATAAACAATGACTTCTCTCTCTCAATAACCTGGCCCCTGATGAAAGAATTAACCTCCCACTCAACTGCTCTTTCTGTACACTCGACGATGAAGCCCAAAAAGTAATCTTGCCCGCTTTGTATGCGACCTGAACATTCTGAAACGATAAAAAATTGGTGAGAGAAGATGTGTCATCACATTTAGCATAAGAATCACATGTAACGATTATTCAATGATGTAAAAGAAAAAATACAGTAGCTAATGACATAGGGAGTAAGCTTGCAGGAAATTATAAACATATTCAGACTCTTGGGATCAGCACCAACTCCGTTGTTTCATATTCTCATCTAGTCCCTTGATGGAAAAAATATAAGTTTCATGTCAGCCTATAGCAAAAATAAGCCACAGATTTTTTGCTAAATCAAATTAATGGAAAGTGGTACATTCAAATACACTATCTGCAGCACTTAAAATCATATATGCAGAAAAATAATCTAATTAATGAAAAGCAAATATGAAGCAAATTATTTTGTACCTAATTCTAATGCATTTTCAGGACTACTATGAAAGAACCAATGAAGAGAAACAACATGACATACCATGTTTGATTATATATCAGGATTGCTAGCGAGAGCATTTAGCCTTCTACATGATGAAAAGGCCATATTAGATTGAAACACCAGCACATATCAGATTTGGCTGCAGTTTAATAATCAACCTGTTAGATTAAAAGGCTGCAGCATAAGCAAACAATAATCCCAATTCACATGGTAATGATCAGCCAAATAAGACCTAATGCATCAAAACAATGATTTATAACTGAAGAACATACCACCCGGGCGTGAACTCCCTGCCGCTGCTGCTGCCACGTCCAGCCGCCACTATCTCTCCTTGCTGCCACCGTTGCCATGTTTCTTCCCGTGCTCGGTGTCAAACGGTGGACGACCTTTTCAAGGCATCATGCCGCTTCACTGCTCTCCTCCGGGACGAACTCGGCCATATTAGAACATGTGAAGATAATGCATGTTCCTGAACTCCTGCAGTCCCACAGGTTCCATGGCCATATTAGATTAAAAGCAATCAGACTTTCCCGCTACTAAAATAACTGATATACTTCCACATGTTCTTTCACACAAGCTTACATCTGTGATGGCCAAATCCCAATTCATTCAATGCAAGAATATGCTGCTGCAAATCAGAGAAGCTCACCTAGGTCATGTGACCTTCGATCTGGCCATGGAACGCCAGAAGTGGAGGAAACTCCTGGGTGGCAGGCCAATGACGTCGCAGACGTGCTGTTCGTCGGTGAACCAGCAGTCCTCGACGGCCGCGGCGCACCACCTCAAGTGCCGGAACACCACGGCGACCACCATGCCAGGCAACTTATTTATCTTGAAGGTTGGCGATGAGCTGGTGAAGCCGAAGCTCGAGATAAACAATCGAGGTCACCAAAAACCAGTAAACCTGCAGATCAATGAACAACACAAGAGGCAAGTCGTAAGCAATCCATAGAGAAAGAGGGAGAGAGATTTCTGCTGGGCTGGGCACCTCGACAGGAGGACCAAGCCTCCCATGGCTGCAGCTCCTCCTCTAGGCCAGCGCTGGCCCAAGCCCCTCCTCCACCCAGCGCCGTCCCAAGCCCCTCCTCCACCCAGCGCCGCCCCCTCTCCTCGTCCTGTTGAGGCCGTGCCGGAATCAGCCTCCTCCTCCCGTCGTCCTTCCTCCCAAGCATCCAGACGCCAGCCAAGAAAACGAACAAGAACACGGGAGATCCTCCACGCCGCTAGCCTCTCTACAGCTCCGGCCTCTACCTCATTCCCCACACCGCCAGCCGTCGTCCTGCTCCTCCATGCCAATCGTGAAGCCCCTGCCGTCGATCTGGAAGGGGTAAAGGAGAAGGAGAGAAACGAGTTGCAGGAGGAGGGGAAGGGGCGGACGAGCTGGAGGAGGCACGTGAGTGGAGGAGGAGAGCAGGCAGCCAGTGGAGGGAGGTCGAGCGAGGGGCTGGAGGCACGGCGGCGGCGGCTCGTGGGAGGCGGACGCTGTGCAAGAAACCGCCGCCCTTGCCACCTCCGAATCCGCCGCCGGCTCCAGCTTCTCTGCCACCACCGGCTCAACCACCGAGGCCGCCACCTCCCCCAGCAGTGGTGGCGGAAGGAGAGAAGACGCGGGGAGCGGCGGCGCGAGGGGAGGAGGGGAAGAGACGAGCTGGAGCAGGACGCGAAGGAGCAGCGGTGAGGACGGCGGCGAGAGAGGCGGCCGCGAGGATTGGGCCGGCGGCGTAGAGTAGGAGGCGGAGGGGTAGGAGCCTGGCGGCGGGAGAGAGGAGCGAGGGGATTGGGGGAGAGAGCGAGGCGAGCCATTGGCGGCTAGGGTTTCACCGCGCGCGGCGCAGTGTATATACCACAGACGCGAAATTACTCTTCTGCCCAGAGTGGCTCCGTCGGAATAACGGCCCCTGCCACCGCCAAGATTAGCGCACACGAGCACGACCCACCCCACACGCTGCCATGCGGGGCCGAAAAAATCTGGGGCCACAGACAGTGACACGGAGCAGCTCCAGGCGTGTAGGAATTGACCAGCCGATGGGGTAAAGCTAGGAAATGGACGGCTGGGATCGCTTGGAGATCCTTATCTACGGTCCACATTTCCAAATCGCTGAGGAGGCTCCTACTCCCCCCATGATTATACTCTTTAGATCTTTAGCTCCCAACCCGCACCAGCCCACGGTCAATCTCCCCCAACCCGCCTGCTTGCGGCAGTTTGAAAGCAATTCAAGGCCAAAACACAACCATGGTCCAGCCAAAGGTGAGCCTGTTGTCCGTTGAAGTTCACAACCAGTCAGGCGAGGAAGACGAAGGGGCTTCTGAGTGGTGGTGCTGGGTGACACAGATGACCCCTTCGATAGGGCAACTGAGATTAGGGTGCAAGGCGGCGGCAATGCAGTGGATGCGAGGTCAAGACACCGAAGGCCGGGTGGCGGCGTAGGAATTAAACGACAGAAGTTACAGCGCGGGACGGCGGCCGTGTAGGAAAGGGGAACACTAGCTAGCTGCCGTATGTCGCTTTCGGGTCAACAATTTTCAGAACGGACGGAGTAGTTAAGATCACACTATCGGGCTAATAAGGAAAAATTTGTTATTTACCCATAACTTGTCTGACCTTGGGTTATGTATGTATTCAAAGTTGGATATACATTGGTGGAATACCCAGTAGAGACTTGAACGCAAAAAGAAAGATTTCTGTGCATATTTGTAAGAGAAATCACTAGGTCAGTATCGATCAACTCGTCCAAAAAAACGAGCGATCCTTGATCCAGTTCACGCGTACGTACGAGCCAACACCGCTGAGACGCTTCCACCGTTTAGCGGCACCGTCTGACCGTCACCGGAGCCGTGCGCGTGTGACCGACATCGTTGCCGTCGCCCGGCGCCGTGCACGAATACCTTGTCCCCAATCTATACATGTTGGTCTTCTCATTATGGGCCTTTTTAGATTGAACGATTTTCATAAATATATTGTAGGATTCCAATCCATAGGATTTGGATCAACGGAACGACACCTCCAAAAAAATTATGGATTGCATTCCTAAATCTCAATCCCACAGGAATTTTAACATAACCTCTTTTTTACACTCATTCACCTAGGATCAAGACGCTTTTCCTGTGTTTCATCCAAATAACCATTACTGTAATTTTCCTCTGTTTGTAATCCTCCGTTTTGCACCTGCAATCGTATCAAATGCATGTATTTTTCCAATTCCAATGTTTTCTAATCCCTATGATCCAAGGAAACCTATATGTTTCAGCTGCGCTAGCCACCAATCGTGTCCTTTTTGAGAAGCCCCCGTCGATCGGACTAGGCTGCTAGTCCTGACTGAGTAGTACTGTTGATGGACACAACATGACACTTTTTGGCCAGAACAGTGTGGGGGTTAAGCGGAGGTTCGTGAAAACTTAATCCAAACAACTAAGTAGCAGGGGGCGTGATTAATTTATCCGAATCTGAGGTACACGGAGGTTCGTGCACAGTACCTAGTTTCCAAAATGGCGGCCGACATATTTCAGCAAGGTAGAGTTTATTGTGGTAACATACGAGTAGGTTTACTTAAAAGAAAAAAACATACGATTAGGTGTTTGAATCGAGCACGTGTAACCAGGGACTAATGTAATAAGGCAGGTCCGGGGCCAATAGGTATGCGGTTGTCCGGTCCCAGAATTTCCTAACCGACAATATACCCATATAAGTTGCCTATCCAGCGAAACTAGATGACCTCGTGGCTCCCGATCCGTCGATAGATGGATTAGGCACGCGCCGAATCCGCATAGGCCAGCCGCCAGCGCCAGACTGACAGTTCCTCTTCTTTTCAATCCATCGTCAAATCTTTGTTCCTTCATTTATTCTTCGATCAGATCAAATACGGTGGAGAATGGTTCTTGCCTCCTTGGTCGCCAAGCGAAGTGAGTTCAGCGGTATAGTTGTCAAATTCTTTTGCAATTTTGTTACTTGAACTGATTGATGATGTCATATTCATATCTTGTTAATTTTTCTTCATTAATCTATCTATACTTGTTTCGATAATACATTAGCATATACTACCTCCGCCCAAGATTATAAGACCCTGCTCCGTCCCAAATTTTAGCCTACCCAAACTTCATAGAATTGCTACCGACACTACAGGAATGGCCAGATGTGCCGACGGCCATAAGCTGTGCCGACGGCTATTTATCGGGGCCGTCGGCACAGGGGCGGACGAGGATCAGCCGCCCACAAGGCCGTCGGCAAAGAAACGGCCGTCGGCACAGATGTTCTATACCGACGGCACCCGTCGGGACACAGGAAGCCGTCGGCACAGAGGTTAAGGTGACGTCGACGGCAATCTGTGCCGACGGCCAAGCCGTCGGCACAGGTATCTACCATTTTTTAACATTTTTACCCTAATCTTATTTTTTATGTATCTATTTATTACGCTCAATTAAGTTTAATATGTTTTATTCATATTCTATGTACATAGCTTCGCCGAATAGCGGTTTCCACCACATAAAATAACGTCGCGAATAATTGTCTATACCGGAGCGTCGGAACCCCACCAAAATCTAGGTTGTTCCATACCATATGTATACAAGTGCTTTTTGTGAAGAATGTTTGTAAAACTTTTGTCGAAAATCAAGTTCATCATTTCACATAGCAACAAGTACACATAAAAATACTCTATGCAAAAAGCAACATAGATCAAATTAATATGCAAAAAGTATGACGGTTACATCTTTATTTAATCTCCGGTTACAGCTGGATCGATCGTCCTCATGCCATTTTTATTTAACTAACTTCTGCCTCGTACTAGGCCGCGGGTGCATCACGGGGAGCGCTCCTCACCCAAAGAGTAGGAACCATCACAGGGTAAATACTCACATGATAAGGATTCCTTTGCATTGCCTGCCATGTATTAGTATACATCGTATCCAACAGATGTATGTAGCGACGGACGTGCGCATCCTCCTCCCTTATACGGCGACGTACCTCCTCTTTCGAGCGCTTGTGAGCCCTTGGATCAGGCAGAAGCACACGGATCGTGTGTTTTCTTCCAGTGCTTGTGAACCGTTGGATCATCGGTGTGTTTCTTTCGAGCGCTTGTGAGCCCTTGGATCAGGCAGAAGCACACGGATCGTGTGTTTTCTTCCAGTGCTTGTGAGCCGTTGGATCAGCGGTGTGTTTCTTTCGAGCGCCTGTGAGCCCTTGGATCAGGCAGAAGCACACGGATTGGATCACCGGCTTGTGAGCCCTTGGATCACCGGCTTCACTTTCTCTCTAGTGAGTTTCTGCACATAGAGGTGAAAACTCGCACTTCGCCGAAGCGGGGCCCCGGAGCGTCGGAACCCCACCAAAACCTAGGTTGTGCCATACCATATGTATACAAGTGTGTTGTGTGTTGTAAATGTCCAAGAATCTACTCCTAGGTGTGACCGACATCACCGGCTTCACTTTCTCTCTAGTGAGTTTCTGCACTTAGAGGTGAAAACTCGCACTTCGGACGAAACGGGGGCAATCTTGTAAAAACTTGTGATAAAAGTTGGTTTCCCATGTGCCTACGGCCTAACCTAACACAACCAGGCAAAAAAGTCCACTGGGCTACCCCTTTCGACGCACGTCTAGGGGGGTAGACGAAAACTTTAGGGTTTTTCCAGCGGATTCAGGGTTTCGCCGAAGCGGGGCCCCGAAGCGTCGGAACCCCACCAAAACCTAGGTTGTCTCATACCATATGTATACAAGTGTGTTGTGTGTTGTAAATGTCCAAGAATCTACTCCTAGGTGTGACCGACATCACCGGCTTCACTTTCTCTCTAGTGAGTTTCTGCACTTAGAGGTGAAAACTCGCACTTCGGACGAAACGGGGGCAATCTTGTAAAAACTTGTGATAAAAGTTGGTTTCCCATGTGCCTACGGCCTAACCTAACACAACCAGGCAAAAAAGTCCACTGGGCTACCCCCTTTCGACGCACGTCTAGGGGGTAGACGAAAACGTTAGGGTTTTTCCAGCGGATTCAGGGTTTCGCCGAAGCGGGGCCCCGGAGCGTCGGAACCCCACCAAAACCTAGGTTGTGCCATACCATATGTATACAAGTGTGTTGTGTGTTGTAAATGTCCAAGAATCTACTCCTAGGTGTGACCGACATCACCGGCTTCACTTTCTCTCTAGTGAGTTTCTGCACTTAGAGGTGAAAACTCGCACTTCGGACGAAACGGGGGCAATCTTGTAAAAACTTGTGATAAAAGTTGGTTTCCCATGTGCCTACGGCCTAACCTAACACAACCAGGCAAAAAAGTCCACTGGGCTACCCCCTTTCCACGCACGTCTAGGGGGGTAGACGAAAACGTTAGGGTTTTTCCAGCGGATTCAGGGTTTCGCCGAAGCGGGGCCCCGGAGCGTCGGAACCCCACCAAAACCTAGGTTGTGTCATACCATATGTATACAAGTGTGTTGTGTGTTGTAAATGTCCAAGAATCTACTCCTAGGTGTGACCGACATCACCAGCTTCACTTTCTCTCTAGTGAGTTTCTGCACTTAGAGGTGAAAACTCGCACTTCGGACGAAACGGGGGCAATCTTGTAAAAACTTGTGATAAAAGTTGGTTTCCCATGTGCCTACGGCCTAACCTAACACAACCAGGCAAAAAAGTCCACTGGGCTACCCCCTTTCACGCACGTCTAGGGGGGTAGACGAAAACGTTAGGGTTTTTCCAGCGGATTCAGGGTTTCGCCGAAGCGGGGCCCCGGAGCGTCGGAACCCCACCAAAACCTAGGTTGTGTCATACCATATGTATACAAGTGTGTTGTGTGTTGTAAATGTCCAAGAATCTACTCCTAGGTGTGACCGACATCACCGGCTTCACTTTCTCTCTAGTGAGTTTCTGCACTTAGAGGTGAAAACTCGCACTTCGGACGAAACGGGGGCAATCTTGTAAAAACTTGTGATAAAAGTTGGTTTCCCATGTGCCTACGGCCTAACCTAACACAACCAGGCAAAAAAGTCCACTGGGCTACCCCCTTTCGACGCACGTCTAGGGGGGTAGACGAAAACGTTAGGGTTTTTCCAGCGGATTCAGGGTTTCGCCGAAGCGGGGCCCCGGAGCGTCGGAACCCCACCAAAACCTAGGTTGTGTCATACCATATGTATACAAGTGTGTTGTGTGTTGTAAATGTCCAAGAATCTACTCCTAGGTGTGACCGACATCACCGGCTTCACTTTCTCTCTAGTGAGTTTCTGCACTTAGAGGTGAAAACTCGCACTTCGGACGAAACGGGGGCAATCTTGTAAAAACTTGTGATAAAAGTTGGTTTCCCATGTGCCTACGGCCTAACCTAACACAACCAGGCAAAAAAGTCCACTGGGCTACCCCCTTTCGACGCACGTCTAGGGGGGTAGACGAAAACGTTAGGGTTTTTCCAGCGGATTCAGGGTTTCGCCGAAGCGGGGCCCCGGAGCGTCGGAACCCCACCAAAACCTAGGTTGTGCCATACCATATGTATACAAGTGTGTTGTGTGTTGTAAATGTCCAAGAATCTACTCCTAGGTGTGACCGACATCACCGGCTTCACTTTCTCTCTAGTGAGTTTCTGCACTTAGAGGTGAAAACTCGCACTTCGGACGAAACGGGGGCAATCTTGTAAAAACTTGTGATAAAAGTTGGTTTCCCATGTGCCTACGGCCTAACCTAACACAACCAGGCAAAAAAGTCCACTGGGCTACCCCCTTTCGACGCACGTCTAGGGGGGTAGACGAAAACGTTAGGGTTTTTCCAGCGGATTCAGGGTTTCGCCGAAGCGGGGCCCCGGAGCGTCGGAACCCCACCAAAACCTAGGTTGTGCCATACCATATGTATACAAGTGTGTTGTAAATGTCCAAGAATCTACTCCTAGGTGTGACCGACATCACCGGCTTCACTTTCTCTCTAGTGAGTTTCTGCACTTAGAGGTGAAAACTCGCACTTCGGACGAAACGGGGGCAATCTTGTAAAAACTTGTGATAAAAGTTGGTTTCCCATGTGCCTACGGCCTAACCTAACACAACCAGGCAAAAAAGTCCACTGGGCTACCCCCTTTCGACGCACGTCTAGGGGGTAGACGAAAACGTTAGGGTTTTTCCAGCGGATTCAGTGTTTCGCCGAAGCGGGGCCCCGGAGCGTCGGAACCCCACCAAAACCTAGGTTGTGCCATACCATATGTATACAAGTGTGTTGTGTGTTGTAAATGTCCAAGAATCTACTCCTAGGTGTGACCGACATCACCGGCTTCACTTTCTCTCTAGTGAGTTTCTGCACTTAGAGGTGAAAACTCGCACTTCGGACGAAACGGGGGCAATCTTGTAAAAACTTGTGATACAAGTTGGTTTCCCATGTGCCTACGGCCTAACCTAACACAACCAGGCAAAAAAGTCCACTGGGCTACCCCCTTTCGACGCACGTCTAGGGGGGTAGACGAAAACGTTAGGGTTTTTCCAGCGGATTCAGGGTTTCGCCGAAGCGGGGCCCCGGAGCGTCGGAACCCCACCAAAACCTAGGTTGTGCCATACCATATGTATACAAGTGTGTTGTGTGTTGTAAATGTCCAAGAATCTACTCCTAGGTGTGACCGACATCACCGGCTTCACTTTCTCTCTAGTGAGTTTCTGCACTTAGAGGTGAAAACTCGCACTTCGGACGAAACGGGGGCAATCTTGTAAAAACTTGTGATACAAGTTGGTTTCCCATGTGCCTACGGCCTAACCTAACACAACCAGGCAAAAAAGTCCACTGGGCTACCCCCTTTCGACGCACGTCTAGGGGGTAGACGAAAACGTTAGGGTTTTTTCCAGCGGATTCAGGGTTTCGCCGAAGCGGGGCCCCGGAGCGTCGGAACCCCACCAAAACCTAGGTTGTGCCATACCATATGTATACAAGTGTGTTGTGTGTTGTAAATGTCCAAGAATCTACTCCTAGGTGTGACCGACATCACCGGCTTCACTTTCTCTCTAGTGAGTTTCTGCACTTAGAGGTGAAAACTCGCACTTCGGACGAAACGGGGGCAATCTTGTAAAAACTTGTGATAAAAGTTGGTTTCCCATGTGCCTACGGCCTAACCTAACACAACCAGGCAAAAAAGTCCACTGGGCTACCCCCTTTCGACGCACGTCTAGGGGGTAGACGAAAACGTTAGGGTTTTTCCAGCGGATTCAGGGTTTCGCCGAAGCGGGGCCCCGGAGCGTCGGAACCCCACCAAAACCTAGGTTGTGCCATACCATATGTATACAAGTGTGTTGTGTGTTGTAAATGTCCAAGAATCTACTCCTAGGTGTGACCGACATCACCGGCTTCACTTTCTCTCTAGTGAGTTTCTGCACTTAGAGGTGAAAACTCGCACTTCGGACGAAACGGGGGCAATCTTGTAAAAACTTGTGATAAAAGTTGGTTTCCCATGTGCCTACGGCCTAACCTAACACAACCAGGCAAAAAAGTCCACTGGGCTACCCCCTTTCGACGCACGTCTAGGGGGTAGACGAAAACGTTAGGGTTTTTCCAGCGGATTCAGGGTTTCGCCGAAGCGGGGCCCCGGAGCGTCGGAACCCCACCAAAACCTAGGTTGTGCCATACCATATGTATACAAGTGTGTTGTGTGTTGTAAATGTCCAAGAATCTACTCCTAGGTGTGACCGACATCACCGGCTTCACTTTCTCTCTAGTGAGTTTCTGCACTTAGAGGTGAAAACTCGCACTTCGGACGAAACGGGGGCAATCTTGTAAAAACTTGTGATAAAAGTTGGTTTCCCATGTGCCTACGGCCTAACCTAACACAACCAGGCAAAAAAGTCCACTGGGCTACCCCCTTTCGACGCACGTCTAGGGGGTAGACGAAAACGTTAGGGTTTTTCCAGCGGATTCAGGGTTTCGCCGAAGCGGGGCCCCGGAGCGTCGGAACCCCACCAAAACCTAGGTTGTGCCATACCATATGTATACAAGTGTGTTGTGTGTTGTAAATGTCCAAGAATCTACTCCTAGGTGTGACCGACATCACCGGCTTCACTTTCTCTCTAGTGAGTTTCTGCACTTAGAGGTGAAAACTCGCACTTCGGACGAAACGGGGGCAATCTTGTAAAAACTTGTGATAAAAGTTGGTTTCCCATGTGCCTACGGCCTAACCTAACACAACCAGGCAAAAAAGTCCACTGGGCTACCCCCTTTCGACGCACGTCTAGGGGGGTAGACGAAAACGTTAGGGTTTTTCCAGCGGATTCAGGGTTTCGCCGAAGCGGGGCCCCGGAGCGTCGGAACCCCACCAAAACCTAGGTTGTGCCATACCATATGTATACAAGTGTGTTGTGTGTTGTAAATGTCCAAGAATCTACTCCTAGGTGTGACCGACATCACCGGCTTCACTTTCTCTCTAGTGAGTTTCTGCACTTAGAGGTGAAAACTCGCACTTCGGACGAAACGGGGGCAATCTTGTAAAAACTTGTGATAAAAGTTGATTTCCCATGTGCCTACGGCCTAACCTAACACAACCAGGCAAAAAAGTCCACTGGGCTACCCCCTTTCGACGCACGTCTAGGGGGTAGACGAAAACGTTAGGGTTTTTCCAGCGGATTCAGGGTTTCGCCGAAGCGGGGCCCCGGAGCGTCGGAACCCCACCAAAACCTAGGTTGTGCCATACCATATGTATACAAGTGTGTTGTGTGTTGTAAATGTCCAAGAATCTACTCCTAGGTGTGACCGACATCACCGGCTTCACTTTCTCTCTAGTGAGTTTCTGCACTTAGAGGTGAAAACTCGCACTTCGGACGAAACGGGGGCAATCTTGTAAAAACTTGTGATAAAAGTTGGTTTCCCATGTGCCTACGGCCTAACCTAACACAACCAGGCAAAAAAGTCCACTGGGCTACCCCCTTTCGACGCACGTCTAGGGGGGTAGACGAAAACGTTAGGGTTTTTCCAGCGGATTCAGGGTTTCGCCGAAGCGGGGCCCCGGAGCGTCGGAACCCACCAAAACCTAGGTTGTGCCATACCATATGTATACAAGTGTGTTGTGTGTTGTAAATGTCCAAGAATCTACTCCTAGGTGTGACCGACATCACCGGCTTCACTTTCTCTCTAGTGAGTTTCTGCACTTAGAGGTGAAAACTCGCACTTCGGACGAAACGGGGGCAATCTTGTAAAAACTTGTGATAAAAGTTGGTTTCCCATGTGCCTACGGCCTAACCTAACACAACCAGGCAAAAAAGTCCACTGGGCTACCCCCTTTCGACGCACGTCTAGGGGGTAGACGAAAACGTTAGGATTTTTCCAGCGGATTCAGGGTTTCGCCGAAGCGGGGCCCCGGAGCGTCGGAACCCCACCAAAACCTAGGTTGTGCCATACCATATGTATACAAGTGTGTTGTGTGTTGTAAATGTCCAAGAATCTACTCCTAGGTGTGACCGACATCACCGGCTTCACTTTCTCTCTAGTGAGTTTCTGCACTTAGAGGTGAAAACTCGCACTTCGGACGAAACGGGGGCAATCTTGTAAAAACTTGTGATAAAAGTTGGTTTCCCATGTGCCTACGGCCTAACCTAACACAACCAGGCAAAAAAGTCCACTGGGCTACCCCCTTTCGACGCACGTCTAGGGGGTAGACGAAAACGTTAGGGTTTTTTCCAGCGGATTCAGGGTTTCGCCGAAGCGGGGCCCCGGAGCGTCGGAACCCCACCAAAACCTAGGTTGTGCCATACCATATGTATACAAGTGTGTTGTGTGTTGTAAATGTCCAAGAATCTACTCCTAGGTGTGACCGACATCACCGGCTTCACTTTCTCTCTAGTGAGTTTCTGCACTTAGAGGTGAAAACTCGCACTTCGGACGAAACGGGGGCAATCTTGTAAAAACTTGTGATAAAAGTTGGTTTCCCATGTGCCTACGGCCTAACCTAACACAACCAGGCAAAAAAGTCCACTGGGCTACCCCTTTCGACGCACGTCTATGGGGGTAGACGAAAACGTTAGGGTTTTTCCAGCGGATTCAGGGTTTCGCCGAAGCGGGGCCCCGGAGCGTCGGAACCCACCAAAACCTAGGTTGTGCCATACCATATGTATACAAGTGTGTTGTCTGTTGTAAATGTCCAAGAATCTACTCCTAGGTGTGACCGACATCACCGGCTTCACTTTCTCTCTAGTGAGTTTCTGCACTTAGAGGTGAAAACTCGCACATTTTTCGGACGAAACGGGGGCAATCTTGTAAAAACCTGTGATAAAAGTTGGTTTCCCATGTGCCTACGGCCTAACCTAACACAACCAGGCAAAAAAGTCCGCTGGGCTACCCCCTTCCGACGCACGTCTAGGGGGTAGACGAAAACGTTAAGGTTTTTCCAGCGGATTCAGGGTTTCGCCGAAGCGGGGCCCCGGAGCGTCGGAACCCCACCAAAACCTAGGTTGTGCCATACCATATGTATACAAGTGTGTTGTGTGTTGTAAATGTCCAAGAATCTACTCCTAGGTGTGACCGACATCACCGGCTTCACTTTCTCTCTAGTGAGTTTCTGCACTTAGAGGTGAAAACTCGCACTTCGGACGAAACGGGGGCAATCTTGTAAAAACTTGTGATAAAAGTTGGTTTCCCATGTGCCTACGGCCTAACCTAACACAACCAGGCAAAAAAGTCCACTGGCCTACCCCCTTTCGACGCACGTCTAGGGGGGTAGACGAAAACGTTAGGGTTTTTCCAGCGGATTCAGGGTTTCGCCGAAGCGGGGCCCCGGAGCGTCGGAACCCCACCAAAACCTAGGTTGTGCCATACCATATGTATACAAGTGTGTTGTGTGTTGTAAATGTCCAAGAATCTACTCCTAGGTGTGACCGACATCACCGGCTTCACTTTCTCTCTAATGAGTTTCTGCACTTAGAGGTGAAAACTCGCACTTCGGACGAAACGGGGGCAATCTTGTAAAAACTTGTGATAAAGTTGGTTTCCCATGTGCCTACGGCCTAACCTAACAAAACCAGGCAAAAAAGTCCACTGGGCTACCCCCTTTCGACGCACGTCTAGGGGGGTAGACGAAAACGTTAGGGTTTTTCCAGCGGATTCAGGGTTTCGCCGAAGCGGGGCCCCGGAGCGTCGGAACCCCACCAAAACCTAGGTTGTGCCATACCATATGTATACAAGTGTGTTGTGTGTTGTAAATGTCCAAGAATCTACTCCTAGGTGTGACCGACATCACCGGCTTCACTTTCTCTCTAGTGAGTTTCTGCACTTAGAGGTGAAAACTCGCACTTCGGACGAAACGGGGGCAATCTTGTAAAAACTTGTGATAAAAGTTGGTTTCCCATGTGCCTACGGCCTAACCTAACACAACCAGGCAAAAAAGTCCACTGGGCTACCCCCTTTCGACGCACGTCTAGGGGGTAGACGAAAACGTTAGGGTTTTTCCAGCGGATTCAGGCTTTCGCCGAAGCGGGGCCCCGGAGCGTCGGAACCCCACCAAAACCTAGGTTGTGCCATACCATATGTATACAAGTGTGTTGTGTGTTGTAAATGTCCAAGAATCTACTCCTAGGTGTGACCGACATCACCGGCTTCACTTTCTCTCTAGTGAGTTTCTGCACTTAGAGGTGAAAACTCGCACTTCGGACGAAACGGGGGCAATCTTGTAAAAACTTGTGATAAAAGTTGGTTTCCCATGTGCCTACGGCCTAACCTAACACAACCAGGCAAAAAAGTCCACTGGGCTACCCTCCACTGGGCTACGGCCTAATAAATAAATACATTAAAAAAGATGATGTAAGTGAAAAAAAAGGAAAAGCCAAAGCCGTCGGCATATGTCCTACACCTTATCCTTATCCTGCCACAGCTCCTCGACCGCCCATCCGCATTTCTTCGGCCGGCTACCCGCTCCGCGGCTGCCCCGCTCCCCCGCCGCCCTGCTTCGGCCAGCCACGACCCCGCCGCCACCCGCCCCTACCCAGCCCCGCCGCCACCCCGCCGCCGGCAACCCCGCCCCCTCCACCCGCCAGCCGCCATCCCCGCCACCCGCCCCTACCCAGCCCCGCCGCCAGCCCTTACCCACCCCCGCCGCCAACCCCGCCGCCGCCAACCCCGCCCCCTCCACCCGCTAGCCGGCAACCCCGCCCCCTCCACCCGCTAGCCCCTACCCACCCCCGCCGCCAGCCCCTACCCGACCCCCGCCGCCACTCGTCCCGCCTCCGCCGTGCTCCCCTCTGGCCGCACCGGCCCCGCAACCTCGCCGCTCCCCTCGACGTGCTACCCTCCTCGCCGCAGGTACCCTCCGCACCGCCAGGTGCTCCTCGCCTCTCCCTATTTTCTGTGTATTTTAGATTTAGTGATTTTAGGAGTAGGATTTTAGGAAAATTAGTGGTAGAAAAGAGGAAAATAGATGGAAAATTAGTGGTAGAAAAGAGGAAAATAGATGGAAAATTAGTGGTAGAAATTAGAAAATAGCACAATAGAAATTATAGATGGAAATTTAGTGGTACAAAATAGAAAATAACAAAATGATTTAGGGATAGATGTAGCAAATAAAATGTTGTTGACAATCATAGAAGGAAAATAGGTGTTAGTGTTTTTATATATTCATTTCATATATGACTAACCCGTGTATCAAATGCTTTTACTTAACTAAGTATCATGTCGGAGCCGGAGCGAAAGTTTCGTGGTGTTCATCGAAGACCCACGAAGATCCCGACTTGGGCAGCTCAGATCACAGTGGATCACAGGAAGATCCAGCTTGGTACTTTCAGGTGCCCGTGGCAGGCGGCCCGCGCCTACGACTGCGCGGCGGTCCAGCACTTTGGGGCGAGAGCGATCCTCAACTTTGAGGATGAGCGGAGCGTGGCGCATCTGTTAGCGCCAGATGGCATGAGGATCGCGACGAAGGCCGAGGAGATGGAGCACCGGCAGGCAGAGAGGCTGCTCAGGGCGCGCCACCAGCGCGAGGAGGATGACCCCTTGGTCAAGGATCTCCTCCTTGATCCCCAGGTGATGGCGGTCCAGTACCAGGTTTTCAGCGAGAGCCGGCAGCAGCGCGGGCAGGGCGAGGCCGGCCCCTCCGGCACGCAGCAGCAGGGCGAGGACTCTAGCAGCAGCCTGTCCTCTTGTTGGGACCGCTTGGACGACGCCACTGACACCGGCGCGAGTCGAGTTTAGGATGTCTATCATCCTACCTGTCGTACTACTAGACTTATCTTGCTACCTGTTGTACTGCTAGACTTATCATACATGCTACCTATGTATTATTGTGCTACTTGTCTATATGTGTTATGTTTAGCTAATATGGTTACATCGTTCTGTGGTTTATTCTGTTTTATGTTTAATTATTAGGTAAAATGGAGGGATATTTGCTTATATATTTCGATTGTTTGTACTTTTTAGATGACGTAGCTTCCCGCCAGCCAGCACCGTCGGTCCCGCGCGTCGTCGCGGCTTCTCCAGCTGAGGAGGGGCCGCCTCGGTGCCCTTTGTTTTGTCGCCCTCTTCCGGAGCACGTCCTCGACCTTCTCCGGCCACCGATCACGCTTCGAGGGTATAAATCTTTCGCCTCTCTTGCTGCATAGGTTTATTTTGGTCTACATCACCAAGTCAGTCGCGTAACCCGAGTCAAATCCCATCCGGAAGGGTTACAAATTTATAAATATGCAGGATTGTCCATCTTTGCATATTTACAACCGTAACACTTCCGGGTTGTCCTGTTGGACAGTCCGAGTACGTGTAGATCGGGTCGTGTTCCATGTTCTACCCCTTCCTGAGACGTAATTTCGGCAGCACCTCCCTGTTGTTCTTCGGATGCACACTCTCTCGGCTTGACAAGCTCGAGACGTGTATTCTGAAGAACAGCGGGGAGGTGCTGCCGAAATTCCGTCTCGGGTCGGGGTAGAACATGGAACACGGCTCGATCTACACGTACTCGGGCGGGATAGGCCCTCCTATTAGAAGTGTAGGTGAACCCTTGCATGATGTAAAGATTAAAATTTGACCGTAATTAATCTGGTGACACTAAATCATTTTATTATTACTTGGTGCATATTAAAAGACTGCGTGCTTGTTTCGCTCCCAATAAAGCAGAGGATGGCTGATAATTTTCGGCAGCACCTCCCTGTTGTTCTTCGGATGCACACCCTCTCGGCTTGACAAGCTCGAGACGTGTATTCTGAAGAACAGCGGGGAGGTGCTGCCGAAATTCCGTCTCGGGTCGGGGTAGAACATGGAACACGGCTCGATCTACACGTACTCGGGCGGGATAGGCCCTCCTATTAGAAGTGTAGGTGAACCCTTGCATGATGTAAAGATTAAAATTTGACCGTAATTAATCTGGTGACACTAAATCATTTTATTATTACTTGGTGCATATTAAAAGACTGCGTGCTTGTTTCGCTCCCAATAAAGCAGAGGATGGCTGATAATGGGTGGATGTACACTGGCCGTGTCGATAAGATTAAAAGAACAGAGGAGTGGGAGATGAAGACCAATATATTAGTGAAGGAGTTAGGGCGTGGTTCAAAGGCAAAAGGAGTTCGTGGAAGGTGCCCTTGCACTCATTGCAAGAATCGTGACCGTCAAGGAAAGGAAGATATGACTAAACATCTTTGGTTGTATGGGTATACGCCTAACTACGTCACGCATGTCAAATTTGATCAGTACGAACGACTCAGAGTTGGGGTGATGCGGCAGCGGATCGATGGCAATGAGTACGATGGGTTGAGAAACATGCTAGATGATCACCATGCTGCTTACATGCCGGATTCGCCACCTCCACAGGAGGAACAGGAGGAACCGGGTGAACCGGAGGAACCAGAGCCAACCGCGAAGGCTTTCTATGAGACGATGGCCTCGGCTACGAAGCCTCTATACGAGGGTGCAAACGTTTCTCAGCTCGATGCCGTAGCTCAACTACTAAGTGACATGCAGGTTTTGAAGCTAATCTGACAACATCTGGTAACATGTTGCCCAAAGGGCATTGTCTGCCAAAATCCATGCACGAGACGAAGAAACTATTGGGATCGCTCAGCATGGATTATGAAAAGATTCATTGTTGTCCAAAAGGATGCCTGTTGTTCCGGAAACAATATGCGAATGACAAGTACTGTAGCCTTTGTGGGGCCTCTAGGTATGAGGAGAAAACGCTGCCTGATGGTCGGAAGACGCAGGGAAAAATCCCTGTGAAAAATCCCTGTGAAGGGAAGCGCTTCTGGTGGTCCTTCTCCCGGTTCTTCAGCTTCTCCTGGTGCTTCGCCTTCTTCCGGTGCTTCTGCTGCGCCGATCCGACGCTCACCTATTATCAGCCGGGGAGATATGGGTTCACCCCGTCGCCGTTGGCGCAATAGATGTAGGGATTTGGACGTCTAGACATCTAGCTATGTATGTATCTACTTGATGATGGTCCTATGTGTGTATCTACTTGATGATATATGGAGCCATTGTGTGATCTTGTTTGTTGTGAATTTGTCGTGATTTTTGATTATTTTTTCTGCTATTTTTGCTGCAAAAAACGAGCCGCTGGAAAAAAATTTCTGGGCGTACCTTTGCCGACGGCACTACCGTCGGCACAGACCTCTTAATGTGACCAAATGGGCGTACCTTTGCCGACGGCACTGCCGTCGGCACAGGTAAATCCCTGGAGCGCCCAGCTGCCTCCACGTGGCGACGCTGTGCCGACGGCAGGCCGTCAGCACAGACCCCTCCACCTCGCCCGACCAATGTGGGCCCTACCCGCTGCTGTGCCGACAAAGTAGGTGCCGACGGTGCGTCTCTGGCCGTCGGGAAAAGCTGTGCCGACGGTTTTCTTCTGTGCCGACGGCCAGGTGGCCTGTGCCTACGGGGCCCTATGCCGACCACCCTATGCCGACGGTGGCCGTCGGCATAGGTGTGTGCCGACGGCATTGATTCCTTTGCCGACGGGCTGCGGCCGTCGGCACATCCGGCCATTCCTGTAGTGCGAGGTGATACATTACATTTGTGTAGACTTAAATTTTCTTACTGAGAAAGGGGTCCACATTTTAGAATTTCACACCGGGTTCCGGATTTTGTCATCCCGGCCCTATAATTAGGCACCGCGGGATAGCCAAAAATACTACTTCCTTCGGTCCCTTAAAAACGACGTGAGGAAGCAGCGTATGTAGCACAAATCGTACGTATAACCTCCGACACTATTCCTGGATCAGAAGGAGTAGCAAAAATATAAGTATTAGAATCAATGACTAGAGTCGGTTTTAGCACAAAAAAATAACCGATTCCAAAGGTGTCCCTTCGTTTTTTATAGAAAAACCGACTCCAAATATTTAATTTGGAGTTGGCTACAAATACGGGGTGTCTCCCCTAGTTCAGTGGTGGTCAGGAAAAACGCTCGGCTCCAATAATAATTATATCGGAGTCAATTAAAAATACGCTTGGCTCGATCACCATTCCTAGTTCACAAGCTTGCTAATTTATTTAACAAATCCTCCGTTCTTCCTAGTTGATCGATCTCATGGTCTTCTAGATGATTTTGGAATGTCTAGCAAGATCCGATGCTTCCTTATCTCTATCTTAGCGATGACTTCATGGAACTCGAACTTATGTCCATGAAAACTCTTTTATGTTCCTAAAAGTGAGATGTCCTTGTAAAATAGAAGACGTGTCCCTCTCCTTGTAATTTTCCTCGCGGAACTATAAGCCTCGTATGGTACATTTTCCTGGGGAAACACGCTAAGAACAACTTTTGTCGGACATTGACTTTGGAACGATTGGGCAGATTAGGGCTTCCATTTCATCGATATCATATGTCTTTATGGAAATTTCGTAGACATGTTACAAATGAGTTGGGCGAAGAAAATCGAGCGTGTCTTAGACTTTAGGACGGAAGGAGTAGTGGTGAAGTTTCAAACAGAGCAATCAGTGCTCTCTTTTCTTGCAGTTAAATCCATTTTTAGCAAAACACAACACAATTTGTAACCGAGAAAACTTGTGGGAAGCTGGATAAACACATACATCTAACACACATTATGCTTAATTAGATCGGGTGGCTGGCCGGCGTGGTAACTGATGGATTGATCGGTCGGCCATCAGTGCCCACACTGATCCTTGTACGCACACCCCCCGGGTGTAGGAACATCCTGGACACGGTGCCGCGCAGTTATGGTTTTTCAAGCACACCTGCTTGTCCTTGTCGAGTCCGGATGTGCTGATGCCGCCGCCGACGGCCCAACTCAGCTCCGGCACCACCTCGTCCTCCAGCCGCCTTGTGAACGTCGACGCCGACGCACCAGCGGCTGGAGAGTCGGACGACGCCAGGAGAAGGACGACGAGGAGGAGGATGAGGAGTCGGTTGCCCGGCATCGTAAGTAACGATCTCTTTCTCCTGTACATCTCTTGTTCATAGAGATCGCAGGAAACCTCAAGAATTGCTACCCAAACCTCAAAATCGTAACGATCTCTTTCTCCTTCTCAGGAGTTTGTACTTTTTGCTGTACATCTTGAGGTTTCCTGCGATCTCTTTCTCCTTCTCAGGAGTAAGTAACGACGGCCTTGGGCGCCACTGGAACTGTACCGATTCAGTTCGAACAAAATGAAAGGGCATTAGAATGATGATATGGCAACTATTCGCGAGAAATCTGAAGAGAACAGGTCCAACATTTCAGTTCAACTATTTTTATTTTGCATATACACAAACAAAAACACGCTACTCCGTATTAAAATTTATTTAGTATTATTCAATAACGACTGAATCTAAGAATTTCATGATTTCCAATCATACAACTAAAGTGGATGTTTTTATAGATCAAGTAATTTGAGATTGTCCTCTATTCCAGTTGAGTACATAAATTCCTACCATATCCACTAGGGTGTTTAAATGTTGATTTTGCAAACTTAAGAAACTAGTTTTCAATTGATTCGGTGATAAACTCACCTTCCAGTAGGATCCCACATGATGTCAGTCGCCATAAAATGCTCTCCTGACGCCATTGTTTCAAGATCATCAACATTGTAGAACTCCAGTTGACCATTGAAACCCTTTAGCCCAGCAAGAACAATGAAACGCCCAGCAGGAGACCAGAACAATGCATTAGCCTGCCTGCCGTTGATCGTTGTGAGCTTGGACACACAGCTACCGCTGTCGGGTGTGCGCACGGAATAGAAACTTATATCAGGATTAGGTCCATCACCGTGAATAATCGCAAACCGGTGACCTCTGGGCTCCCAAGCAAATGCAACTATCTTGTCGTGCTTGTTATCCAATTCAAAGACCTCAACTGGGATGTCTTTTTCCTTGATTCTATATAGCTCGAACCCAGTGTAAATGCTCTTATTTGTTTCTGCGTACCTATCTAGCTGGACAGCAAGATATTCTCCATTGCTTTGCCAGTACATCTTACAATCAATGACACTGAAATAGTTTTTCTGCCGCAGCTCCTGTTTGTCAGGAATTCGTACAAGGCTCACCTAGCAAGAAAAGACACATTTTTTATTTTGCTATTAGTTAAATAGAAATCTTAAAATAGACCAACTGCACAAAGCTCTACCTACCTTGGCAGGCTGATCTCCACCACCCAATTCAGGCACAAACAGGGATATGATAGGATCAGTGGGTGACCAGGTGAAGTCCACCACATTTTCTACGTTCAAGGACTTGTTATCAAGAAGAGAGAACGTCTCAGTTTCATAGACAGATATAACATTCTTGCCAAGCCTGGCAAAATATTTATCATCTGTTCCACCACTCCACCTTCAAACACATAGATTTGAAGTAAGAACGTGACACGAGTACTTGATAAAATAAAAATGAATGACTAGTATGAAGTTCTTGTCTGTTCACCTAAAGATAGGCCATCGAACACCAAAAACGCCAATCCGACCACGAGTACTGAAATCGTCAGCACTTCCCTTGAACTCTCGCATCACTTTGCCAGTCCATACGTCAAAGATATTTAGGGCAACCCTCTACAGTTACAAGAAATCAAGAACGGAATCAGAAATGTCAATCTTATGAATATAAAAATAAATGTACGACTGTCCCTTACATGTGTGTCCCTGGGTTGCTGGGCTCATGGCTGCTAAATGTGACTAAATACCTCTCACCGGGAGAGAAGTCGATCAATTTCAGCTGTGACAGGCCCATGTCAGCTCGAACAACATTAAACAGTGTACATAATTTATTGCTTACTGTTAACAAAACCAGTACCTGTGGATGAGAAAACTTCATTACACGCCGAAACTTAGAATCACCGACCCACACCTGTGCACCCTGCCTATGTACTGTTGCCAGGTGTGTTCCAAGAGGGGACCACTGAACATAACTGTCCGTCCAGTACTGGCAAGCAAGCAAATGAAGTAAGATATATAGATAAGATATATATATATATATATATGCAAGGAAATAATTCATACAAGATAGATACCTGCTTTTGGTACACAAGCTGAGGCATTGCCTGCCTGGCATCATTCCAGTACACTTCCGTGAATGTACCAGCACCGATCACGAACTGATCTCTACATTTCTCATCAGTTAGCCACTTCAGAGGATTCTCCTGCAATACATATCAATATGTGGTTATGTCAGCATGCTAGCGCTGAAATTAAATGTACGATTTAGTGTTGTGGGGGGGGGGGGGGGGGGGGGTGGTAATAGGAAAAAACGACATACACCAGGAGTGTATGGCTTGATTTCAGCAGGCGTCCATTCATCGGGGACTTTCATGTACTTGTCGAAGTCATCAAATATATTAACTGAAAGTATGTGCCTCCAGTCGAATTTGTAACCATTTACTTCTTCCCTAGCAAGCTTGGCTTCCTGGCACATTGTCAAATAGTTTCGCCTTCAATCATCCAACATGGATATGAATAATTTGACAGAACACAAAATAATTTAAAAGAGCAAAAAATTAAAACGACTTCACACCACTATAATGTTTCAGCAAAAATTAACAGAAGAGGAAACATGTGTGTGGCATTGTTCAAACATAGGAAAGGAATACAACCGACTCTCATCCTAAATGAAACAATAAACAAAGAACAAAATACCTGAGAAGTATTATACTCAACAAAGCAGTAATAACCACCATGGAACATCTGTCGATTCTGTTGTATAGGCATCCAAATCCCAACTACCACCCCAAATCGGTTAAAGATCCTGCGTACATAATACTCCAGTAGATGATAATTCTCTGGGCGAACAACCGGCAGATTGTCCACAACAATAACGTTAGAAAGTCCCATTTCAAGCTCTAGAAGGTCTTCATTCTGAAGTATCTCCTCATCGCTGCGAATTATAATTTCACAACAAGATAGGTAACAAAATTAGGAAACACTATGCGTCAACTATCTGAACATGCATGCCACAGATTTAAATTGACTCCATGGTGCAAACAATGGAACTAAGATAGGCTAGTCATTCTCCTGAAACCTGCTTGACCTATGATGTTATTAGTACATTACACCATACCCTCCCGATAATTAGGGGCATACAACAATATCAGTACTGCATTAAACCATCAAAAGATAAATGGAATCCATCAAAACAATGATATTCGTTTGCACATATGTATACTAGTAATTAAGTGTGCAATGTGTTGGGTCAGTTAAGAAAAGCAGACGTTCCGTTGTGCATATGCCCACAACATCCGGACGAAAAGAATTTACTTACTACCGATTGTACGTAAGAGGTGACATGCGATCAATAATAATAGTAAGATTGACATCCACCATGCACAAATAGAGATCGGGAAGCAGGGAGAGGACGCGCAGTTGGCTACCTGAGGATACCGCAGTCCTCGCCGGAGGGGGAGGGGAGGGCGATCGAGTCGAGATCGACGGCAGAGAGGTCTACCCCAAGGTCCCGCGCCCGCGCTTCGATGGCGTCCATCGATATTGCGATCGTTATGGTCTCCTGTCCTGTGTGCACCTTAGGAAGGCAGCGAGAGAAGGCGGCGGCGAGGGGAGATTCGGGCTAGGGTTTCGCTAGCAGGGGCGGTGGGCCGTGGGTCGCGGGGGCTCTTGAGATGTTACCGGCTACGACACAAGTAGTGGTTTGCCGTGCTGGTGGTGTATCCGTCCCTTGTGCCTGTACATACATAGGTGAAGGGCCTGCGGATCCAGCCGACCTAGAAGGTTGTGTCCTTCCTTCTCAATTCGGCCAAGTAGAGAAAGAGTCCGTGTAGAACTCCGCTCCACTTCCGGTGCTACACGAGCCTGCCGTACGTCGGTACGTGTATGCTGGTCAGTGGCGCGCTGGTGGAGTACGTGGTGGTGCTCCATGAGTGCTTGATATATACTCGAGTTTGCTCGGATATATAAGTGGAGCAGGGGCCGGTCCCTCGGTCGCGTAGGAAATTTAGAAGTGGGTGGTCGGTTGGTCAGAGTGTTTGCATTGCATAGTTTTGCACGGTGAAGTAAAATACTCCCATCAGGCATAGTACGTTCTTCTACGTACCGTTCCAAATTAGATGATTTCCATTTGTCAATCGTCCTAGCTCCACATAAAACAATTACTTCCTCCGTTCCAAATTAGATGACTTCCATTTGTCTAAATATGGATGTATCTATACTTGTAGCATGTCTAGATACATCCGTATGTACACAAATGGAAGTCATCTAATTTGGAACGGAGGGAGTATAATTTTAGACTAACCGACCAATCATGCATTGGAAAATAGGAACATGCAGGCAGCACACAAAAACAGAAAACGCATGCATATATACTTATTTCACTGCCTACTGTATTAATTCTGTTTCCCAAGCTACTACTTCATTTGCAAGGTACGCTTAACCGTTGGGACCGGCTGGACAGCCCTAATCGGGACAGGCAAACCATAACTCTTGCATTTCACCCTACGACCCATTCTCTCTACTTGAGTTAGCACGCGTGTGCTGACAGCAACCAAAGCTAGCTAGCCACCAGATCATTTAGCTCCAACTACACGGATAAAACGGATCTAATCTCAGTAAGCCTTAATCGATCTTATAAGGGAACACAAAATAAGAATCACACATCCAATACATTCGCCTAAAAAATGGAAGAGTCCGGGCTCCATAGATCCCGGTATTTTTGAAACATAAAATAGTATTTGGGTGTTCCAAAAAAATTATCGTTTTCGGTAAGTGGATATACATTTATGTGATCCACACATCTGCATAGTTTCATGGTTAAATATTAAGAATTTTGGGTTACCAAAAACTGACAAATTGTGTGGCTCTAAAAAGCAACAAAAATGTTTTTTCAACTCACATTTCTCCTTTTTTTTTTGTAGATTAAGGATAAAAATATATGTTGAAGAAACTTGTGTCATACATACTAGAAATGTAGATGTAACCATACATGAATTTGTTTTCATACTTGAGATCAGGAGGCAATAGCAATTCTGAAAAAGAATGCCTCTTTAACGGAAAATCCATTTGCCTCCATCGTGCCCTTTTTTTTTTTATAATCAACATTAGAATATTCTGCAAAAATCATAGATGTTGATAATGATGTATTATACGGTTCGTTACATTTTCGACCTGAAATAGCTTGTATTCCGGCCTACACAAAAATGACAAACTCTTATAAATCTTATTTTTCTGAATTTTGCAGTGTTTCACATTTGAGATTCAACAATTTATTATTTTTACACAGCCCAAAATACATAATATTTTGCAATGAAATTTTGCACACTGGTAGAAATATTAATTGTCAACATCTACAATTTAATTCAGATTTTTCAAAACATAAAAATATCGTTTTTGAATTTTACAAAAAAAGAGCTCCCTGGAGCTCGTCCTCTGAATCACCACTCGTCTCTTTAAGTTATTTACGAGAGATGATGTTCTGACAGTCTTTACTTTTTTTTTAGCAAAAATGCAGCTAGTTCCCGACTTTAAATTAATAAAACCCACAAGTTCAACTGAGTTACTACATATTGCGGCAAACAATTTAGCCAAATTAATTAGGAAGCTAAAACAACCAAGAGGTTCCCAAAAATACCTTGGTAGACAAACTATTTGGCAGATTTGTCCCATGCAGACGTGTTTGCTCGCCGATCATCCACTCAATGCCTGCCTTGTACTGCTACTTGAAGTTGGGCATCCACAACTGGAGAAAAATCATCGTTTCGAAGATAACATATATATGATGCTTAGTATGGATGTGAAAAAGAGCCCAAGAATGTGAAATAAACAAAATCCATATAAGCCTGCGAGGTTGGCCCAAAAAACGCGAGAGGATAAAAATTCGACACTCTTTATTCATGAGAGTGATAAACGTTATCTTCTATTTTGGTTAAGCCGAGGGATTTCCACTTTTAGAATGTTCTTATTTTGATGGAACAGATAAAACGATTCAGTTCATGGATCATCACGACCTTGAAAAGACTAAGAATCTGAAGCTAATATTTTCGTCGTTCGAAAAACTTTTGGATCTTAAAATTAGTTTCTACAATAGTTAGTTGTTCTCTTGTGGGGAAGCGCCAATATGATAGAATTATCAGGTTGTGAGGTATTTCGACATTCCAATTAACTATCAGAGATTAAAAACAAACGCACAATGAAAGCACACTGGAAGCCAACACTTTTCTCTGACCGGTGCCTTTTCATACATTGCCTGGCTGAGAGGGGATGCCAAAATGCATTCTTTTGGAAAGCGAGACATTTTCTCGCTCATTAAATTACAAATGACGTGCTCCCTCTGGTACATTTTAAAGGTTATGCATGTAGTTTTCGAAAACAGTTTGACCATTGAGTTGGTGAATAAAATATATATTATAAATCAGAAAAATTATATCACTGAAAACTTCTTATGAAATAAAAATACAACTGTATAATTTTTGTGACATATAGTTTATATTTTGTTGACCAAATTAAATGGTCAAACTTTGGCTTAAACTATTGTACGTGTGTCCTGTAAGCTGTACCGTAGGGAGCAAGTTGATCATTTTATTTGCCCTTTTCCATACAAACTTTAAAAACATATATTAAATTTTAAGTGCGGACGATTGCGCTGCAACACAATTCTTGGGGGTGCAAATTTTAGAAGCGCAACAATACTATTATTCTTGTAACGTAGAAGCAAAATCCAACCGTGACGTTTAGAGGGATAACACGTACGTAAATATCTACTTGGGAGTTCGAGAAAGTCTTACCCTCCGTGGAAGTCACGGCATTTGTGCATGCCAATGGCGTCCATATCGCTCTGTTCACAATTACTAGAACCGTGGGGTCAACAATTCAATTCAAGAGGCTGGACAACCATGTCCATCTCAAACAGCTAGCGACAATTAATATAGGTGAAAATGTAATAATGTATAGTGGCTACTGAACATGTTGACTGACTCAAGGTCTTTGCTGCCGCTACGGTTAATTAGGCATTTGTGGGTGTGAGGACGCCATCCGTGTGTTCTTAAACCCCTGTGCATTGAGCCCAGCTTTTCGCATCCAACTCGCGCTTCACGCCTCTTTCCTACACAGCCACCCGGCAGAACCAAGCAGATCGAAACGGCGCTCCAGTTCGGCGATCGGGCAGGAGAGGTATGCTAAAATCATGTCTTTCGGTTTCTGTCTCAAGAGACTTTTGTTGTAGCAATCATACTATGTTTTGGGTGCAACATGCACACACACGTACAGGTAGTATACATGCAGCTCATAGTCCACTTGTATTCTCTGCAGGTGAAACTTTTCGCCATGCTTTCACTGAGGCCACGGCTCCTCCTCCTGCTGCTGCTGCTCTGCTATGGAGTTGGCAACGTCCATTGCTCTACCATCGACGATGAGAGCAGCGCCGATCTGAATTCACGCGTTGCTCGACTTCCGGCGCGGCATCACCGACGATCCAGAAGGAGCCTTGGACAGCTGGAGCAACGGCACAAACTTCTGCCAGTGGTTCGGTGTCAACTGCACCGCGACACGACGTGTCTCGTCGCTTGAACTCATTGGTTTGTATTTGGTTGGACGCATCAGCTCCTCCCTCGGGAACCTAACCTTCCTTGCATCGCTTGACCTGTCGTACAATAGCTTTGCTGGCCTCTTGCCTGCTCTTGGCCGTCTTCAGCATCTGCACACACTATCTGAACGTCAACAGTCTAAATGGGGTCATTCCTGATTCACTCACCTACTGTTCTAACTTGACCCACCTAGATCTCTCTTTTAATCATCTAGTGGGAAAAATTCCGGATGAGCTTGGGCGATTACGGGGATTAAAATATTTGATGTTAACGTCGAATATGCTAGGCAAGGCATTGCCACATAGTATTGGCGACAGTCTACCTAATCTCATAGAAATTTTATTGGCTAGCAACAATTTTGAAGGTCATATACCAGCTTCCCTAGGCAACGCCCCAGGTTTAGAAATTATTGACTTATCCCAAAACAATTTCACCGGAAAAATTCCAACTTCTCTTGGAAAGCTTTCCAATCTGTCTTATCTAAATCTTCACCATAACCAGCTGTGGGGATCTATTCCGCAGTCCATCGGTAACCTATCCCACAGCCTTCAGTACCTTTCCTTGGCTGAAAACAGCTTTTCAGGACAAGTGCCCAAGAGCATCGGGAAACTTAGTGGCTTAACTCAACTATCACTAGGTCAAAATAATTTAAGTGGTACGATTAAAGGATGGATTGGAAACCTAACAAACCTGCAATGGTTATATCTCCGATCAAACAGCTTCACAGGCCCAGTCCCATCATCCCTTGGCAATATTACACATTTGTCATCTCTTTATTTGCATGAAAATAGCTTCACCGGACCAATCCCAGATAGCTTGGGAAACCTTCCACTTGAAGCACTAGACCTTAGCAAGAACAATCTTCACGGTTATATACCTCCCAACTTTGGAAATCTCCAACAACTTGAATGGTTGAACCTTGCCAACAACAATTTCCAAGGTGGCATTACTCAGCTTGGTAACCTTCATAATCTTCGAAACTTGTATCTTTCATCCAACAAGTTTACTGGAGGGATATACTGATATTCGCACACTAGTGTTGATATGTACAAACACACGAGGTGTGTTCACCCTAAGTTTAGTGAGGTTTATGAACGTTGTAATATTTGTTAAATAGTGTATGAATTGTTTTACAGTTGGACAAATTTGTGCATCTGATGGTCTCGGCGGGGTTTTTCTTCATTGTATCACGTTTATAGGTACATGGGGACGAGCTCCCGCGCGTTAAACATGCCCCGAGGAGCAGTCAAGATTGTAAACCTTGTTAAGAATATTCGGATTCGTGATGTGATTGTTTGACCTCGTATGCTTTATTATGTGACTCCGACGATAACAAGTGGTATAAGAACGGGTTTAAGAGGATGCTTATGGCTAATCTAGAGGATGGATTAATTCCGAGTTCCTTGTAGGGGAGGGAGCCGAGAAAATTGATCATGGTAGGAAGCTAGAAGATTGGACAAATACAAAGATAGGCCATCCCCTACTCCTCTCGCCGCCCTCCGCTCGGCCGCACCGGGGCGTTCCCTGCCACTCTTTACTGAGGCCACTGCGAGCCGCTCCCCCCTCTTGCCGTCGCTGGAGGCGTCGCCTGGGCAAAGTTCGGGAAGCGCGGCGGCGACGGGATCTCGTGGGCGCCTATCTGAGGCGGGGCGGCGGCGCCTTCTCCGTCTTTGCATCGGTGGGGCAACGCATCAACGGCGACTGGGCGGGGTGCGTGGTGCGGCGCGGGTCGGTGGCGGTTGGCTGCTCTGCAGGCGATCTGGCCGGCTCCGGCTGTCGCACGTGGTGCCGCGTCGGTGAAGCTATTTTCGCATCCAATTCGCGCTTCACGCCTCTTGCCTACACTCAGATCGAAACGGCTCCACGATCGGGCAGGAGAGGTATGCTAGAATTATGTCTTTCGGTTTCTGTATCAAGAGCCTTTTGTTGTGAGAGACGCGCGGCCTAGCGCGATGGCAAGGCCTGTTGGTGAGCAGCCTGCCCACCCGGGATCGATCCTCAGGATGGATTTGTGGGTGTTTTCTCGCTAGCTACACTGTTCACCGACGACACTGTAGCAACACTGTTCACTGAACAGTGCATGAAGTCTGCAAATGCCTCTCAACGTCCACGCGCCACAGGCGAGGTCGACGTGCCCGTCGGTCCCGGAGCAGCGGTCTTCGGCAAGTCTCTCAGGACGTATTAGGATATAGGTTGTAGGTCTAGTTTAGACACATAGGTGGGGCGTGCGTGTGTGTGGTGTGAGTTCCTGTGTGTCCAAACAGATACTACAGCTTGTATACTTAGGAGAGGCTCTAAAAAAAAAAAAAAAGAGAGCCTTTTGTTGCGGCAATCATACTATATTTTGGGTGCAACGACATGCACACAGCTGCAGGATACATGCAGCTCATAGTCCACTTGTATTCTCTGCAGGTGAAACTTTCCGCCATGCTTTCACTGAGGCCACGGCTCGTCCTCCTCCTGCTGCTACTCTGCTATGGAGTTGGCAACGTCCATTGCTCGACCGTCGACGATGAGAGCAGCACCGATCTTCACGTGTTGCTCGACTTCCGGCGGGGGATCACCCACGCTCCACGGCGAGCCTTGGACAGCTGGAGGAATGACACCCACTTCTGCCGGTGGAGTGGTGTCAACTGCACTGCCACACGTCGCGTCTCGTCGATTGAGCTCACCAGTCTAGGTTTGGTAGGCCACATCAGCTCCTCTCTCGGGAACCTAACCTTCCTTACTTCGCTTGACCTGTCGTTCAATAGCTTTGTTGGGCCCTTGCCGGCCCTTGGCCGTCTCCAGCATCTGCACACACTTTCTCTGTACAACAACCGTTTAAATGGGGTCATTCCTGATTCACTCACCAACTGCTCCAACTTGGCCTACTTAGATCTTGCCAGCAACTTGCTGGTTGGTGTGATTCCTGCGAATCTAGGCCTTCTTTCGAGTATGTTCTACTTAGATCTCTCCTATAATTCGCTAGTGGGTCATATTCCTGATGAGCTTGGTCGATTCCCGGAATTAGAATATTTGATCTTGCGCGAGAATAACTTTTCCGGTGAATTCCCGCACGCCATCTTGAATCTTTCGGCTTCTCTCCAGTATCTAGACTTGGGGTTCAATATGCTACGCAAGGCACTACCACCTAATATTGGCGACCGTCTGCCTAATCTCATCGAAATTGCATTGCGTGGCAACACGTTTGAAGGTCACATCCCATCTTCCCTAGGCAACGCCACAATTTTAGAAACGATTAACTTGTCACAAAACAATTTCACCGGAAATTTCTGACTTCTCTTGGAAAGCTTTCGAATCTGTCTTATCTATTTCTTAGCGGTAACCAGCTTGAAGCAAGGAACGACGAAGACTGGGAATTCTTAAATGCCCTGACAAACTGTCGATCTCTACATACGCTACTAATATCTGGCAATCAGCTGCATGGATCTATTCCACAGTCCATCGGTAACCTATCCCACAGCCTTCAGTACCTTTCCTTGGCTGAAAACAGCTTTTCAGGACAAGTGCCCAAGAGCATCGGAAAACTTAGTGGCTTAACTCAACTGTCACTAGGTCAAAATAATTTAAGTGGTACGATTAAAGGATGGATTGGAAACCTAACAAACCTTCAATGGTTATATCTCCGATCAAACAGCTTCACAGGCCCAGTCCCATCATCCCTTGGCAATATTACACATTTGACATCTCTTTATTTGGATGAAAATAGCTTCACCGGACCAATCCCAGATAGCTTGGGAAACCTTCCACTTGAAGCACTAGACCTTAGCAAGAACAATCTTCACAGTTATATACCTCCCAATTTTTGAAACCTCCAACAACTTGAATGGTTGAACCTTGCCAACAACAATTTCCAAGGTGGCATTACTCAGCTTGGTAACCTTCATAATCTTCGAAACTTGTATCTTTCATCCAACAAGTTTACTGGAGGGATATACTGATATTCGCACACGAGTGTTGATATGTACAAACACACGGGGTGTGTTCACCCTAAGTTTAGTGAGGTCTGTGAACGTTGTAATATTTGTTAAATATATGTATGAGTTGTGTCTGGTGCATCTGATGGTCTCGACGGGGGTTTTCTTCGTTGCACTACGTTTAGAGGTACATGGGGACGAGCTACCGTGCGTTAAACATGCCCTGAGGAGCAGCCAAGATCGCTAAATCTTGTTAAGAATATTCAGATTCATGATGTGATTGGTTGATCTCGTATGCTTCATTATGTGGCTCCGATAATAACAAGTGGTATAAAAGTGGGTTTCAGAGGATGCTTATGGCTAATCTAGAGGATGGATTAATTTCGAGTTGCTTGTACGGAGGGAGCTAAGAAAATTGATCACGGTAGGAAGGTACTACCTCCGTTGCTAAATGTAAGTCTTTTAGCTAGTTTTAACCAAAATATATCTAGACATAGTTTAGAGCAAGGTTTATATGAATCTTACATTAAAATATGTCTAAATACATGTGAATTAAAATTAGCTAGAAATGTTTACATTTAAAAACAGAGAAGAAGATTAGCTGGAGAAGCGTCGATTCGTGGTCGGATCGCGGGGCTGAGCCAGAGCAAAGTATAGGTGTATCGGTGCTGTGCACGTTATTTTTTCTTCGAGACAAGTTTTTGTTTTCGAGGGTTTCTTCAAGACAAGTGATGTGCATGTGCGTGAGCTGTCCAAGATTCCCTGGTGAGGCCCATGTGCAGTTGGCCCATGCAGTTTGAGGACAGCCCGTTATCCCACAAACTTAGTTCTTTTTATTTTGATCGTTGATTTCCCGTTTTCGCACGATCCATAAGCCTGGGGTCATTTTGGAACTTCACACGCGTCGCCATTTTTTCCTATAGCCATTTTTTTCTTCTTTTTTTCCTCCATTTTCCGGGCGGTGATTTTTGTGCGCAGAAATGGGCGAGATGTAACACTTTCAAGTATAAATAAAACATAATTTTCAAACATATATAAAATATTAATGTAATATAACGAAACATATATGAAGGATCAATACATATGACTAGAATGGGATGAATATGAGTTTAAATTACTCTAATAAAACTGAAAAATATAGATACTTGAAGCAAGCTTATGAGAAGGAGGTAAAACTTGAACCGGATAAGCTTCATGTTGGAGTACATGTATACCTGGCCATGGGAAGCCCAACTTGAAGCCCGACCCAAAAATCTCAAGCTTGGGCCTAAAATTTAGGCTCGACGGCTGTGATGGGCCGGGCCTGCGCTTTGCATTTTGGCGGTTTCAGGAAGAACCCGGCCCGCGGCCCGACGACTGGCGAGCTTTCGGGCTTTTTGGCCAGGCCGGGCTTGGAGCCTGAGTTTTCTGCGTGGGGCTTTTCTTGCCCTGGCCCGAGGTATGGCCAGGTATAAGTACATGATTCAGTTTAGTTTGTTGTGTACCAGAATTACCGCCAAAAAGACAAGACGAAAAGCTGGCATGCTAGACACAAGATTATGAGAGGACGTTCCGACGCCCACGACAGGGGCAGCTGGACCGGCGTGGCGTTGTAGATCTGATGCTTCTGAATGCCTCGGTGTGCTTGTCGTTGACGGTATTATTGTGATTAGTACATGGGGAGGAGCTTCCGTTAAGCATGCCCTGCAGCTGTAGGGATTGGTCGCTAAACTGCGTTACCAAATCTCGGTGTCGTTTCTGTGATTGCTTGTCCTCGTATATCAACTAGGCGCTTCAGATTTATAACAGGAGGGGTGGTGGATCGTGGCCTCTCGCCGGTGCCCGGTAGGAGTGTAGCTAGTTTATTATGTGTCTTCATCCATGGTGAGTTGATGGTCATATCCCGGTGTCATAATAAAATCCTCCCCGTCTTATCCACGCTCTAGTGATGTGTCTAGCATGAGCGGAGGACACGTGGCGTTGTGTTTCCGGTGGATCTCCTGAGATCTGTTCGGTTTTCGGAATCGTCAGTATGGTTGCAGATCAGGTTGTGTCGATCTAAAGATGTTTTAGGTGTTCTATATATTGTCTAGATTTGAAGCAAAATAATTGGACATATCCACTAAAACATGTGTACATAGATATATACACATGTGAATATGGAAAAAGATTAAATATTGTATACTCTGGAGCCCAACCTGCAAGCGAGGGCGGGATGCGTTTGAAGCTGATGCAACAAGCTGTTTTATTCAGAATCAGAACACATGCATACATCTCCGACACATACAGCTCTATCCAGCGGTGGATCCATCGGATGGACCGTCAGTGCCCGCACTGATAACCGTACGCGCACCCCCGGGTGTAGGAACATCCTGGACTCGGTGCCGCACAGTTATGGTTCTTCAGGCACACCTGCTTGTCTTTGTTGAGTCCGGATTCGCTGATGCCGCTCCCGGCGAGGCTGGCCACCCAAATAGGTTCCGGCGCCACCAAATTGCCCAGCCGCCCCGTGAACGTCGACGCCGAGACGCCAGCGGCCGGAGAGGCGGACGCCGCCAGGAGAAGGGCGGCGAGGAGGAGGATGAGGAGTCGGTTGCCCTGCATTGTTGCTGGTGGTGTTCTCTCTTCTATTCCATGCCGTGCGTGGTTGATGTATATATAGCAGCAGCAGATATACATTACGCACTTATCCTAGCTAGCTAGCTTCACTGTGCATCACGTTGGGTTGGTGTAGCCAGCAGGCCCCATCATCCGCAGCGCCTAGCGCCCGAGTGGGGTTTTCCCTCGTGTCGACGAGCCAGCAGACCGCCGCCTACCGATAGAATCGTCCTCGCTTTTGTTTGGAGAGCACGTGAACGCCCATGTGGCCATGCATGCAGCCAATATGCAAGCTGGATGGGTGAGAATGCAGACGGCTCATAAAGTTTGGAAGTTCACTATATGCCCGGGCGGATTGTCCAGACACGATACAGACGGACAGAAAACACCCACCCAATTAGATTATTCATATTCAGCCCATCTGTCTGGACTGTCCGGCACCTCTCGTAGTCAGCCATATGTTGCGCGGATATGGGGCGGTGCGGACAAGACTGGCTTAGGAGGGCTCAGTCGATCATCAACGTATCCATGTCCCAGCTAAGGAATCAAACCCTAAGTGGCTAAGTCGGTCTTCACTCCTCTAGCTCTTCTCTGCCATCGTCCAGCAAAATGTTCCACGACGAGATCAACTAGGATTCCATCTAGGAGAATTTCTCAGATGTGGTGGCGGTGAATGATCGGCACCCACCCCGCAAAAACACCCGCCTCGCCAACAAGGAGGACCGCACAGTCAATATGCTCGCAGCTCGACGCCCCACCAACAACGACCAAAGCTCTGAAGACGACGGCAATGTCTCCTCCTCTGATCTCTACACCGTCTTCAAGATGCTCTACCGCCCTGCCGGAGATGCCAAGGGGAACGTTAAGGTGCCGCTGTGATCTCTGGGTTGTCCTTTTTTTTTGTCATGTCTAATATCTCTATATATTACGTTGAGCCTGAAGAAAGGTGTGACAGTCTGGCACCCGCAGCCCGGCAGCTGATCCTTTGCCACGATAGACGGTGGCGACACCATCACCCAACGGAGATGTGGGGGGGGGGGGGGGGGGGGGGGCGCTAGCTTCATATAAAGGCTCAACTAGGCCTAGGAGGACCAAGTCAAAAGTGAAACCCGACAAGCCTAGGGAGGGCCATGGTACATGCAAAGAGGCCACCATGAACCAGACCAAGTCTTCGGCCCGGCTAGTGGGTTCTGACTCCCCGAAGAGTCAAAATGTCAAGCTAGCGATAACGGGGCAGAGCCCCGGTGGCAAGGGTAGCAGTGGCTAAACCCACAAAACAGATTTCGAATCGCGTGGGGAGTGAATTTCTGGAATTTTCACAACGGGGCAATTTCTCCTATTCCTATAAAAGTAAACCACCAAGAGATAGTCCTGGTTGGTCTCGTTATTTTTTAAATATCAAGGTAGGGAAATGTCACTCCAGGAACTATACATTAGAAAACAAAAACAATTGCTGGTGCGCCAAATAAAATTAATAAAACAAAACAAAGAGTTGTAACAAAAATATCTCAAAATCAAACCCACATGGAAATAGCAAGAGCCTGGATCTTGGTGGCAGAGAAAGTATCTCAACGATTCCAGGAGAATATACAACGGTTTGGAGTGGCTAAACTAGCATGGCTAAACTGAAACACTAATCCAAGCAAGGGCCGATCAATGACCTGTGATGCAGCCGACGAAGGATCTCACGAAGAGGGCCAAGCAAGGGACGACGTAGTTTCTGAATGTTTGTGTAGGGGCATAGTGTGTTTCCGGCTTTTTTTTTGATAGTACACAATTGGTAGAATTGGTAATTTATGTTTGTAAATGAAACGAAATTTAGGTAAATATATTGAGGACAAATGGAAAAACCTTTCATTCGGATGCCACATATGAAATATACATATTGGATTACAATATTGTGAACTGATCGTCTATTTATACTATTCATTTGGCCAAAAAAAAGTCTGCGGTGCATATTGGATTACAATATTTTTGTTGTAGTGTGTCCGTCCTCCAATTTTTTCTGGATCCACCACTGGAATACATCAGTGATAACATGTATGTTTCTTTTTCAGATTTTTCTAAAACTTTTAAATATTTTTTCTTGGGTGCAAGGAAATGTTCACTTTTAAATACGTACGTGTATTGTTTCGATAGATGGACGATCAAGCATGGGTCGAGGGCGCGACTTTATATTGCTCAAAGGTAGACACCGATCGACGTTAGACTTTATATTGCTCCAATGGCCTAGCTAGCAGCTCCCCACCCAAGCCGGCCTTTTCGCCTTCATCGGCGTTTGTCAGACTTCACCTTCCGATGAGCAGACGACGCGAAACACAGGAGAAGCCAGGAACGTCACAGACGAGAAGAAGCTGTCAAGCTCGTCTGCACAAAGCACGTAGTTATGAATTCTGATGCCATGGAGATGGACTGGGCCGGGCTGCCCCTTGACGTCCTCGCCTCCATCGTCGCCAAGCTCAGCGTCAATGACGTCCGGTCGGGCGCAGGGCTCGTGTGCCACCCGTGGCTCGAGGCTGCCTAGGTGCCCGACCTGTGGCGATCCATCGACATGGCGCACATTACATTCGAGAAGTTCTTTATCGAATATGGCAAGGCGTACTACAGCACGATGGCCAAGGTCGCCGTCCACCGCAGCGGTGGCCAGCTCGTGTCGTTCGCCGGGAGCTTCTTCGTTACTGACGAGCTCCTCTGCTACATTGCCGAAAGGTATGTCGCGTACATAGGTTTCAGAGATTCCGGTGCTTAGCTTACTCCACGATTAATAAATATATCATGCCCTCCGGCCAGGTCCCCCGATCTGAAGAGCCTTACAGTTATCAGCAGCGGCCGCGTCACCAACAAAGCGCTGGGGGCCATCATCGACGGATGTCCTGGCCTGGAGCTTCTTCACGTAAGCGACTAAAGCTGTGTAGCCATCGACATGGCCCTGAAAGCAAAGTGTGCCAGGATCGAGAAACTGGAGCTCTTCCATTGGGATGACGACGACGACAGTGCAGGTAACTTCAGCAGTAACTTAGGGTCCAGGTCAGCAAATTTGCTTATGTGGCAATGAGTTAATGAGGAGAGAGATGATTAGAGTAACCAAGCTGGTTACCGTAACATCGCATGCCATACGAGGCAAATCGATACGGTGTGGTCCCTTCGCCAGGAAAACAAACCCATCTCTTCCCCCTCCCCGTGCGCCTCCATCCCTAACGCACAGCCCCGTCCATCTCCCTCACCACGCTCTCCCTCTGACCTGCCGGCGGCGGCCCTGGCCGACGGCGCCAACCGAATCATGGCTGAATCCGATGCCCGCAAGGAGACGCGGCCCGGCCGTCGGCAACCCGCGACCGCAGCACTTCTTACCCGACGACCTCCGCATACTTCTCTCCGCGGCCGTATTTCTATCCCGGCGCCCCGACGAGCTCCTCTTCCAACACCTCGACACCGTCGTACGTGTACCCACACGGTCTGGATAGCTCCTGCACCAACCCCTTTGTTCAATCAACGGTACTCCTGAAGTCCTGATGGTTAGCGCTGGGAATGGTCTGAAACTGATAGCTAGTAGTACACCTGATTCAGCTGATTTAGTACACCCGATTTATCCAACAGAATGTGACTCTGAATTGGCACTTAGCTTCTGACCCGAGCTTGTACTAGTTAATTAGCCTATCTGTAATAGATTCAGTGAACATCTGCGAGTGAAATAATTTGCAGAGCCTGAAGGTTTGCTTCAGATTGGTTTCAAATCGTCATGATCTGCCTACCTTGTATTTTTTCTTCAGTGAACTTAAGCTGGGCAAGATACATATGTTTGTAATTTCTCAAGGTATGCAACTGAAGTTGTTTGATGATTACTAAAGGTCAACCTGTAGACTATTTTTTCTGCCACTTCTTGCACAGCACCATTCATGTAACTGAGGACGTCATCCAGCTGTGGTGTGAGTAGACAGTGTATATTGGTCAAGTGTCAGGAAATCAGCTACTGCATGATCAGCTAGCATATATTGAGTAGACAGATAAGTTTTATTCAATTCAGGTACTGACTAAATTTTATTTGTCTACTGCTCGACAAGGTGATTAAAGGATATAGAGCAATGAAGCATATCAGAGGATAGATTCTTCTGCTACATTGTTGTCTCGCTCAGTTAATTGTGTGATGGAATAATACCCTGAGTGGGCAACATTCGTGAAGAGCATGTTTATATGGCCGGGACAATATATTCTATTTGAGTCTTGATCCATGTATTGCTAAATTCGATTCTGTGTTCTTGTATATCCATGCGTACCAACAAACAAAATTCATATTGATACACGCCACAAATAGTTCACAAAGTTGAAGTAGTACAATAAATCCCACACAACAATAAATGGAACTCTCCATGTTACCATACTTATGTTACTATCCACTATGGAGGTAGTAACATAGACCAGTAACATATGCATGTTACTAGTCCATGTTACTCTCCACCGTGACTAGTCTAATTGGCAACCTGATACTTTCGGCGTCAACGACGATGACTACTGGATTGCGAATTAAGCGACTCTTTCCTATTTCCTGAGAGACGAGATTACGGCGACGCAGTAATGCTGTATGCGTGGTACGGCAGACCAAAATGTCGCCCTCGATCTGAGATGCATAATGTTGTTACTGTTAATCAGCGTGGTCAAGATGGTAGTTCCACCCTTCATGCTGCCTATCTGTTATGCAAATGCCTTAACCTTTTTTGATCTGCATTCCCTGCTTAACAGTTCTGTGCTTAACGTCTCGTCAATTTTACCTGTTCCTTTGGACCACAACAAAAACATATTGGCTCTCCTTGAGTCCTTGGTATTTTTTTTACAAATAGGGGCAATTTTTTTGACATGATCAATCCCGTACTTAAGGAGTTTTGACCCAGAAAATAAAAGAAAAATAAGACCAAGCTTACTCTCTAGGTATTAATTCCATCAATCCCTTGGCGCGATGTGACCCAAAGATATGGCGGGCATGCTGTGAAAGATGCGGGTCTCGCTTATTCCAAATTTCCTAAGATTAGCAATGAGAGAAGCTATAGCATTGCAATGGGGAATCGATCTATTTGATATTTTGAGCCACCAATTCTCGACGGAGATCATCGACCATCGTTGGAGGTCAAGAATGGACGATGATCCAATTCTTGATGAGACCACATAGTATAATGGTGTTCTGCATGTTTCGGTAAATAGACTAGCATCTTAACTCAATATGGTCCATATAAAAATCGGAGGGCATCATCGACGATAATGTCTAGTGTTTTTCTTCACCAGATGTTTAATTTTTCGTAGTCTCAATCGTCACCTAACATCTTGTCCAACGGGAATGCACCAGAAAAAGATGGTCCTAAGTATCTCGAAATGGAAAATCTTATTGATTTTTTCTTAGTTACGATAAATTAGTGTCACATATGCATAACTATAAGGTAACTCCAGCACTTCTATTGTTCTAAAAAAAATATACTTCTTCTAATTTAGAGTCAAAACCACGTAAATATCTACTTGGCTGCAGAGATTGTAACATAATTGAAAAGACTTCATGGAAGCCACGTCATTTGTGCTTGGCAAAGGCGTCCATATCGACAAAAGGTTTATGTCCGCTTCTGGATGAAAAGTATACTGTCAGGCAGACTATTCGCAGAAACATTGGGTCAAAAATTTAAGATCATCGACAATCATGTGCATCTGAAACAGGGACAAGAGGTGCAAATATATAAATCTGTATTTTTTAAAATTATTGTTTTAATATTTTTTACAGATTATATACAGTTATGGAGACAATAGGAACCGACACGATGACACTGAATGGAACAACAGTTTTCTGAGTTCTACACGATCGAAAGTGGTGCAATAAGAGGATTATATTATCGGTTTTTAGTATATATCGTGGCTGTCTTGTTCTTGCACATGATTGTTCGCATGTATTATATTGATCTATAGCATCGCACGGGTATTCAACTAGTGATATCTTATAAGTCTTCATTATATATTTATTCTTGGAAACACATAAATTTGTTCTCAATAAATCTTAGTTAAGTTAATTAGTTATGCTAGGCTATTTCTTGCACTCTTAATTATTTATACCAAACCGTTTTACCAGTTCATGACATATTTTTTCAACAAATAAGTTTTAATTTTTCATTTCCTATTTATTTATCACTTTTTACCACAATTGTAAAATATGATGTTCTGTGGTACAATTCCGGTCTTTGTTATTCAAATGCATCAGGGTTAATAAAGGGAAAATGCATTTTGGAGCAAAAATAATGCCCTTTTTTCTCTCAAATATTTGCTTGACAGATAGGTTAGGAAAGCGTAATCCTGTTGGATCCCTCACACTCAAGGATACATATTCTTTAACTGATCAGTGGTTTTGACAATTATTGTGTGTTTTGCATGAATTCACAATTATTTTAATATCTTTAGAGATCTTTTTAAATGACTCCAGAATCATATGTAAATAAAAAAATATCTTGACAGAGATTCCTAGAGTGTATGTTTTTTAACTTGTATATTTATAAATCAATGTAAACGTGTAAACTTTATGGGATGTCAATAAGTGTTCTTTGTCCATTGGCAGTCTCGTTTCTTAGATCTTTCACGAAAAATATGTGTCTATTCTTTGTTCAGTGTGCTAGACGGTTGGCACTACCGCTTCCATGAAAATGCGCACACTAATGTAGCTTTCTTTTTTGCGAGTTCACAAACTGCGTACCTTATTTCTCCTTTAAATGTTATGACAAACCCAGGCCTCCCAGCCATCCGGGAGAGTCCCCTTACGGGGCAGCTTATCTAGACCGTTGTTTCCTGGTTTCTTCTCCCGGGTTTTCCTCCACGTTGAATGTCCGCTGTTGGATCCCTCCCAGGCCGGTCCGCGCGCCTTTTCCTCCGCTCTCCGGTTTTCACACTTGGTTTTCTTGCCGCGAAAGGGCAAGCGACGCGCACGCACGGCCCTCCGCGTATCTTCATGCTGCGAAAGGGCAAGCTCGGGGTGAAAACCCTATCCAGCCAGCGTCTCTCCCTGCTCGAGCCTGTACGCGTCCTTCTCTCCCCTTCGTTTCCCTCCTCCTCTCCCCGCGCCGCCTCCAGGCTCCCTGCGCCTCCTCCTCCTCCTCCTCCCCGCATCCATTTCACCTCCTCGCCCAGCTCCTCCCGCCTCATCGCCCTCTCACCTCGCCGCCGGTTGCAGCGGCCGGTTCGGCTCGCGTCGGCCTCCTCTTCCGCGCGTCCGCGGCGGCGGTCGAGCAGTCGGAGGGGAAGGAGTGGAAGCGGAAGGCGCTGGTGGTGTCCAAGAAGAAGAGGCGGAGCTGCTGCCCTTCGACCTCAGCGAGGAGCCCGTCCGGCGCCTCACGCAGGCCTCCTCTTCCGCGCATCTGCGGCGGCGGTCGAGCCGTCGGAGGGGAAGGAGTGGAAGCGGAAGGCGCTGGTGGTGTCCAAGAAGAAGAGGCGGAGCTGCTGCCCTTCGACCTCAGCGAGGAGCCCGTCCGGCGCCTCACGCAGGCCTCCTCTTCCGCGCATCCGTGGCGGCGGTCGAGCCGTCGGAGGGGAAGGAGTGGAAGCGGAAGGCGCTGGTGGTGTCCAAGAAGAAGAGGCGGAGCTGCTGCCCTTCGACCTCAGCGAGGAGCCCGTTCGGCGCCTCACGCAGCGCCCGGTTCGGCTCCCGTCTTGTTCTCGCCTAGAGCCGCAGAGGAGAGGAAGAGGACGGCGGTTGATTCTGGAGCTCTCTCTGTTTCTTCCGGCGTATTTTCTCGTTTCGTATGTTTGCATCTCGTGCCTTGCACCCTACATGTTTGATGAAATGTCTGCTGCCTAACTTGTCTGTTTTCCTAGGTTTTATTATTGACCAACCGTGTTCTGCTGCTGCTCGCCCGTGCTGTCCGTGTTCTGCTGCTGTTCGACCGTGTGCTGCTTCTACTCGACCGTGCAAAAGGTTTGTCTCTCTCGCTAAACAGTAATTTTGTTTCTACTAAATTTCCATGTTATGGTTTGCTCTTTCGGGTTTACAGATTCCGTGAAGTATGGTATCTTATAATTAGCTTACCTAAATTGTGCTTCTGATTTCCTTGGTTGGACTGGAATTCAGTAATTCACACATTATGCATCGGATGCAAATGAAAGCTTACAGATTCCGTGAAGTATGGTATCAGAATATATTGGTCACAAAGTATTTTGTACCAAATTATAATTAGCTTACCTAAATTGTGCTTCTGATTTCCTTGGTTGGACTGCAATTCACACATTATGCATCGGATGCAAATGGAAGCTTAAATTTATACTCTATTAATCCTGTCAAGTGCATGTGGTGCATATGGTTTTTAGATATCTTGCATATATTTTTATAAGATAAGAGGTCCTAACAATCTTTTTCCTCTTAGGTTTTATTGACAAACCGTGTTCTTCTGCTGCTCGCCCGTGCTGTCCTCGTTCCGCTGGTGTTCGACCGTGTGCTGCTTCTACTCGACCGTGCAAGAGGTTTGTCTCTCTCGCTAAATGCAAATTTGTTTCTACTTTCACGTGTGGTGGTTTTCTATTCTGGGAAGGATAGAGTAACTTTCCATGTTAAGTATTTTGTACCAAATTCTAATTAGCTTACCTAAATTGTGCTTCGGATTTCCTTGGTTGGACTGCAATTTACACATTATGCATTAAGTATTTTGTACCAAATTCTAATTAGCTTGCCTAAATTGTGCTTCTGATTTCCTTGGTTGGACTGCAATTCACACATTATGCAACGGTTTCAAATGGAACCTTATATTCATACTCTATTAATCCTGTTAAGTGCATGTGGTGCATATAGTTTTTAGATATCTTGCATATATTTTTAGGTCCTAACAGTCTTTTTCCTCTTTGCAGCCCCGCTACTTCGGTGCTAAACGAATGATGGGGAGTGAAGTCATATGTCCGCTGTAGAGAATATAGGTGAGCTATATTTTTTTTATTACCATTTCGGGCTTTAGTTAGCTGAAAGATAATACAATGAGCAATCTTTTACCATGTGATTGTGCTTTTTCAGATCAATGAGGTGGCTGAGTCAAATTAATAATACAGTAAGTGAATGAGTCGTTTATCAGGTAATTTGAGCTTGCCTATGTTCTATCTTCTCGTACTGCTTTAACCGTTTGCCCAATCTAAATAGGTTTTTTAACATGTGATTGTTGATTTGGTGTAGTCTTTAGCATTTAAATACTCCCACCTAAAACATGCTTCAGTATGCTTTCCAACCATTAATGTCCTGTGATCATCCCAAACAGAAACAGCAGCTGGACCTATTCTTCAGACCATTGATGACGTGAATCACACGCTCGTTGGGAGACCCCAAGAGGAAGGTATGATGCAGTTCAGCAGCAAGTTTTCCCTCAGTTTGAAACCAAGGTTTATCGAACCAGTAGGAGTAACGATTCTTCAGAAGGTTGTCGACGGCGAAATATGATGCGGCGCAACACCAGGGATTCCGGCGCTGACGTGGACCTGCACACAACACAATCACAGTACTTTGCCCCAACGAAACAGTGAGGTTGTCAATCTCACCGGCTTGCTGAAAACAAAGGATTAAACGTCTCGTGTGGAAAATGAGTATTAAGTTGCAGCGAATGAAAAAGGAACAGTTTGCAGTTTGTGTTTAATCAATGTAAAGGAATTGGACCGGGGTCCACAGTTCACTAGTGGTGTCTCTCCATAAAGATATCTAACATGTTGGGTAAACAAATTACAGCTGGGCAATTGACAAATAGTGAGCGCATGACAATGCAAATACATGACATGATGATTACTATGATATTTAATTGGGCATTACGACAAATACATAGACCGTTATCCAACTGCGTCTATGACTAATAATCCACCGCCGGGTTGTCATCCGAGTCCCCCGTTGGTATTAAGTTGCAAGCAACGGATAATCGCATTAAGTAAAGTGCGTAATGTAAACAAACACATATGCCCGTGGACATAGCATCGTTAGGTTATCCCTAGTGGCAACAGCACATCCACAACCTTAGAACTTTCTGTCACTGTCCCAGATTCAATGGAGGCATGAACCCACTATCTAGCATAAATACTCCTCTTGGAGTCACAAGCATCTACTTGGCCAAAGCATACTAGCAACGGAGAGCATGCAAGATCATAAATAACATAGGGCATAGATTGATAATCAACTTGACATAATATTCAATATTCATCGGATCCCAGCAAACACAACATGTAGCATTACAATAATATGATCTTGATCATGTAGGGCAGCTCACAAGATCTAAACATGATGGCACAAATAGGAGAGACAACCATCTAGCTACTGCTATGGACCCGTAGTCCAAGGATGAACTACTCACGCATCACTCGGAGGCAGGCATGGCGATGTAGAAGCCTCCGGTGACGATTCCCCTCTCCGGCAGGGTGCCGGGAAGAGGTTCTGAACCCTCCCGAGCTAGGGTTGACGGCGGCGGCGTCTCTGGAACTTTTCGTGGATAATGGCTCGGCCTTAGGGTTTTTTCTCGGGGGAATAAGTAGGCGAAAGGGCGGCGGCTGGCGACCCCGTGGGGCCCACACCATAGGGCGCGGCCAAGGGGGCCCGCGCCCTATGGCGTGTGGGGCCCCTGTGGCTCCTCTCGTTGCTTCTTTGCTCCTCTGGTGTTCTGGAAAATAGGGACCCGTGAAGTTTCGTCCAATTCCGAGAATATTTCCAGACTAGCTTTTCTGGAATACAAAAACAGCAGAAAACAGGAACTGGCACTTCGGCATCTTGTTAATAGGTTAGTCCCAAAAAATGTATAAAAGTGACATAAAGTAGATGCAAAACATGTAGCAATTGGTATAAAACAAGCATGGAACATCAAAAATTATAGATACGTTGGAGACGTATCAGCATCCCCAAGCTTAGTTCCTGCTCGTCCTCGAGTAGGTAAACGATAAAAACAAAATAATTTTTGAGGTGACATGCTACCATATAATCTTGATCATATAATATTGCAAGGCACATGTAAATGAATGAAGTGATCCAAGTCAATGGTCTATAGTTTGCTATCAAATAGATAATGAGTAAACAATGAATCACACAAGCTAAACGTTTTCATGAATAGTACTTTCAAGACAAGCATCAAAGTGTTTTGCATAAGTGTTAACTCATAAAGCAATAGTTTCTATAAAAGGTATTCAATCAACACAAAGGAAGAATTAAGCTTCAGCATTTGCTTCAACTTTCAACATATTTATCTCATGGATATGTCAACACAAAGTAGTATAACAAGTCCAATACGTTGCATATAACCCATGTTGCACAAAATTGACACTAGTGTTTGCTTGTGGAAGACAGAAAGAATAGGAAAACTGACTCAACATAAAAGTAAAAGAAAGGCCCTTCGCAGAGGGAAGCAGGGATTAAATCATGTGCTAGAGCTTTTAGGTTTTTGAAAGCATATAGAGATTGCATAAAATATTTGATACTCCTCCCAACCTTGCTAACACAAGCCATGGCTAACCGAATCCTCGGGTGCCTTCCATCAATCACATACCATGGAGGAGTATCTATTTTTGAGAGGTGTTTGTTAATTGTCAACGAATGGTAGCGGGTGATAACAGTATTCTACCTGTCAAACGGACTTTTAAGAGCGGCTCCCATAAGGACGTTATTTCTACCAGCAAGGCAGATCATCCCTTTTCTCTTTGGTTTACACACATGCAGATATTTCACTGTTTGTCATTGCTTACTGATGAATCAGGGCAAAAGTGTGAAGAGAATTAATGGTTAAAGTTGTAATTAATTGGGACTGGGCACCCCGTTGCCAGCTCTTTTTGCAAAATTAGAGGATAAGCGGATGTATATGCCACTAGTCCAGGTGTGAAAGTCCATTTGACAACCAGAATAAAGAATAACCACACTAATTCCTCATGAGCTAGTAAACATTGACACAAAAAGGGAATAATAACATTTTGAATAATTTAAAGGTAGCACATGAAAAATTTACTTGGAGTGGCAAGGAAATACCACATATAGGTAGTTATGGTGGACACAAATGGCATGGATTTTGGCTCAAGGATTTGGATGCACGAGAAGCATTCCCTCTCAGTACAGAGTTTAGGCTAGCAAGGTTTATGTAAGCAAACAAGAATATCAACCCGTACACCAAGTTTTATATGACAAACATATTGCAAACGTTATAAGACTTCATACCGTCTTCCTTGTTAACCAAACCCGTTATTAGAAAATATCTAGACCTTAGAGATACCACCGATGCAAACCAAATTTTCAACAAGCTTTACGGTAGTTCTTCACTAATAGGCTTAACTCATATGATGCACAATTTAATCATGATCTACTTGTTAACTCAAAACAATTGACAAGCATCAAGTTATCCATTAGTGATCTACAAGATTAAGCAAGTTTTTCCTTATACCAATTACCACATGCAACATTTTCTGAACCAACCAAACACCAATCAATTTATTTAATCAACTCTCCAAACAAATATAAGTGAAGCAAGAGAGTACTTTCTAAAAAGAAAGCTAATAGCTCTGACAAGAGATACATGAAAACAAGAGCTAAAAGCTGAACAGCGCTAGATATGAATACTCAACAAATATAAGTGAAGAATAGGAGTATTCTCATGAAAAAGCGGAGCGTGTCTCTCTCCCAATCAAGAATGCTAGGGTCCAGTCAAGCTTTATTGAAAATAAAAGCAATACTGAAAATAAAAGCACACAGACGCTCCAAGAAAAGCACATATGATGTGAAAGAATTAAAATATAGTTTCACTAGAGATGACCTGATAATTTTGCGATGAAGAAGGGGATGCCTTGGGCATCCCCAAGCTTAGACGCTTGAGTCTTCTTGAAATATGCTGGGGAGATCCATGGGAGCCTCCCCAAGCTTAAGCTCTTCACTCTTCTTGATCCTATATATCATCCTTCTCTCTTGACCCTTGAAAACTTCCGTCACACCAAACTCAAAGTAATCTCATTAGAGGGTTAGTGCATAATCAAAAACTCACATGTTCTATAAAGACGCAATATGATTGTTACTTTAAACATTAGCTACAGCCACTGATGTTATGTGAAGCTCTTCCACCCAAAAAAGAATTTCACTCAACACTAGTAAAAGAGAGAATGCAAAATAAAAAGGCATAATCTGTCTAAAACAGAACAGTCCGCAAAGACGAATTTTTTCGAGGCACTTACGACGCTCAGATCGAAAAACTTGAACTAATGAAAGATTCAGACATTCATAAAGATTACGCACAAAAATTTCAGATTTTTTAACAATCTGGTGATTTTAATTTCGTACAGTGAACAGCAAAAATCTGTTTCTGCGCAGCAATCAAAATTAAGCATCTTAACATTAGAGGCTACTCTTGGCACAACAATGCGAGAAAATAAAGATACAAAGGAGTTGCTACAGAAGTAAACAAACCTTGACTCAATAAAAGAAAAATTGCAGAAAAATAAAATGGGTTGCCTCCCATAAGCGCTTTTCTTTAACGCCTTTTAGCTAGGCACAAAGCATGCATCAAGTATTACCAAGTGAAGAAGCATCAACATTGTAATTTGTTCGAACAATAGAATCATAAGGTGGCTTAATCTTCTTCCTAGGAAAGTGTTCCATACCTTTCTTGAGAGGAAATTGATATTTTATATTCCCTTCTTTCATATCAATAATAGCACCTACAGTTCTAAGAAAAGGTCTTCCCAAGCACAATAGGGCATGATGGATTGCATTCAATATCCAAGACAATAAAATCAACGGGACATAATTGTTATTAACCATGATAAGAACATCATCAATTCTTCCCAAAGGTTTTTTAATAGTAGAATCAGCAAGGTGAACATCCAAGTAACAATTTTCCAAAGGTGCTAAATCAAGCATATCATATAATCTTTTAGGCATAACAGAAATACTAGCACCAAGGTCACACAAAGCATTGCAATCAAAGTCATTCAATTTCATTTTAATGATGGGCTCCCAACCATCTTCTAACTTCCTAGGGATAGAACTTCACGTTTCAATTTTTCCTCCCTAACTTGTATGAGAGCATTAGTAATATGTTTAGTAAAAGCCATGTTTATCTCACTTGCCTTAGGACTTCTAGCTAGCTTTTGCAAGAATTAATTACTTCAGAAATTACACCATCAAAATCAAAATCATTATCATCAAAAGTAATGGAATTATCTCTTCCTTATTGCTAGAAATTTCAGCATCTTTATCAAGGACAGTTTCAGAGTTATCAGGCAATTTAGGACATTTTGCAATAGAAGTGGAAACATTACCAACACCAATTATCTTGCCATTAATGGTAGGAGGTTTGCTAACACTTGAGTTTGAAGCATTTTCAGAAGTAGTAATAGTATAAACTCTAGCAATATTATTCTTTCTAGCAATTTCATCCTCTCTTTCCCATCTAGCATGCAATTCGGCTAACATCCTCACATTGTTATCAATTTTAACTTGTATAGCATTGAGAGTTTTGCTCTCTTTAACATCATGAGGCATGTTCTTTAGTTTCAACAAGTCAACATCAAGAGCAAGACTATCAACTTTAGAGCAAGAACATCAATTTTCCCAAATTTCTCCTCAACATTTATTGAAAGCAGTTTGTGTACTAATAAAATCCTTAAGCATAACTTCAAGATCAGAGGGTACACTCTTATTATTGTTGTAGGAGCTACCATAGGAATTTCCATAACCATTGCCACTATTAGAAGGATAGGGCCTATAATTGCTATTACCAAAATTATTCCTATAAGCATTGTTGTTGAAGTTATTATTTTTAATGAAGTTCACATCAACATGCTCTTCTTGAGCAACCAAAGAAGCTAAAGGAACATTATTTGGATCAACATGTGTTTGACCATTTGCAAGCATAGACATAATAGCATCAATTTTGGCACTCAAGGAGAGGTTTCTTCAACAGAATTTACCTTCTTACCTGTTGGAGCTCTCTCGGTGTGCCACTCAGAATAATTAATCATCATATCATCAAGAAGCTTTGTTGCAGCACCCAAAGTGATGGACATAAAGGTACCTCCAGCGGCCGAATCCAATAAATTCCTTGAAGAAAAATTTAATCCTGCATAGAAGGTTTGGATGATCATCCAAGTAGTCAGTCCGTGAGTGGGACAATTTTTAACCAATGATTTCATTCTCTCCCATGCTTGAGCAACATGTTCATTATCAAATTGCTTAAAATTCATTATGCTACTTCTCAAAGAAATAATCTTAGCAGGAGGATAATATTTTCCAATAAAAGCATCTTTGCATTTAGTCCATGAATCAATACTATTTCTAGGCAAAGATAGCAACCATTCTTTAGCACGTCCTCTCAAGGAGAAAGGAAAAAGTTTCAGTTTAATAATATCACCATCTACTTCCTTGAGCTTTTGCATTTCACAAAGTTCAACAAAGTTATTAAGGTGAACAGCAGCATCATCAGTACTAACACCAGAAAATTGCTCTTTCATAACAAGATTTAAAAGTGCAGGTTTAATTTCATAAAATTCTGCTGAAGCAGCAGGTGGAGCAATAGGTGTGCATATGAAATCATTGTTGTTTGTGCTAGTGAAATCACACAACTTAGTGTTCTCAGGAGTACTCATTTTAGCAGAATTAAAAACAGACAGAAAATAACTTGAAATAAAGTAAATGCAAGTAACTAATTTTTTTGTGTTTTTGATAATTGAAAGCAAACAAGATAAAATAAAATAAACTAAGCAAGACAAAAACAAAGTAAAGAGATTGGAAGTGTGAAACTCCCCTTGCAGAAGACTGCTCTCCCCGGCAACGGCGCCAGAAAATAGCTTGATGACGTGAATCACAGCTCGTTGGGAGACCCCAAGAGGAAGGTATGATGCAGTCAGCAGCAAGTTTTCCCTCAGTATGAAACCAAGGTTATCGAACCAGTAGGAGCAACTCTTCAGAAGGTTGTCAACGGCGAAATATGCGGCGCAACACCAGGGATCGGCCTGACGTGGACCTGCACACAACACAATCACTACTTTGCCCCAACGAAACAGTGAGGTTGTCAATCTCACCGGCTTGCTGAAAACAAAGGATTAAACGTCTCGTGTGGAAAATGAGTATTAAATTGCAGCGAATGAAAAAGGAACAGTTTGCAGTTTGTGGTTTAATCAATGTAAAAGAATTGGACCGGGGTCCACAGTTCACTAGTGGTGTCTCTCCATAAAGATAACTAACATGTTGGGTAAACAAATTACAGCTGGGCAATTGACAAATAGTGAGCGCATGACAATGCATATACATGACATGATGATTACTATGATATTTAATTGGGCATTACGACAAATACATAGACCGTTATCCAAGCGTCTATGACTAATAATCCACCGCCGGGTTGTCATCCGAGTCCCCGTTGGTATTAAGTTGCAAGCAACGGATAATCGCATTAAGTAAAGTGCGTAATGTAAACAAACACATATGCCCGTGGACATAGCATCGTTAGGTTATCCCTAGTGGCAACAGCACATCCACAACCTTAGAACTTTCTGTCACTGTCCCAGATTAATGGAGGCATGAACCCACTATCTAGCATAAATACTCCTCTTGGAGTCACAAGCATCTACTTGGCCAAAGCATCTACTAGCAACGGAAGCATGCAAGATCATAAATAACATAGGGCATAGATTGATAATCAACTTGACATAATATTCAATATTCATCGGATCCCAGCAAACACAACATGTAGCATTACAATAATATGATCTTGATCATGTAGGGCAGCTCACAAGATCTAAACATGATGGCACAAATAGGAGAGACAACCATCTAGCTACTGCTATGGACCCGTAGTCCAAGGATGAACTACTCACGCATCACTCGGAGGCAGGCATGGCGATGTAGAAGCCTCCGGTGACGATTCCCCTCTCCGGCAGGGTGCCGGGAAGAGGTTCTGAACCCTCCCGAGCTAGGGTTGACGGCGGCGGCGTCTCTGGAACTTTTCGTGGATAATGGCTCGGTGCTTAGGGTTATTTTCTGGGGAATAAGTAGGCGAAAGGGCGGCGGCTGGCGAGCCCCGTGGGGCCCACACCATGAGGGCGGGCCAAGGGGGCCCGCGCCCTATGGCGTGTGGGGCCCCTGTGGCTCCCTCCGTTGCTTCTTTGCTCTCTGGTGTTCTGGAAAATAGGGATGTCCGTGAAGTTTCGTCCAATTCCGAGAATATTTCCAGACTAGCTTTTCTGGAATACAAAAACAGCAGAAAACAGGAACTGGCACTTCGGCATCTTGTTAATAGGTTAGTCCCAAAAAATGTATAAAAGTGACATAAAGTAGATGCAAAACATGTAGCAATTGGTATAAAACAAGCATGGAACATCAAAAATTATAGATACATTGGAGACGTATCAACCATCACTTTTTGGACATCCATCTTTTATTAGCTATTAAGATTCATTGCATGATTATTTATCTTGTGCGCTCTTGTTCCATATCGATGATTGTGTACCATTCCGTTGGTAGCAGCTTTCTTGGTTTGTTCTTAGGTCTTTTAGGGTATCTCTCTGCTAGCAAACATTTGGTGCGCCTTTTTGCTAGCAGGTTCCTTTTTATAGATGTTTCTGTTCTTTACTCTTTAGGGTGTATTTTTGCTATCTTTGAGCAGTAATTTGTTTTGGCTGCTTTCGATGGGGAGACATACTCCTTTGCTTTCTTACATGTTTCTTCTTCAGAGATCTTCGAGCAATATGTTTTGTTGGCTGCTTCTTCCTTTGTTGCATGTAGACTTTTTACTTGAGACGTTTCGTGTTTTGCAGATTTCATGTGACGTTTTCCTGATATTCCTTCTGTTTGCCTTGTGTCGTTATCGTTCAGACAGGTCCAGCAGATTCAGAGTATTTCGTAGGCTCGATCCTGCCCGCGCTGTGCTCACTGCTCCTCTCAAGGTTAGTTTCTTCGCTATAAAATATGTACCGTATATATATGTGATATGTGCCTCTGCTGTTCTTGTATGACGGCGTATAGGGAGTCTATGCGTTCTGCTGTTCTTGTCGTTATATGTGCTGCTAGGCACGCCGGAAGATTGGAGAGAGAGGCCGCTGTACGAGATGGGTCATTTAGTACACCTCTGTTGGACAGGGGACGTTAGACTGGAATTTATTGTGCTCTCGGCTTATGACATCCATGCGTAATGTGTAGTTTCAGAGTTTCTGCGACTGTTTCGTGTACTGGAAGCAGATTGCTTATTGTTTGAGAAATTTCTATAATGAGGTGTGGGTTGTAGTGAAAGTTTCATGTGCTCGGTTGTGCTATTTCCTGCCCCATTCTCTGCTCTGCTCGTCCTGCAAATAAACCTTGTTCTTTTAGTGTTTTTGTTTGTCCCATTTCTTTTGTTTCGCTGTTAGTTGCTTTGGATAAACAAAACTAGCTTCCTGTTGACTCCAATAGAGGGATTTTTTTTATAAAGTTGCTGGAAGATTATTGTTTACGTTAGTGGTAAATTAGTTCCATTGTCACGGCCTGTATTATTTTCTTTTCTTTTTCTTTGGTTCTTTTTTTAAGGTTTGTTTCTTACTTTCCTAATATTAAAAAGGGTATTTGCTCATGCCTTCAGTATGGTTGTTTCTGGCTTTAGTGGATGCTTGCTTCTTTAAGCTTCTCTGATTGCTTGGGTGTTTTCTTGATTTCTCCAGTGATGTTTGTTCTATGATGTAGGTGTGTGTGCCACTATTTTTGCTATGGGTTCCCTCGTGCCTATGTCCTAGAGTAGACGCTATGGAAGGCCCTCCTGCTGTCTGTCGCCGGCGCAGGGCGGCTGCTGGGGTGGCTCTTGTGCCACTTCCTCGTGCTTCTCGCTGTAAGGAGCCTGCTGACCGTCGCCGCCGCAAGGCAGCAGCTGGGGTTGCTCTTGTGCATGCTCCTCGTGCTTCTCGCAGTAAGAAACATGTGCTACCACCGCCGCCGGTCTGTGTTGGGTATATTGCTTCAGGCCTTCCCAAGAGAAAATGTACGGCCTTGTTTTTCATTTTTGGTAGTCCCGTGTTTTTATATTACCTTATTGATGAGTTTGCTTTTGGTGTTAATCTGTTATTGCTGTAGACGATGGTTTCTTCCCTGTTCTTAGCTCTGAAGTTGCTGCTGCGAATCGAAAGAAATGCAAGGTCATACATGATAGATGGTGTGGTCGTACACCAGGTGCTTATTTAGTTCCTTTGCTGTTGTTTATTTACTTAAGGCTTGTCTTGTGTTTACGACGCCGTGTGTGGTTTTTGATTGCTGTTTTCCGTGAAGATGCACCGTTTACTTCTCCCTTAGAGCCTTCATGGGTTGGTTTCACAGACGAAGAAGTTGACATTTTAAAAGGTAATACATGTGACGTTTTCTTTGCGCTTACCAGAGTCTGTTGTCGTATGCTTCAATCTAAGAACAAATTTGTTCCCTAGCTGGTTATGTCGGCAGGTCTTACTATGGAGGACCAGATTATAGGTGTCGTCACTGTAAGTCAAGCTTCTGGTATTTTGAGAGGGCGCGGACCTTATCTGCGGTCACAGAAAGGCGGCTGGTCTACAACCTCTGCTGCAGTGTGGTAAAGTCTTCATTGAGCCTTTCAAAAAACCGCCTCAGTTTCTTCTTGACCTTCTAAAATTTGATGGACCCCCACAGACCAAGGAATTCATTGAAAAAATTCGCCAATATAAGTGTCTATTTGCTTTCACTTCCATGGGGGCGAACATAGATCGTTCGGTAAATGATGGTGGTGGTCCAAACATTTTTAAAATCTCTGGCAGTATATGTCATCGCATGGGATCTCTTTTGCCTCAGGAAGGGGATACTCCAAAATTTGCTGAGCTCTACGTATTTCATGGTGGAAATGAAATTGATAATCGAATTCAGGCTTTAACCAGGGAAGATAGAATTCTGGGGGGACTAAATAGGGATATTGTTAATGGTCTCAAGGTCATGCTTGACGAGCATAATTCTCTTGTCAAAAAATTCCGCATGGCTTAGGAGATTTTACTTGAAAATGAGTTTGCTGAGGTTTCTATTCGTATAGTTGCTCCTGGCAAAGATGATGGCCCTCAGTTCAATCTCCCTTCCACGGATGAGCTTGCATGTTTAGTTGTTGGAGAATTAACATTGGAGACTCCTTGTCGTGGTATAATAATACGTGGTAGAGGAACTCATTTGCAACGAATTTCATCTCTACATCCTGCTTATATGGCTTTACAATACCCTCTACTCTTTCCGTTCGGTGAGCGTGGGTTTCAGCTTGGTGTAAAATATATCGCGGCAGATCCTTCGGATTCCAAAAAAAGACAGAAAATGACCATGCAGGATTTTTATTGTTTTTGTTCACACTATAAAGAAGGCCAGCATAACCCCTATTTGTCTTGTGGTCTGTTGTCTAATCAGGCGATCGTAGATTCCCGGGTATGCATAGATGAGGCGAGGCTAAAGTTTGTTTTGTTGTCAAACGATGATTTGAGAGCTGATAGTTTGCAAGGGCTTGTAGATGCAGTTGGAGCAGGCCGTATGGATGGAAGTTCAATTGGTAAAAAAAATATATTGCCCTCTTCATATACTGGTGGCCGGCGTTATATGATAGAAAATTTTCAGGATGCGGTAGCTATCTCCCGTGTGCATGGTTGTCCTGATCTTTTTTCTACCTTCACATGTAATCCTAAGTGGCCTGAGATAATGGAGGCTCTTTCTGTTGAACCTGGCCAAAAACCACACAATAGGGCTGATATTACTATTAGGGTTTACCATATGAAGCTTAACGAGTACCTTCGTGATATTAGATCTGGAAAGGCATACGGCAAGGTGGTTGCAGGTAATACAGCCTGTTGCTTCCTTTCTCTATCGAGTCGTGTCTTTCTCTTTGTTTCTTTAACTTGGCTACATTTTCCCAGTGTTGCACACTGTGGAATTTCAGAAGAGGGGGTTGCCGCACGCACATATACTTACTTGGCAAGACAAAGAGGAGCGGGGTGAGGTCAGCCCTGCTTTGATCGATTCGTTCGTGTCTGCTGAAATTCCTGATCCCGTGGCAGATCCTCTTGGGTATGCCCTTTTTTTTTTACAGGAAAACAGTGGGGAAGGCCCCTACTGCAATTTTCATTATAAAAATGGGTAATTACAAGTGGGGTGGTGAAAATCCTGTCAAAATCAAATGGCATCAAGCCATTGTTGCATGCCCTCTTTAAGAGAAGGCTTAGCTCTATGCATAACAAGGGAAAAAACCTCTTTAAACAATCTAATACAGAGATCAATACTCAGTTGCCCATTGTCAAAGATAATCTTATTCCTGTGATTCCAGAGGCTCCAGCAACGAATAATGAGACATTCTTTAAAGCAAGGTGTTCCAGCTCTGGCATAACCATCCGTGAGCATCTCATAGAGATCAAGATCATAATTCCATTCTTGGTTTAATCGCCACCAAAAGGTCTGGCTAAAATCACAGCCAAAGAATAGGTGTTGCATGTATTCCATAGGGGCATCAGAACAAAGCACACAAGTAGTATCTTCCAGATAGAATGTTTTCCTGGTCAGCAAGTCTCTGGTGTTCAGGCGGTCCTGGAGAAGTAACCAGAAAAAGAACTTGTGTTTTAATTGGACACAGGATTTCCAAATCCAAAGGAAAGGAGCTGGCACTTGGGCAACAGGGGTAAGTGCATCATATACTTTGTGAACAGAGAATTTCGCCTCATTCCTCAGTACCCACCTATCAGTAGAGTTTGATGTGTTCAGATTGTGAAGCTCAGCTGCAATGGTCTCACTCTGTTGGAAAGCCACCATAGAAAGAGGCAAGTGAAAATGTTCAAGAAGGTTTCTATCATTTATCGTCAGGATTTGCTTCAGATTGATGTCCTGTTGTCGAGCAAAAGAGAACAGATGAGGGAAAGCAGCCGCAGGTGAGATGTCTCTCCATTTATCCTTCCAGAATCTGATGGTCCTCCCATGGGTATGCCCTTGTTGCCGAGTTCATGATGCATGGACCATGTGGGGAGGATAACCCTAAGTGTCCATGTATGAAAGATGGCCTGTGTTCAAAAAAATTCCCTAAAGAATTTCAGGAAGAAACATCACTTGATGAAAAAGGCTTTCCTGTCTATAGGCGTCCAAATAACGGCCGTTTTATCATGAAAAACAAAGTTAGGCTTGATAATAGGCACGTTGTACCTTATAACATGGCAATGCTTAAGAAATATCAGGCTCATTTAAATGTTGAGTGGTGTAACAAAACACATGTCATAAAATATCTCTATAAGTATGTTACAAAGGGCCTTGACTATGCAAAGACTCTGTTTAATAAGATTAGAAATGCTGATGATCCAGCTGATGAAGGTGTAGATGAAATTGAAGAGTATAGAGAAAGTCGTTACATATGTTCCCATGATTCGTTCTGGAGATGTTATGGGTATGACATAGACAACAAAACAACTTCTGTAGAAAGACTTGCTGTTCATTTGCTAAATAAACATGTTGTGCGGTTTCGTGCGAAGACCAATCTTAAGGCTATTGTTAACAATACCCTCCTGCACAAGACCATGTTGACAGAGTGGTTTGTTGATAACACTAGATACAAAAGTGCCAGGTCTTTAACATACTGTGATTTTCCCACTAAATGGTCTTGGAATGCACAGGGTAAGAAATGGCAAAAAGAAAACGTAGCAAGAGAATTGGTAGGATTTATTATGTGCATCCTTCCACTTGTGAACTTTATTATCTTAGAATGTTGCTAATGATTTTAAAAGGCGCAAGGTCTTATGCTGATATTAGGAGTTACAGTGGCGTTGTGTATGAGACGTTCAAAGATGCATGTGCAGCCAGGGGGTTACTTGGTGATGATAACGAGTGGTTTTGTGCATTTAATGAGGCTTTGAAATGGGGTATGGGAAACCAACTGCGTCAGCTATTTGTTACTATGCTTCTTTTCTGTGGAGTCATTGATGAAAAGGGATTTTCGAAAAATATTGGTTTGATATGGCTGAGGACATCCAGTATAGGATTTGTCGTGATCGTCATGATCCTCCTGCTGATCAACTCAAAAACTTGCTGTTAGATGAGTTGTCTCTTATTTTTTCTAAAAACTGATGTAGTATTTTGGATCATAATCTGCCTCTGAAATCTGTGTATGATAGCGTCTCATGGGACAGCAATATGATTAGTGATGAACTTTGTCAGGATTTTGAACCACACATTCAAACTGCTGAAGCTATGCTGAAAAAACTTAATAGAGACCAGGAAAAGGCTTTTAAGTCTATAGTAGAACGAGTTAGGGAGGGCAAGCCTGGGTTATTTTTTGTTTCAGGACATGGTGGTACCGGTAAAACTTTCCTTTGGAATGCTCTTGTTGCGTATCTTCGAGGATATAAAAGAATTGTTTTAGCTGTCGCCTCTTCGGGTGTTGCATCGCTGCTACTCCCTGGAGGTAGGACGGCGCACTCTAGATTTAAGATTCCTATTGATCTTGATGAAAACGGGGTATGTGACATTCGGAGGTCTACTATGCTATCGTCTTTGATTGAGTCAGCGTCTCTTATTATTTGGGATGAAGCTTTGATGACACACAGGAAATGTTTTGAGGCGCTTGATTGAAGCTTGCGTGATGTCTTATCTCACCGTGATCCTTCTCTAGCCGATGTTCCATTCGGTGGTAAGATAGTGGTCTTGGGTGGTGATCTTAGGCAAATTTTACCTGTTATTGAGGGCGGAACCAGATCTCAGGTTGTCAACGCTGCTGTTACAAATTCTCCTCTGTGGAATTATTGCACGGTTCTTCACCTTACTATTAACATGCGGCTTGTTGTTCAGACTGAGGATCCCAATGTGCAGGCTGAGGTGGAGGCTTTTGATCAGTGGGTTCTGAACATTGGCAATGGCACCATCCCTGCTGTTGCACAGCAGGGGGAATCTGGTCCTACCTGGATAAGCATCGCCAGCGAACATTTGGTCCACACCGATGGCCCAAAAATTCCAGCTATTGTCGATGCTGTTTATGTAGATTTCTTGAAGCATTTCTCTGATCCTAGCTATTTGAAAGAGCGAGCTATTTTAACACCGACTAATGATATAGCTATAACCATCAATGATCATATACTTTCTTTGGTGCCTGGTGAGGAGAGGGAATACTTAAGTTGTGACTCGACAGGAAACTACCTGTTGAAGTTTTGAATACCATCAAAGTAAATAACTTTCCTTACCATAGACTGGTTCTTAAAAAAGGTGTTCCAATCATGATCCTTAGGAATATAAGCCAGTCAGCTGGTTTATGTAATGGCACGAGACTTATTGTTACTAAACTTGCTGAGAAGCTCATTGAGGCCGTTGTAATGACCGGCTCCAATATCGGAGATATAGTTTATATACCAAGGATATGTCTGACTCTTAGAGATCCTAAATGGCCATTTACTTTGCACCGGCGACAGTTTCCTATTAGAATTTCATATGCCATGACTATTAACAAAAGCCAGGGATAGACTCTTACATCTGTTGGTCTTTATCTAAAAACTCCTGTGTTCACTCATGGCCAGTTTTATATCGCGGTGTCACGTGTGACCTCTAAAAAAGCACTCCATATATTGATTGAGAATGAAGATGGTACCTGCGGTTCTGAGACTAGAAATATTGTGTTCTCTGAGATTTTCGAATCTCTTATCGATAAATAATATTAGCGCCATTTATAATTACCTAGCTATGCATATTAGATACTTCTGTGTACTTCAGGTTTCTGAGCTTTTGAGCTATGTCTTTTGGACAGTTACTTTTGGGTGCAGATTGCCTTACTACTATATGCTTTCTGTTATTTTGCTCTTGTTTAATAAATATAGCGCTCCCAGGTATAGATCTATCTTCTTGCCTATGATTTCCTTTGCCTCCTCCTATTATTCCTCTCTGTTCAGTTTGGCCAGCCATCACACTATCCTTGCTGTTTTAATCGTGTTTCTCATTTTTTTTTCAGATGACGTGTAGCAAGCTTTCTGAGATTAGCAGTGGTAATGACCAGTGGACCATTTGTTTTCTTGTTTCTCGCCTGTGGCATTTCCGTGGCGGAACTGATGAAGGTCCAATCAAGCATACTGACCTTGTCCTGCTTGTTAGTGAGGTGAGTGCTACAGCTTTAGAGTGGACTAGGCTCTTGTTGTGTTGTTGTAGGCAGATTCATTTCTTTGTTTACTGATGAGTCTAATGTAATTGATATTTCTTCAGGGAACTCACATGTATGGTCAGGTCCCTTCAACTAGAGGCACAGCAGATCGCCTACAAGATGTGTTGAAGGAAGGAAAGGTCTATGTTATTAGAAAGTTCTTTTGCAACGACTCAACGACATCTTATAGGCCTGTGGAGAGCCCTTTCATGGTACAGTTTACAAGATATACCGAGGGTGAAGCAAGACCTGGTGTGGAAGACACTTTTCCATTCTGCACGTATAACCTGACTGCTTTCGCGGATATACCAAAGCCCAACCAAACGCCTGATCGTTTCGTAGGTTAGTTTTATATTCTGACAATTCTGCTTTACACTCCTTCTATTCAATGGTCCATTGTCACCCTGTGTCCATTTTACCTGTGATTTATATATCTCACTTTCAGCTTATGGGTTTGACTTGGGTTTTATATACCCGGATGTTTTGTTGTCGTTTATTAACTACCTGTGTTAAACTGTGGCTTACTGCTATGTGCTTGCCTCGTTGCTTAGATATTGGTTGTTTCTCATTCCATGATGTTGCTGTAGGTGTTAGAATCCTCAGTGGGAGTGCTACCTGCCGCTGGTATATCAATGAGGATATCCCTAACATTAATTCGTTCCGTGCAAGGTTTATTTTAAATGACCCCGGTGCTCCTGTCTTGGTCTTATGTTCATTTCAGCTACTTTTTTACCTTTGGTATTTCTTTCTGCAGTCTTGAGAGCAGTTTATTCCTCTGGCAGCCTATGTTCCTACAGGGCCAGATGCTCTTATATCTAGGCCTCAGGAAAAAACAACTGATAAGACCGTCAAAGAGCTTACTGACCTTAATCCTTTTGTTGACATGGTAAGCGCGTGTTGTTTCTCCGCTTCAACACATGATTTTTTGTAGGCCAGCATATCATTCATATATGCTATTTCTATTCTCCAGAACAAGCATTTCTTCTGTACTGTCACTGTTGACAGGCTTGGCTCTGATCACCTTTGGTGGTTCCCTTCATGTTCCACGTGCTGCAAGTCTTCTAAACATAATGGCTATCATCAGTATAAATGCTCGGACGATACTTGCTCCTCTGTTGATGCGGACCCAACGTGAGCAACTTTAACATTTATTTCTTTGATTTAGTACTGGCTACTAGCTGTGATCTAATACCTTATTTTGCTCTTGAATTTCAGGTACTGTTTTTCTGTCTTTGCATCTGATGGCACGGTGGAAACTGAATTTGTGATGTTTGACAAGGTCGCGGCAGGTGTTGTAGGAAAATCATTGCTTGCTATACTTCGTCAGAAGTATCCCGGTTGTGCTGCGTTAGATGAGATGGCCAGCCTTGCCAGGCGTGACATCAAATAACATCTGCTCATTGGGCAGAAATACAAGCTCATGGTCTCCATATCAAAAAAATGGAAACTAAAAAATGGCGAGGATTTGTCGGTGGAAACTGAATTTGTGATGTTTGACAAGGTCGCGGCAGGTGCTGTAGGAAAATCATTGCTTGCTATACTTCGTCAGAAGTATCCCGGTTGTGCTGCGTTAGATGAGATGGCCAGCCTTGCCAGGCGTGACATCAAATAACATCTGCTCATTGGGCAGAAATACAAGCTCATGGTCTCCATATCAAAAAAATGGAAACTAAAAAATGGCGAGGATTTGTCTTACCTACAGACCTGAGTCGCCTCCCTATATCCCCGTTGCTTCTGGGTCTGGCAAGGATACATCGGTCACCGGTGTTTGTGGTGAAAAGCTCCTGTCTTATGACTAGTTTTCTTGCCTGGATTAGACACACCTCCTCCAGCGGGTGTTGTGCTTGGTTCTCCTGTAGCTCAGGTATAGCCCACACAATGCATTCTCATCTGTTGGTTTCTTTCACAGGCTTTTCCTCTTTCTAAATGCTGATTTTTCTTGCTCAGGCACACACGCCTGCTTCCGCTGGCAAGATTGCTCCCTCGACTCCATCTCCAGGGTACTGAATTCCGAAGTATTATGAAGGTGTATAGCTCTTGTCCATTTGGTTCCTTCATTTTCTTATCGTCCTATTATTTATTGCAACAGCCCTGTTGCCCCGAATGCGTGGCGCAAGGCGCTCTTTGTTTGGTAAATCCCCCAAAGGAAAGCCTGACACTGTGCTAGAGGATGTTGCTTCATCTGCCCAGGTGCTGGTTGTTTGTTTTCCTACTTACTGATTCTCTCTCTAAACCCTTGCTGATCTTGCTTTGACTTTTTTGGATTGGGAAATCATGTAGGCCGTTGTGGAAGCTGTGGTGGGTGATCCTTCCACAACTGTTCAAGAGAAAAATGTTGATGTCGTGCCACCTAAACCCAAGAAGTCTATGGTGGATGATCCTTCCACAACCGTTGAAGAGAAAGATGTTGATGACGTGCCCCCTAAGATCAAGAGGTCCGGCTTACGTACCTATGAATACTGCAATGTTTCTGCTATATAAGTTCAGCTCGAGGGCACATATTTTCTCCTTGCATGCCGTTTTTTAGTTTACAATATGTGAAATAAGGGTATAAGAGTTTCGATTCCACTGATTTTACAGTGCACATGCCAACCCGTACCCTTATTGTTTGTTGGAAATATATTTAACATGTGGTTTTCTCGTGTGTCAGGCCTCCGCCCGGTGGCAAGGGGTCTCCCTCCGCAGGTCAGTAGCAGAGGCTCGTGCCATGGAGCCATGGTGGCTGAAAGGCATGGAGGCGGATTCGCCTCTGCGTCTCTGCCCTTTCCCCGTCCTCCATGGTGCTCAAAAGGAGAAGCACAGTCGCTGCAGCACCACAGGAGAGGCAAATGATGTGAGTTTTCCTTTCCCGATTGGATTTTTTTTTCACAATTTTCCCTAGATTTGAGGCTATTTTCTGTTTGTTTATTTCCTGACGCATTCAATTGGTGTTTGGATGATTTGCAAATGTCATAGAACGGGGCATGAAGAAAAGGAGACATGGATTCAGATGGAAAGGGGAGGAAGAAAGGTCAAGGGAGGTGGAAAAGGAGACCCACGCTGCATCTCTGAGCGGCTCTTGCGACGTGAGAACCAAATCCTAAGATGGAGGTTAAGGTTTATTTGAACAGGTCTACAAAATTACTCTTGTTGTCGGTTATTAGGCTTTTTAGCTGGTGTTCTAGATTGATTTGATATAATGATGAATTGTACAGCTACATTTATTTACTGTGATGAGAGATATCAACAAATATCGTAGACTATTATGCCACTTTATCTGTTGATTTGTTTCACAGCAGGATCCAGCATGAGATGTTGCCTCCAGTGAAGCTATGATGGACGGCTGTGAGGTGCACGCAACGTGCTGAGGACATGCCAGAATGTCGATCAATACATCCGGTGGTAAACCTCTTTCTCCTGGAATTGATGAAATGTCTTCATTTTGCTTGCAAGCCTGCTGTAATTACCTTACTACTACGAAATCTTTGATGCTTCATAAATAATTATCTATATGAGTTTACTTTGCTTCAATTGAAGCTATATGTGAACTTAAATATTTCTCTCTAAGATATAAGTTTGAATGATATTATTTCTCTGGCCACTTTTTATAATTATGAGTGAAGTGACTGAAACAAACATGCAGTTTCAGTTACAGTTAATCTATGTAAAATGTAATGTGTGTGTTAATATATTTAGGCTTCATCTTGGGAAAGATCTACCTTTTTATTGCCTCTCTAATGTTTATGGGGTTGAAGTACTTACCCAATTGTGTTTAAACACTAAAAAGAATATTACAGAGTTGTATTAGCATTATAGCAGGGAAGCGGTTTTCAACCAGAAGATTTTGGCCGCTCTCTGATAGCGTTAGCATTATAGCGGGGAACCAGCTTTCAGGATTAGTTTATCTGATTTCCAAGTGCCATCATCTTCTAACCTGACATCCATCTACTTGATTTGTGATTTTTAGGTGGTGCAGCAAGTAAAGCTTTTTCAGCGGATGAGGCAGTGAACTTGCCCTTCCTATATGATGTAGCCGCAGAGGACCGTCCAGTTGCATTGTTGTTTAGATCCTCCATGCCTCTCTTCCTCTAGGTAACATTTCTAATCCTTCAATTATGCATTTCTATCCGCTTGCTGTATCTATGGCTACAATTATGTGAACTCATGGTACAGAGCTTGTAAGATGTTAGGGTCATGATGCATGTTGATGCCATCATGTTCCTGTGTACGAATGAATGGTAATCAAGAACAGGGACAAAAATCACAAGATAATGCTTCTCATTGAGCTCACCATGAAAATTACACATCAAAGATATTCTGAACTAACTCAAGATAATGCATGTCACTGAGTAGGTGATTGTTATGTGTGCTCTCATCTATGGCATCAGTGTATGTTGGTAGGAAAAAATCCACATGCTTGCCAGAATCCAATTTTTTCTTCCATTTTATTTTAACTTGAATTTGGTGACTTCCTTTTTTTTGAGGGGAAAATCCACATGCTTGCCAGAATCCAATTTTTTCTTCCATTTTATGTTAACTTGAATTTGGTGACTTCCATTGTTTGAGGGGAAAATCCACATGTATTGCTATCCTCTAAAGCATTAGAATTTCATTACAGGTTGTTCACCGGTGGCCTCCTAGAAAGTAGATATCTGATGGAGAATAGGTCTGGTGGCATGATGTTGTGGAATACTTGGATATCTCCTCATGATATTCATCTTTTCATGGTCTTGGTACAACAATTGAGGGTCTATCACCTTAGGGACTTCTTAGTTTCCTCATGATGTTGTTCACCTTGGCTTATTTCTACCATTTTATTCGGCAGGCCTGCCGTGCAGTTTGGTACCATTTCACTAACCAAGGTTTCTTATTTGTTAGGTAATATCGTAGCTTTCAAATATTTGGTAGTTCAACTTTCACTTAATTATAGCTATTTGGAGCAAAAATGCTTAATCGACTTGTGTATTATGATTACTTATACTGCTATTTGGAGCAAAAATGCTTAATCGACTTGTGTATTGCACTTGATTAGGCGGCCAGTCGTATGATCAAGTGATAATAGAACATATGATCGTTTATCACCTAACTTTGCACTTGATAGCATTATGTCTGGTGATAATAGACATATTATCATTTCTCTGTCTCTCTGCTTCTATATTATGTACATTTCAGTGCTCATATCTGAGATAAATCTTCTCATTGTTTTGCGATGTCTGTGTAGGTGATCCCTGCACCTTTTTCAGTCCCAGGACTAATTACTTTTTGTTGATTTGTTCTAGCAGTTAGTAAATGGTTGAGAGAAGTTAATCATTTCAGTATAAGGATTTTCTATCTTTTGGTGAAACTCCGGTTGCAAGAACTGTTCGGCAGGGCAGTACATAATTTGAGGGTCAGATCCTCGCTATTGTGATGACGTACTCCTGGAAAGCACCTCTTGACCTTGCGAAGATATGGTTGTTTTTTGTTATCTCTTTCTTCTGGAGAGTTAGGAGATTCACTGCTAGGTAACTCATCAGTTTTATCCTGGAAAGCATCTATTCATTATCATGTGACAAACATAAAGAGTACTCTGTTAATTTGCTAGAGAGAATATATATACAAAATATATTTAATGATACTAGGGATGATAGGAACTTGATATTGTTTGAAATATCTTCAGTTTGACACTGCCCAAACTGCCGAAACTGACAGTGCCCAATTATGCATTGTTTGTAATAACTGGCTTGACTCCATGACTGCCCAAAGTGATCAGTACTCTTATCTATTTGCAATGCATAGTGCTACACCTATTCAGAATGTACTCAATGTATTTACACATATACTTGGAGTAGTTGTATTAATCTGAAAACAGAACTACGCCACTTCTAGCTGAAAGTGCATTGAACTACCCCATGTATTTGCACCAATACTAAGCGTAACATGTATTGTGTGCACCTTAATACAGAGGAAGTTGTTGTCTCTGTACGGTTCAGCTTCTGGCTGAAAGTGCATCGAGCCTTTTTTGTTACAGTTCCTGTAAGTCTTCAGCTTTTTCTTCCTGAAAGTGTATTTTTCTTATTGGTGCAAGTGCAAATAATATTGTCAAGATGCAAGCATATTTCTTATTCATACACAATTACTATGCATCCCAGATTTACATACAAGAATATTCACGAATTATTCATTTTATGAGAATTCATTCATTTGCATACTTTCAAAATTGCTCTGAAAATCTTGTGAACTGGGGACTAAGCAGGTATGCGACGGGACTGGAGATCGAGCAGGTCCATGCCAAGCACTACTTCAAGCTTTTACATGCCTTCACCACCAACCACCGCGAGAGATGGCGATCGAGCAGGTCCGTGGTGGAGCTGGTGATTGTGCAGGGGAGAGGAGGAGGAGGCAGTGAGCTCCATGGCGCAGCAGCAGGACGAAGAGGCACGGGAGCTTCTTCTTCCTGAGCTCTTTTGAGAAATGATGGTCGTCAGCTCCAGTCTCTCATCTCTGTGACCATTATGTTGAGGTAAAGGTCGACTCCCCTCTTCTCCCCTCATGTGTGTCAGCTCTTTGAGAGATGATGGCTATTAGTTTGGCCCTACATGGTTTGTATGGATGTCGTGTTTAATACAATGTGCTTGCTCTTATTTTTGTTTAAGATTTATCTTTCCAGTTTTGTGCATGTTTTCTTGTATTAAAAACTGCACAATATTCTTTATATTTCTGGTTATATGGTTGGCTAAAATCCTGAGAGGAACAAAGCTTGCATCTTCTCTTTATGCTTGGTGTCTTCTAATTCTTGATAGACTATTCTCAAATGAACATTCAACATTGATAGTACCACAGTTGATATCTAACTTTCTTCTTAATTGTTTTGCAGCTTGGAGCTGATGGGAGATGATGTAGCCCAAGACATTGTCCAATACTCCGTTTTTTTAGTCATAAATTTTTCTTTTCTGCTGAAGCTGTAGAGTCCATATTGTGTACTTGTTATCCTATTACATACTTTGTACCTGGTGATTATTTATCTGTCGCCAAGAGAGCCTAAGATGTAGTACTTTTATATCTGCTCGAATGTTCTTTTCAATTTCGACATTTTATTTCATACGTGCAGCCACGAGTGATCTAAAAGAACTATGTATAATGGTAAGCTTTTGGTTGCAAATAACTCAGTCCAAATTAGAATCTTACACCATTGTTTAGCCTGTGTATTCGGCCTATTTTCTTCTCTTTGTGTGACATATTTTTGATTTTTTTAAATCAAAATAAAGGGTCTCACAAATAAAACTTATTGCTGAAGTACAATTTTGCTTTCGGTATTTGCATGAACGACTCAAGAGTATATGATATAGCTTTTCTTTTGGGTGAAATTTCCCTTATTATATTCAATTATGTAGTAATTTTGAACACCGTTGTCATGTCAAGCGCCATCGGTGGGCAAAGTATTTTTTAGCACAATTTTTATAAGATTCCTTCAAACTTCTTAGGAAGAGCTCAACACATTCTAATCATAATGCCACAGAAAATCAAACGAGTAGTTTTAATACACAAAACATATAAAGCCTTAAGCGTAAATTATAGTATTTTTTCGCAATTTGCGCTAGGGCCACAACCGGTCATCTATGATTAGCGTGAATCCTTTGGCGACGAGTTTCAGCCGAAACACCCAAACAAAGAAGTTATTCACATTTCCAACGATGAAGAGTAGAGAAGTGGTTCAGATTAAATCATCACTAATCAGTTTCCTTTTCCGTAAGAAGATTATGTATAACAAGATTTTCTGCTCGACTATAAATGCAATATTAGTGTGTGTAAGATGGTGTATGAAAGATGGATCTTGAGGGTGAATTGGTTTCAAGACTGAAATATCATCCATGATTAAGTTGAATCCTCTGGGCTTACCGCAATATGTAGGGGCTATGCTAAATATATTTATAATTATTTTTCGATGATATATTTGATTTCCAGGCCAATTCTCAGAGCCTACATGTACCATGTTTTAAAAGGTATAGTGTGCAGTCAGGGAACTATGTTCACTCTAAAGTCAGCCTCCTATTGTGGTGTTTGGTACTTCCAGATAATACTGCTTGAGGTGCACAAAATATTTTAAATGTGTCCACTATTATAAATGTTCACTTTGTAATAAGTAATAATTATAGAGAAAACTTGAAGGTATGTTAATTGTCTACATTTCTTGAGCAGCAACTGCCTACATAACTTTTCGACTCTTTTGCTGGAAAAAGGTGTCATACTGTATGTTAGTTCTTGGCCCCTTCTGTTATACCAGTTCCAATTTTGGTCATCGATTATCACGTAATTTATTTTTGCGTCTATACAGCAGTTTAAATCCACTTTTACTTGATTGACATTTCATACATACAATATCGCTATTTGCATGTTACTATCCGCACAACACCAAGCTCATCGAACATCGAAAAAATTCTCACCAATACAAAATTTGTTTGCATTACATACGGCTCCAAATATTATCTGTCGATCATACCTATGCAAAATATATAGAACTTAAGGCTACATTACAGTCTTACTTTCGGCACCTGCGCCAGGGGCGCAACGGGTCATCTAGTTAATATAGGAGAAGAAGAGAGACAAAGTACAACAGGGTGACAAATACATTAACACCAACGAGTGTCACCCACACCCTCCAAACACACACTCTAAATTAGTGAACTACTCTCGCAAAAGTATTACTCCCTCCTAATCCAACTTTTCTCCACAACTCCCACTCCGCCATGATTTGATCCTTTAAAGCAATCACCGAGAACTGTCCACGAGGGTTCTGAAAAACCCTGGCGTAACTTTGCTTCCACAGCCTCCAGAAGGTTAAAATGACAAGTGTCAAAGCCTCTTCTTTCTTTCTTGCTGAATTTCTGCGCTCCCTAAACCACCAGGAGTTCAGTGTGTCCGTGAGCTGCGGCAGCCGGCCAGCATCTATGTTCATCTGCTGGAACACCTCGAACCACACTTGTATGGAGTACACGCAGCCCACCATGATGTGACCAACAGTATCAGTTTCTTGCAGGGCAGGTGTAGCATTCCGAAGCCTGATCTTGAAGTCCATGTCCAGCTCTTCGATCTGAGGTCCAGAGCCTATATTGCAGGGTCAGCCAGATGAATATGCGACATTTGAGTGGTGCCCAACTTCTCCATACAGGCAGCTCCCTCCATTCTGTCAAAGTCCTCCATTTCCTGTGAGAGAGGTTTCAGAAATGAGGGGCGTTGTACAAAACAGGGTTATTTCTCCATTTCCTGTGAGAGAGGTTGCGGTGTAGAGCAAGTCCTCATGTACATATAACAAGATAGGATTAAATTGTGAAAATCACCCCGAACAATATGTACAGTTTTGTTGAACACCCTCAAGGGCCCTTTAGTGGATCGAGACACTTCCCTCGGTGGGAAGGCCCGGCAAGAATGAAGAGATTACTTTTGTTGGGGAAGTGAGTTTCGAAATACATTGTCATGTTTGTGTCCCTGCATCTTACAAAAAACACCCTAAACAAGATTTTGAAAAAGCAATCAGGTCCTCTGCCTCCGCCGAGAAACTGCAAGCTCAAGCAATGGCCATCCATGCCAGTTCCGGGGACGAAACCACTTGGAACCAGTAGGAAGGGGAACGCCATCGCGAGCTTGACGTAGGGCCTCCACATGGAGGTTGGATTGACGTCGGCAAACCTCGCCGGGATCGATGACCACCAGATGGACTTCAAAGTCGGACGCCAGAACTTGAGGCGCCGAGAGTGTTCACCATTCTTGTTCAGCATCACTGCTCCAGGGCCATCAGAGCTCCCGCTACGCAGCTCTGCCTCCTTCTCCTCCCCTTCGCCACCATGGAGACGTAGAGAAGAACGAGCATACCTGCACACCGAAGATCCCCAATAGCAAGAGAACCACGGGCTTATTAACGAAGACGCCGCAGCAGCTCTTGCTAGCCACCCGCAGATCCACTCCACCATGGCTAGAAAGAGAAGCTCCGAAGGTCGCCCGACGCTGCCCGTCTGCGTCGCCGACGCGCTCCGATTCGGCACATGGCCACAAGCCATAAAGGCAAACCCTACCTCTAACTCTACTACTACTATGTACAGGGAAGGCCACCACCTACTCCATCTCCTCGCCGGCCGGCAGTGCCTCCGGTGAGCAGGGAGGAAAGGGGCGGCGACGGAAGGCTCCAGGCGACTCTCAAGGGAGCAGAGTGGTCGAGAAGCAACAAAAGGTCCCCGTCTTCACCACTTATGTCTTTATCTTGTGATAGCATTCGAGGTACTTAAATTTATATATCATGCTATCACATAAATATTTATCTTGTTCATCAAGCATATTTATGTTTTTGATAAATTAAACGTATTGTTTCGATCAAACAAGTTATTCTTCTTCTCTAATCTAGAGGCAAATCCATGTGCAAATGTTAATCTCTGATTTCATCTGCGAAGGGCCTATCCTTTTTTAGAAGAAAATATTATTCTTCTTCTTGATCTAAAGGCAAATCCAAAATTTAAAGGAATATATACAACGAAAATATCTAGATGTATAACAAAATTGAAAAGGCTTTACGTTGCCATCATTGTAACCTTCGTGGAAGTCAAGACTTTTCTGTATGACAAAGGCGTCCATATCTAAAAGGTTTCTGTTGTTCCGGATGAAATATGTATACTGCGCACCACCAGACTATTCGTAGAACCGTGGGGTCAACAATTTAAGATGCTGGACTTCTCAAACAGCGACAAGAGGTGAAAATGTATGGTGGATACTGACATACTGTACAGGTTGACGGACCCAAGATCTTTGCTGCAGCTAAGATTAGGCGTCTGTGGATGTGAGATGATGTATGTATGTTCTTAAACCCCTGTGCCTCGTTCCCCAGCATCCAACTCGCGCTTCACACCTCACACATACACCACCTGATGTAGCCCAATCTTCGGCTCCTACAACAAGTGGCCAAATGACAAGAGCAAGAGTCAAAGCTCTCCATGATGAGGTGAATTCACTCCTATCTATGTGTGACCTCGACACTCCTTTGAATGAGTTGCTACTTCATTCGGATACTTTGTGCATACTCAGGAACCACCTTGATAAAGACCCACAATGGAGTGAAGTAGATGAGTAAGAGAAGACACAAGAAGATGGCCAAGAGATGACGCAAGACGAAGGAGAGGAAGAAGGAGCCGGCAGCTCGGCCGGTCCTCCAGCCGGTCAAAACCGGCCTCAAGGCCGGACCGCAGCCAGAGGCGGCCGGACCCCCAGCCGGCCAAAACCGGCCTCAAGGCCGGGCCGCATGCAGAGGCGGCCGGACCCCCAGCCGGCCTAGACCAGTCTCAGGTCCGGATCAGGCACCGACTCAACCGGCACCCAGGCCGGCCTAAACCGACTCCAGGGCCGGATCACCACCAGCTCGCCCGCGACCCCACCTGTCAACGTGACTTACCCCCGTTTTGTACCCAGACTATAAATGGACCCCTTCCCCTCCAGAGTTAGGGTTAAACTATGATTTGGGATTAGAGTAGAGCAAGACTCCTTCATCTCAAAGTGTCTCCTTCCTCCTTTTGGAGATGAACCATGGCCTCCCTTCGTGGAGATGAATCAAGGCCTCCCTTCGTGGAGATGAACCAAGGCATCCGCTTGTGGAGATGATCTTCCTCTTGTAGTAGAACTACTTGCCAATTTTTCATCTTAGGGTGACTCTATTGGGTTGGTTTGGATTGACCAATTGGACAAACAATCCTAAGAGTAAGGTGTGCTTGGGAGAGAAGAATTGGGGGCTGCCCTTGGGGATTTGTTACCAATTGAATCTTGCTAAGTTGCTTCTTGCTAGTTATCCTTTGTGTTTGTGAGATTTCCCCTTTGTGTTCTTGTTGTGTTCTTGTTGTGTTCTTCGTGTTCTTCGCCCCTCCGCCTCAAATCCGTGAAGATCGGGCCTAAACTGCATCATATGGTATCAGAGCAAAGGTTGCCATGGATTTGATCTTGTTTCCCCCCACAAATCCACCAATTTTTTCTTCGTTTTTGAGAAATTCGAAAATTTCACCAAAAATAGCCATTTTGGGATTCGAGCGATTTGGTCGATTTGATGAGTTTTTGGTAGTTTTGGTCCATGGATCTGTTGCTTTAGGACCCCCTCCACCTTTGTTTGCGTTCCCTAGCCTTAATTTTGCCAATTTTCCCACGAAATCGAGAATTTCTAGTCGCTTTTCCGCCCAAAATCGAGCAAATCTCGAGCTCCTGTTTGGTCGGCCTCCAGCCCGGCCAAAACCGGCTCAGAAACCGGCCTCACGGCAGAGCCGGCCGGCCTCCAGCCGGCCAAAACCAGCCCCAGGTCCGGTTTGATAGAAACTTTTCTTTTCTTCCTTTTACTTTACTCGGTTCGTTTTGGCAATTCTCCGTTGTTGTTTGAGTACTTGGCTGGTGCGTGCTATACGTCTACGACATCGACAAGCTTCCGCAGCGACTTCTTCAACGCCAAGCGACGACGCCGCCAAGGACTCGACTCTTCCCCGTCATTGTAATCCGTTGTGAGCCCTTCTTCCTTTCGCGTACCTACGGGACTAGCTCTTTAATATTGCGAGGCACTGCACTTGTCACTACAAGAAATATGCTATGCTATGACCCTCAATATTGGTCACTGAATGGTCACGTATTTTAATTTGTGACCTTTTTGTGACCAAAAACACTTGGTCACGTTATGAGCGTCACTAACGATCCAATATGACCTTTTTTTTGGATTGGTCATACACCTCTATGACCAAAAGAAAAGGTCACAGATTTTATGACCAATTTTTTGGTCACTAGCAATCTGGCCACGCCACGTCAAATCCAACGTGGCAAAGCTGACGTGGCAAATTTGTGACCAAATGAAATGGTCATAGACAAGAATCAGCCTGGTCCAGTTCAGCCAACTAAATGGGCCAGGCCCAATAAATAAGACCATTTAATGTTTTTTCTCGACGATTTTGTACGACTCCATGGGCCAAGCCCAACAATTTGGCCTTTTTATTTCCTGGGCCGTGGCCTTTTTGGCTCAGCATATACATTTTTTCTTTTTCAAAAGGTGGGTCCACTTGTCAGGCAGGTCCCAGTTGTCAGGTTCATGTTCTGGTTTCAATTTGCCACTTACCAAATAACAAATATTCAAATCGGAACAGACTAAGTGTTACTTCGAATAATTGCCAAAAGTTTGTTAAATCATATAACACAAACACAATGGCAGAATCAGTATGTTCATATAACACGGATACAAGTGGCAACCATCATAAAACAAGCTCTACAAGTGTAATATCTAGATACTCCACGTGTCTTCCAACTTCTTCAGCATGGACTGAAGGATGCTTCCGGATCCAATCAAACTGCAACTCCCATTCCCCAGCTCCCCAGCGTCCAAATTTTGGTTCTTGCTGATCTGCAGCACAAAATCACCACCAAATTAATACACCAAACTTCGAATTACAACCAAAATAATTTATTTTTAAACTAGCATGCTACCAGAAGCCATCCACCCTTAACAGAATTTTCATGAATATGTTCAGTTACTTGAGTTTAACTAACCTACATGAGCACTGCAAGTCTAATTACCATCATAATAAGTATGAAGATAAAGGGCAGCAAGAAATTGAAGCATCAGAGGCAAAATAAGAAAGTAGCATGGCACAGAGAATACAAGTACTCAAGGCAAGCAAATATGGACCCAGGTTCAGTGTGCTTAAGTTCAGATAGTTGAGCATAACATTGTTCACTGATCAGTCACAGAATTTAACATACAAAGCATGTAATTTAACTCAGTGAATTTTCTTTTCTCATAAAGCAACATACTATTTGATTAGTAAATATCCAGTTGTATATCAAATGCCCAATTCGATGATGCAACATCCCACAGTGGCAATTCAAACATGGAGTAAGCAAAATGAAGTACAAAATGATCACCTTGGGCTCATCTAGGATAATTCTCTGCCGGCCCGGGCCTTCATGTTGTACTTAAGAGTCTGACATTGCACAATGGGGTTAAGAGGTCCAGATGTCGGGTGTGGAAAGATCTTCACAGCTTTCTTTTGGCAGCTGTACATGAAACAAGAAAATAAGATGATAATCTGGAAATAGTAATCTTGCACAGTTTTTAGTAAAGCAGCGATCAAAACTAAGTGATAATACACAAGAACTTTAGCATATGTCTTGTATGATCAAAACATCAAGTGGCTCTATAAACATACCAGACACACAACACTGAACATGCGAGACAAACATATCATCATGAGAAACACAACCACAACAACTGGAATTTCTTAAGTAACAAAGTGATTATTAACCATACCTTCTTAGGATTAAGCAAGTAGTTATACAGAGTGTTCTCCCAGTGCACAACCTTGTTCTTGTTAGCTACAGAGCGGTGGTACCCGACTGCCTCGCAAAGAGACCATGCAAATTAGAACCTGCAAAGAATAAAAAACTCTCATAATCAACTACACGAAACTAATATGCATTGATAGGAAGCAGCATAGATGGCCTAACTCAATAGCAGTAGTGCTCAACTCCTCATTTTGTTCCAAGCAGGATGAGATGCAAACATACTCATATTTTATTGAAGGATCCCGGCTTCTTTAAATTACAACAGTTCATTTAACTTCCACGATCTAGCAGTCTAAAAGGATATTAGTTAGCACAGTAACATAGCTGAATTGGCCCAGATTCCTATATCATCAACCATAATAAACAATGCTTCTACCTTCTAGCGAAGTATAGGACCTGAATCATAGTGTTCAGTGTTTGACGTAGAGCTCTAGCAAATACTAAGAACAACTGACAATGTTTGGTGTTCTGCAATTTGGGGCTCGGCTATCTACCAGCACAAACATAATAATTTTCACCAGCATGTTTGCCAATGAGCTAGCACATAACAGAACCGTATTTGAAAGTCATTCCAGACTGATTGACTCCAAGGGTCACATCAAGGAGCTAGCATGTAACATTGTACGCATCTTACTATTTTTTAGTAGTTCAGGCACAGGAGTTTGAACCGGCAGAATAAATTGAAGCACGGGCACTGAGGAATCATCTGGACGTGCTCACCTCGTGGCTGTCGGAGATGGTGGTGATGACTAGTAAGCTGGTCCTGAACCGAGAGGCTGGATCCATCCAAAGCACGTCCAGCCTGAGCCTCTCTCCGGTCGCGTCGCCATAGCTGTAGTCGTAGACGCCGGATCTGTGCACCTACGGTCCGTCCCGTCCACTCCAGTGGAGGCTCGGGCTCCACCCTTGTGTGCGACGACGTCTGCAGGGAGGGAGACAAAAGACTTGAGAGAGAATCTGATAAAGAGAATGGAGGCTCGGTGAAGTAGTTGTCCGGAGTGAATAGATCCGGTGACCCCGTGGATTGGTTCGGCTCGATCCGGCATCGGAAAGGACCTTGAGGGCTAGATCGGCCTTGCCGGGGTTGACCGGGAGCCACTGCTGGTTTGAACGCCGAGCTCCGGAGAGAGGGGATCAGGGCGGCATCTGGTTTGGACGCCGCGCAGCGGAGAGCGGCCACTGCCCGGACCGCGAGCACGGCCTACAGCTACAAGCCATGGATCGATGGGTAATGGGGGCGGGGCGAGTGGCTGGCGGCAAGGGTTCGGGAGGGACTGGGGAGGGCCGTCGCGAGAGAGAAGAGGGGAAGTGAGATGCGCTAGGGTTTCTTACCAGGGGCGGCGGCGACGCTCATCTTTTAAACCAGATGCGGGCGCTCCGGACCATCCGATCGGCATCCGACGGCTCAAGGTGCTTCGTCAGCTCTGAAACAGGCCTAATCGAGCTGGGCTGGGCCAATTTCGGGCCAGTTCACCAGAAAAATTATGATGAAAAAAAGAACTGTCTCTATTTATGTGAATAACCTACCAAATTTGTTACAAATTGGATTCTTAAAAAGGCTAGAAAAGTGGACATACGATACAACTTAAAAAGGTTTGGGATACATCAAAATATCCAGATGATTCAAACACTAGACACGAACGGTCACGGCCACGAATTCGACTAGATTTTCAAATGAGCACACGAAATTCAAAAAAAATCAAAATAATGGAAAACCTTCGCGTAGCGTCATCATATGTGACCTAGTTACCACAAAAAATTATAAACTTGCGTTGCGGAAGTTTTACTGGAATTTTTTTTATTTTTCTTGCACAAAAAAATCATTTTCACAAAATGGCACCGATAAATTGTTTTCACAAAGTAGACATCATTTCATGTACAATCACAAATTGTCTCTATTTATGTGAAGAAAGTACCAAATTTGTTACAAAATTCTAGCACAACAATTATAAAAAGACTAGAAAACTGACCATACAATGCAACGTAAACCTTCGCGTGGAGTCATGATATGTGACCTAGATAGCACAAAAAAATATAAACTTGGATTACGGCAATTTTCTTGGAAAATAGTTCTCAGAAATGAGCTATCATCTATGAAGATTCATGGCTTTCGGGCCAAATGACGAATGTTATGGCCACATTCATGGAATAGTTTGTTCAAATATGCCCATATTGGGCACAAACATGTATCTTGGAACCGTCAACAATGTTGCCGAAGAAAGTTTTTATTTTTCTTGCACAAAAAAATCATTTTTTATTTTCTGAGTGCAAAAAATGGGTTATTTTGTGAAGCAACTACCGAAAATATGTGGTAAGATAGGAGAAATACATTTTCTAAAAATACTATACCACATAATATTTACAATTAACCAAATGGTTGCGTGTTAAACAGTTTCTATCTACCTCGTAAAAAAGACAAATTCCTGCCGATTCAGCTGGAAGGGGGTCAAATTTGAATTACAAGTGCTATATATCTTGCCCGTTATTTTTTAGGAATTTAATTTCTAGGTTCACAACTAGTCATTTCATCATAGATACACAAAAATATTTGCATGATTCAATCACTACACACGAACAGTCATGACCAAGACTTCGACTAGATTTTCAAACAAGCATACAAAATTCAAAAAAAATCAAATAAATGGAAAACCTTCGCGTGGAGTCATGATATGTGACCTAGTTAGCACAAAAAAATATAAACTTGGATTACGGCAATTTTCTTGGAAATTTGTTCTCAGAAATGAGCTATCATCTATGAAGATTCATGGCTTTCGGGCCAAATGACGAATGTTATGGCCACATTCATGGAATAGTTTGTTCAAATATGCCCATATTGGGCACAAACATGTATCTTGGAACCGTGAACAATGTTGCCGAAGAAAGTTTTTATTTTTCTTGCACAAAAAAATCATTTTTTATTTTCTGAGTGCAAAAAATGGGTTATTTTGTGAAGCAACTACCGAAAATATGTGGTAAGATAGGAGAAATACATTTTCTAAAAATACTATACCATATAATATTTACAATTAACCAAATGGTTGCGTGTTAAACAGTTTCTATCTACCTCTCGTAATAAAGACAAATTCCTGCCGATTCAGCTGGAAGGGGGTCAAATTTGAACTACAAGTGCTATATATCTTGCCCGTTATTTTTTAGGAATTTAATTTCTAGGTTCACAACTAGTCATTTCATAATAGATACACAAAAATATTTGCATGATTCAATCACTACACACGAACGGTCATGACCAAGACTTCGACTAGATTTTCAAACAAGCATACAAAATTCAAAAAAAATCAAATAAATGGAAAACCTTCGCGTGGAGTCATAATATGTGACCTAGTTAGCACAAAAAAATATAAACTTGGATTACGGCAATTTTCTTGGAAAAGTGTTCTCAGAAATGAGCTATCATCTATGAAGATTCATGGCTTTCGGGCCAAATGACGAATGTTATGGCCACATTCATGGAATAGTTTGTTCAAATATGCCCATATTGGGCACAAACATGTATCTTGGAACCGTGAACAATGTTGCCGAAGAAAGTTTTTATTTTTTTTGCACAAAAAAATCATTTTCTATTTTCTGAGTGCAAAAAATGGGTTATTTTGTGAAGCAACTACCGAAAATATGTGGTAAGATAGGAGAAATACATTTTATAAAAATACTATACCACATAATATTTACAATTAACCAAATGGTTGCGTGTTAAACAGTTTCTATCTATCTCTCGTAAAAAAGACAAATTCATGCCGATTCAGTTGGAAGGGGGTCAAATTTGAACTACAGGTGCCTCATGGTTTTCTTATGATTTTTCGAAAAAATCATATTTAGGTACACAAGTACCTATTTCATCAGAGATACAACAAAATTTTCTGAAGATTCAACCCCTAGGTACAAACGGTCATGTCCGCCGTTTTGACCGTATATTGAAATCGGCATACGAAATTAAAAAAAATCAAAAAAATGGAAAACCTTCACGCAGCGTCATGATATGTGACCTAGTTACCAGAAAAAAATATAAACTTGCTTTACGGAAGTTTTACTGCAAAAGTGTTCACAGAAACTTGCTATCACGAACGAACATTCACACCTTTCAAGACAAACGAGCAATGTTTTGGCCACATTCATGACATAGTTTGTCAAAATGTGCCCAAATTTGGCACATGTGTTCATTGTGGGATGGCAAGCAATGTTGTCGAACAAAGATTTCGACATGTTTCACAAAAAAAACCACTTTTCATTTTTCAAGTGCTTAAAATAGCATTTTTTGTGAAGCGGCTACCGAGAGTGTCGTCCAAAATGGCACCGATATATGTTTGTCACAAAGTAGACATCATTCTATGTACATTCACCCAAAGGCATGTATTTCCGAGCTATTTACCTATTTATGCCCATTTAAACGGTACCCTGCCGATTCAGCTGGAAACCGCTAGATTTTGAACTGTAGCCACCACATAGCTTGCCCGTTATTTTTTCAAAATTTCATTTTTAGGCTCGCAAGTATCCATTTCATCAGAGATACACCAAGAGTTTTGCAAGTTTTTGAAAATTTATTTGATTGAAATTGGATTTCAAAATCAAAAGTTATAAAAAAACAGAAAAGAATAAAAAGAAGAGAACAAAAAAAAAGACAACTAACCGAGCCGGCCTGCCCAGCAGCCCAACCAGGCCGACTGCCCACACACGGAACAGCCCACTCTTGGCAAGCAAAAAAGCTAAAAGAAAAAAATAGGTGGCCCATCCCACCGAGGCCCAAGCTGAGCGAATAAATGTATAGGCTAAAAGGGGCTATTGCACATGCATGACATGATCGATCACATGGCCTGGTGGTTGGGGTCTGAAGGGATTAGGAGGACGGTAGCGGTTCGAGTCCCAGCCACCTATTTTTGCTTGGTATATTTCTCATGTCCATATGTCACACAGCGGGTCCCACATGTCAGGGTGTGGGGTGGGACCCACGTGTAAGGTAGGTCAGCTAGGGTGCGGCTGGTCCCACATGTCAGGTAGGTTGGGTGGTGACAAATGGGTCCTACATGTCACAGCGACACATAAGCGAAAATGTCAGTGACACGTAGGCGAGACCGCTGAGTTGGCTGTCCAGTCAGAGTGACACGTAAGCGAAAATGACACCTAAGCACTAACACGTAGGCGAGATTGCTGAGTTGGCTATCCACTAATGCGAATGACCATTTAAATTGGTCATAGTTGTCTAGAAAAAAGGTCATAAGCCAGGGCTGTCTGGATTATGACCAATTCATGTTAGGAGACCATGACCTTTCTGACAAAATTGGTCATAAATTTGTGATGTTTACACCCTCAAAAACAGCGTATGACCAACTGGTTCAAAATGGTCATAGATCTATGACCAATATTTTGAGCGTCACAATAAAAGGTCATAGTATAGCATATTTCTTGTAGTGTGTGTGAATCGAGTGATTGTCTTAACGTATTGGCGAGTGTGTATCGTGTAGAGATCTTGGCACTAGCAAAAGTTGAAGGAATCATCGTCAAAAAGCAAAAATCAAAAAAAAGAGAAAAGAGAAAAGAAAAAGAATCAAGTGGTGACAAGTATCAATTTCTTGTAGGTTGCGACAAAGCTTGAACCGCCAAAGTGAGTGCGAGGGTTCGACACTTGTGCAAATCCATTGCCCACTCAAAGCAATTGAGCTAGCGTCCTTCGTGTGTTGTGGTGACACTTGAGCACGTAGTCTTCGCTAGGTTGCTTTTCTTCGAGTGCTCGCCCTTTGGTCGCACAACCTCATCATTCGCTTTTGTGTGTGTTTCCTCATACTTTATGGTTGGAGTTCTTTGGTGATTTGACCATTGTGGATTTTCTCTACATTTGACAATATGCTTTTCGCCGAGTTTGCTTGATTTCCGTTGCCACTTCATATCTTCCTATCCTCATAAGCGTGTGTGTTGGGTGTTAGAACCGGATTTTCTTCTCTCAAGCCACATTATACTTGGGATATAGTTTGTCTTTGGTTCTTTCTTTGCCACATATCTCAATTGTTCTTGAGAAAATGTTTAGGGGAAGTACAACCGGAAGCCCAAGCTCGGATGATGAACTCCATGGCTATGTTACTCAAACCGAGTTCGTCGGTCTTCGACACCTTGTCCGTGATGGCTTAGGCCGCTATGAACGCCGTCTCACAGCTCAAGAAGCCAACTTCAACGAACGCATGAACGCGCAACAAGAAAGTTTGGATCGGGTGACTGAAGCCATCAACAACCTTGCGAATCGTCAATCTTGTTCTTCGTCACGCTCAAGTCGTACAAGACACACCTCAAGGTCGACACAAGAACGTCATGGCCATCATGGCCCTCGCCACGAGATACCGCAACAACCACGCCAAGAAATTCCAAGGCACGACGACCATGATCGTCTTCGCCATGATGGAAACCGTCCTCCTTCGCCGCATGTGAACAACGCCAATGCACAACAAGAACGTCAACATGACCCAAGGCGCGACCCCCATGAACGACCTCATCATAACGTGGAACAACCACATGCTCCTCACGCGAACAATGCCAATGCGCATCACGAGCAACCTCACCAAAATGATGAACGTCGTGAACGCATGCCATCACCACCACCGCAACAACGCGATCATCATGACCCCTTGGCCAATGACAATGGCGTACCCGGTGCGAATGACTTTGATGAACAAGGACGTCATCCTCGCCATCCTCCAAGGCCACGTCATCAAAATCATGACAATGCGAACAATAACGAACAACCCATTCCTCAACAAGCGCACCATCCTCGCCATGATCCTCGTCCTCGTCAAGAAGTTCCACATGATCCTCACCAACAACAACGTTCCGAGTCAAGTGATAGTGAGTCAAGCCACCGCAATGGTGATGGACTCAATCGAAGGGATGTGGACGTGCATTCCCACGTGGTGCCTATCGCGACGACTATGATAACTTGGACGTGGACGTGGACGTGCAATCGAAGGAGACGTGGACATGCATTCCAACCTTCGGCTCCTACAACAAGTGGCCCAATGACAAGAGAAAGAGTCAAAGCTCTCCATGATAAGGTGAATTCACTCCTATCTATGTGTGACCTCGACACTCCTTTGAATGAGTTGCTACTTCATTCGGATACTTTGTGCATACTCAGGAACCACCTTGATAAAGACCCACAATGGAGTGAAGGAGATGAGCAAGAAAAGACCCAAGAAGATGGCCAAGAGATGACGCAAGACGAAGGAGAGGAAGAAGGAGCCGGCAGCTCGACCGGTCCTCCAGCCGGTCAAAACCGGCCCCAAGGCCGGACCGCAGCCAGAGGCGGCCGGACCCCCAGCCGGCCAAAACCGGCCTGAAGGCCGGGCCGCATCCAGAGGCGGTTGGACCCCCAGCCGGCCTAGACCGGTCTCAGGTCCAGATCAGGCACCGACTCAACCACCACCCAGGCCGGCCTAAACCGGATCCAGGGCCGGATCACCACCAGCTCGCCCGCGACCCCACCTGTCAACGTGACTTACCCCCATTTTGTACCCAGACTATAAATAGACCCCTTCCCCTCCAGAGTTAGGGTTAGACTATGATTTGGAATTAGAGTAGAGCAAGGCTCCTTCATCTCAAAGTGTCTCCTTCCTCCTTTTGGAGATCAACCATGGCCTCCCTTCTTGGAGATGAATCAAGGCCTCCCTTCGTGGAGATGAACCAAGGCCTCCGCTTGTGGAGATGATCTTCCTCTTGTAGTAGAACTACTTGCCAATCTTTCATCTTAGGGTGAATCTATTGGGTTGGTTTGGATTGACCAATTGGACAAACAATTCTAAGAGTAAGGTGTGCTTGGGAGAGAAGAATTGGGGGCTGCCCTTGGGGATTTGTTACCAATTGAATCTTGCTAAGTTGCTTCTTGCTAGTTATCCTTTGTGTTTGTGAGATTTCCCCTTTGTGTTCTTGTTGTGTTCTTCGTGTTCTTCGCCCCTCCGCCTCATATCCGTGAAGATCGGGCCTAAACCGCATCACCACCGCTGGGCAGAACCAACCAGAAACATAGGGCTCTCCAGTTCTGCTAAGGGGAATCAGAGGTATGTTAAAATCGTGTCTTTCAGCTTCTGTCATGAAGTTATTTGTTACAGCAAACATATTCCTTTTGGGCACCTACATGTATACTTGCAGCTCATAGTATGCTACCAAGTTTACATGTTCATCTTTTGCAGGTCCGCCATGCTCTCACTGATGGCACGGCTCCTCCTGCTGCTACTGCTTTGCAGTGGAGTTGCCAACGTCCACTGCTCGACCATCGACGACGAGAGCAGCGCCGATCTTCACACGTTGCTCGACTTCCGGCGGGGCATCACCCATGCTCCACGACGAGCCTTGGACAGCTGGAGGAATGACACCCACTTATGCCAGTGGTTCGGTGTCAACTGCACCACGACAGGTCGCATCTCGTCGCTTAACCTCACCGGGATTGGTTTGGCAGGCCACATCAGCTCCTCTCTTGGGAACCTAACCTTTCTTAGATCGCTTGACCAGTCGGACAATAGCTTTGTTGGCCCCTTGCCTGCCCTTGGCCGTCTCCAGCATCTGCACACACTTAAACTGAACTTCAACAGTTTAAATGGGGTCATTCCTGATTCACTCACCTACTGTTCTAACTTGACCCACCTAGATCTCTCTTTTAACCATCTAGTGGGAAAAATTCCGGATGAGCTTGGGCGATTACGGGATTAAAATATTTGATGTTAGCGTCGAATATGCTAGGCAAGGCATTGCCACATAGTATTGGCGACAGTCTACCTAATCTCATAGAAATTTTATTGGCTATCAACAATTTTGAAGGTCATATACCAGCTTCCCTAGGCAACGCCCCAGGTTTAGAAATTATTGACTTATCACAAAACAATTTCACCGGAAAAATTCCAACTTCTCTTGGAAAGCTTTCCAATCTGTCTTATCTAAATCTTCACCATAACCAGCTGGAAGGAAGGGGTAACGAAGACTGGAAATTCTTAGTTGCGGTGGTGCGGGCCGACGACGGACTGAGGCGCGGTGGCGGCGCTATGCAGAGGCGGCGGGGAGGGCTAGACCGGCTAGGAGGGGTCCAACCTACTCCCTTCTACTACGTTCTTCGCGCCAATGATGGTTTGCGTTTACCTACACCACTTGGACGCCGGGGCGGCGGCCTCAGGCATGGCGGGCGGTGGCGTGGGGCCGACTGATCTGCCCAATAAAGGTGGCGGTCCTTGGATCCCTCTCACACCAAGACGAAGATCTACTTGATACATGTCTTCATTGATCTGGTATGAGTGTCGAGTTCCGGAAGGTCCGCCAGCGAACTCCATTGGGCAAATCACGCCAGGAGATTGGCAGATCGGCTGGGTTTCGGTCGCGCGCAGCCATATTTTTTCTGACCGTTTGATTTCGGAGGAAGCGTTGCGAAGCTCTGCAGTATGTTGCCATCGCGAACATGTTACGTTCCATGGTGAAGTGAGTGTGCGGAGAATGGCATGGAAGCCCAGAATTGAGCACTAGTAATGGTGGTTCGAGTCCTGGTTGCGATGAGAGATTGGCTTGGTGTTTCGTGACTTGGAGTAGCGGCAATGGCAAGTGGGGGCGACAACACAGGAGAAAGTTCGGAGTCAAGAATTTGAGGGTAAAAACCCAAGGTCTGGCCTTAATTGGTTGTGCCTGGCAATGGCCTTGTTGAAGGCATTGTTTTTGAGAGTGCGGACTTTCTTCAGGGTGAAAAGCTATGACCTATGATCAGAGCGACGATGGCGCTTGAGCACCGTTTCCTTCTTGGAGGCGTCGCTTTTGGAGAAACTAGACTTCTGGTACTGTTTTGGCGGTGTTAGATCAGCTGCTATAAGGATAGATAACTGTAGCAGGACTTTTCTTTTTTGTAATTCTTCTTTTTATTCTGGGATGTGTGCATCCGTGTGGCCGGTAGGGCAACACGTTGTTGCAGAGGCTGGGTGTAATTCAAATCTTCGCGATATTATTATATGCTCTGTATCTAAAAAATTAACTATAGATACATCTGAATTTGGACACATCCAAGTCAACTAATTTGGAACGGAGGGAGTAGTAGCCGACTGTTGACTACATGAGGCTTCCATGTCATGTATAACCATCATTTAAAATTACCCATATAGTAAGGTGAGCTAGGTTGGCTATTAGACTAACATTTTGCACAATCTTCTCTCTATCTCTCTTCTCACGTTTATTATTTTTGCCTAGTAGCACGCGTGGAGGTTGGCTCTTGCATTAGAGCCCACTTCCCCTATTTTTTCATGTCTCTCTCCTTCATGTAGGTAAAAATGTCATTTAAGGCCCTTATTATACCTCTAAGCGCCGACACTCACATTTTAGGACGTGCAAATTTTTAGAACCGCAACACGGCGAGTGTATTTTACTTTTTACTCAACAACTGTGCATCTGTGACAATTATTATGCTATTTAGAGAAACAAAATTAAAAATACGCCATATCTAAAACTGTAAACACGGTTCATTTTGGCATTCTTCATGTTTCTTTAAATAGACCGTCGTCTTACTCTATGTGGTGCGCCAAACTATGCAGAAGATCGGAGAGCATAATCAACGATAATGTCTAGCGTTTTCTTCACCGTATGTTTAATTTTTTATCGTTATCCTAATATTTTTTAGCCTCAATCATCACCTAGCATGTTGTAAGACGGAAATGCATCAAAAAAGGATTGTCCAAAGTTTCTAGAAATGGAAGGTTTTTTATTAGATAGGGTATTTAGTATTACAAATGTAGTAGCTAGAGAGTAACTCCAACGTTGTTATTCTTCTCAAAAAAAAAAATCCTTCTTCTGCCAAATACACGTAAATATCTACTTGGCAGAGTCTATAACAACATTAAAAAGGCTTCGTGGAAGTCACGGCATTAGTGCATGGCAAAGGCGTGTCCATATCGACAAGGTTTCTGCCCGGTTCCGGATGAAAACTATAGTGCGCACCAGAGAACCGTGGGGTCAAAAATTAAAGATCGCCATGTCCACCTCAAACAGGTCTAGTGCGCACCAGAGAACCGTGGTTGACGGGCTCAAGGTCTTTGCTGCATGCAGCTAATTAAGATTAGGGGTGTGTGAATGTGCAGGATGTCGTCCGTGTGTTCTTAAACCCCTGTGCCTTGTGCCAGCATCCAACTCGCGCTACACGCCTCACAGATCGAAACGGCTCCCCAGTTCTGCAATCGGGCAGCAGAGGTATGCTAAAATCACGTCTTTCCGCTTTCTGTCTTACGAGTTGTGCAATCGGGCAGCAGCAGTATACATGACGCTCATAATACTCTACAACGTTAACTACCTATGATCTGCCTGTATTTTATCTGCAGGTGACGATCGTGTGTCTCGTGCGTCCTCCCAAGCAATCGGCGAAACTAGCCGCCATGCTCACACGCTTTCTCCTCCTCGTGTTGCTGCTGCTGCTGCTCTGCAATGGAGTTAGCTCGACCGTCGACGACGGGAGCATCCTTGATCATCACGCGTTGCTCGACTTCCGGCGGGGCATCACCGACGATCCACGAGGAGCCTTGGACAAATGGAGCAACGACACCCACCATTGCCGGTGGTTCGGTGTGGAGTGCACCGCCACAGGTCGCGTCTCGTCGCTTGAATTCACTGGTCTGGGTTTGGTAGGCCGCATCAGCTCCTCTCTTGGAAACCTAACCTTCCTTACTACGCTTGACCTGTCGTCCAATAGCTTTGCTGGGCCCTTGCCTGCCCTTGGCCATCTCCAGCATCTGCACACACTTGATCTTGACAGCAACCGTTTAAATGGTGTTATTCCTGATTCACTCACCAACTGCTCCAACTTGGCCGAGTTAGATCTCTCTGTAAACTCGCTAGTGGGAGCGATTTCTCCGAAGCTGGGCTTTCTTTCGAGTATGTTCTACTTGGATCTCTCCAGTAATTCGCTAGTGGATCATATTCCCGATGAGCTTGGGCAATTACCAGGATTAAAGTATTTGATCTTGGGCGAGAATAAGCTTTCCGGCGAATTCCCACATGCCATCTTAAATCTTTCGGGTTCTCTCCAGTATCTAAGCTTGGAGTCGAATATGCTAGGGAAGGCACTACCACCTAATATTGGAGACCGTCTGCCTAATCTCATCGAAATTTCATTGCGTGGCAACACGTTCGAAGGTCACATCCCATCTTCCCTAGGAAACGCCACAAGTTTAGAAATTATTTACTTGTCACACAACAATTTCACCGGAAAAATTCCGACTTCTCTTGGAAAGCTTTCCAATCTGTCTGAACTATATCTTAACAGTAACCAGCTTGAAGCAAGGGACAACGAAGACTGGGAATTCTTAAATGTATTGACAAATTGTCCATCTCTATATGTGCTATCAATTGATGACAATCAGCTGCAGGGATCTATTCCGCAGTCCATCGGTAACCTGTCCCGCTGCCTTCAGGCACTTTTCTTGTCTCGAAACAGTATATCAGGACAAGTGCCCAAGAGCATCAGAAAACTTAGTGGCTTAATTGATCTGTCATTGGACCGAAACAATTTAAGTGGTACGATTAAAGGATGGATTGGAAACCTAACAAACCTTCAATTTTTAAATCTCCGATCAAACAGTTTCACCGGCCAAATCCCACCCTCCGTTGGCAATATTACTCAACTGGCATATATGTTTTTAGGTGAAAATAATTTCGATGGAATCATACCTTACAGCTTGGGAAACCTTCCACTCGTACAGCTAGACCTTAACGAGAACAATCTTCAAGGGTATATACCGCCGAGCTTCAAAAGCCTCCAACAACTCAAATGGTTGAACCTGGCCAACAACAATTTCCAAGGTGGCATAACTCAGCTCGGTAGCCTAATTCATCTTCAAAATCTATATCTTTCGTCCAATAAGTTTACTGGCGGACTATATTGAGATTGGCGCCCTTGTGTTCATATATACAAACAACCGGGGTGTGTGAGCCATAAGTTTAGCGAGCTTTATAGATGTTGTAATATGTGTCGAATGTGTAACCAGATGTTCTACAGTTCAATGTGTGTGTGTGTGTATGTGATGGCCTCGTTGGGCTTTGTCGCCATTGTACTACGTTGACAAGTACATGAGGAGGAGCGGTCGTTAAACATGCCTCGAGGGGTAGCCAAGATTGCTGAACCTCGTTAATAATTTTCGGATTCATGATGTTGTTTTTTGTCCTCGTATCATCGGTTGGCTCCGTTGGTGACAAGTGATATAAAAGTGAGGTTCAGAGGACGCTTTTTTTTTAGAACATTCCTACTCTTTATTTAAATTGTCAAAAAACACGGAATACAAACGTCCTCGGGTGGAGACATAAACCACACATGTCGCCCTACCGGCGACGAGAGCAGTAGTCTAGCTAGATTATGTGGTTTTTTATTAGACACTCGACTCTCAAAACCAACTGAAGCTCATTTAATGCTGATTAATGAGCTTATTGCTGATCCAGACGATGGGATTAATGCTGATTTTCTTGTACGGAGCCGACAAAAATTATCACGGCCGGAAGCTAGAAGATCGGACGGAGAAGCATCGCTTCGTGGCCTGATCACAGGGCTCAACCGGAGAAGTATCGGTGTGCATCCAACTGGAGGATTGAAAACAAGTCGAGGTAGAATTGGCCCAAGCGTGGAAACCTTGTCCAACGCGCACGCGAAACATGCACATATGATATTATCTAGCCAACAAAATGACTACCTTGAGTCGTTTCTTGATTTGACTAATAAAATGACTGAAATGGTTGACGATTTAAGTAATATCTGATGGCATCGTTACATAATTTTTGCAAGTGTTTAACCAAAACAAAAGTTGTAAGCATCTTAATAAATCTTTGAAAACATTTTGCTTATTTGTATTAAACTTTTTTACATGTAAAACATTTTTATTTATGCAAGGTTGTTTAATGCTTTTATCTTTGTATAAATGTTAGAACTTATTGAGTTACTGCGAAGACAAAACAATAGTTTTACTGGTAGAACATGAATTTCAATGTTTTTTTGCAAATCTATTAAAGCAAACTGAAATTGAAAAAGGGAATTTATAATTGTTTTGTCAACTAAAATGTGTTTTTTTGTCATTGCAATGTTGTTGTAATGCAAAGCAAAAAGCAAAAAAAATAGAAAGATTTAATTTCAATGTTTTTTACGACTTTACTACAACAAACTGTAATTCAAAAAGGAAAATTACAGTTGTTTTGTAAGCTAAAATGTGCTGAAATTATTTTGCTTCATGGTGATCATTATTCCGATGTTGTTTTGTTGCAAAGCAAAAGAAAAGAAAAAAAAGAAATATATTGTATTAGTGTTTATTAAATTCAATCCATCTGTAGAGGAAATGAATATGTGATTTATTGAAATATGCACGTAGTCAAGCATTATTTAAGTTGAACTACATAATAAGAGAGAGGTAAGTTCAACTTAAGCGTTTATTAAATTGAACTGCATAATTGGAGGGAGTTTAGTTACATTATGTGTAAATATGAACCTATTCGAATTGGTATGATGTTTTTGTTGTTTGTCTTACATATTTGATTGAACTCAATAATCGGAGGAAATACGTTGTATGAGCATTTATTAAATTCAGTTTGAAATCAATCCATAGTTAGAGGAAATGAATTTGCATTTTCTCGAAATAGCCATCTAATCAACCATTTTTTTTTGTAAATGTAACTACGGAGCTAGAGAGATGTAAAGTGTATTATTTCCAAATAGGTTAGATAAACTGAAATAATTAAATATGGTTCCATTTTGCCATTTTTTTCCTATTTAGCTCCATAAGCAGAGGGAGTATATTATGGTTATGTCGAAATATTACACTAGTAGGAAAAGCCAATTCTATGGAAGCTTATTCTGTGGCGCACCTTCTAGCCGTGCGCCACAGAAGCTTATTCTGTGGCGCACCTATAAAGATGCGCCACAGAATAAGGTTATTCTGTGGCGCATTACTTATTGGTGCGCCACAGCTCAACCTTATTCTGTGGCGCAGCTATGCCCATGCGCCACAGAATATGCGCGGGCCCCACACCCACGCAAGGGTCAGTCACTTTGGGCTTTATTCTGTGGCGCAGCCATGCCCATGCGCCACAGAATAAGCTTGTTCTGTGGCGCAGCAGGGTGCATGCGCCACAGAATACGCGTATTCTGTAGCGCACGGGCTAGGTGCGCCACAGAATAACTTATGAATTTGATAATTTTTGTGTGTGAGAGACAAAGTATATGTATATCATGAATTAGATAATTTTTGTGTGTTCTTTCTTTAAATTTAACCAAAAAAGAATAATAATTTATTTTTTTGGTGTATTTAATTTGCGCGTGTGTGTGTGAGACAATGCAAGCATATATCATGAATTTGATAATTTGTGTGTGTGAGAGACAAGTATATGTATATCATGAAAAAGATAATTTATGATATGTGTATCATAAATTTTTGTGTGTTCTTTCTTTAAATTTAACCAAAAAAGAATACCAAATTTATTTATTTTAAAGAATATCATAAATTTTTGTGTGTTCTTTCTTTAAATTTAACCAAAAAAGAATACCAAATTTATTTATTTTAAAGAAAAAAAATTGGGTCAGCAGGATTCGAACCTGGCTAGCCAGAGTAATCTGTTTGCTCACTAACCACTGGGATATGCTGGTGTTGTTATGTCAAACAGCGCATCTGATTTTTAAACTGGACTGTTAAATAATTCTGTGGCGCACCGAGTAAAGGGTGCGCCACAGAATATCAGAATTCTGTGGCGCACCGCGTCATGGGTGCGCCACAGAAATATTTTGCCCACACTTACATGTGGGCCCTCCTACGGGGCGCGCTCACTCGCATCCATCGTCGACGAAAACCGCTAAGTCCCGCGCGCGCGCCTTGCCGTCCTCGCCGCCGGCACCCCTCGCCGCACCACCTCTGGCCGCCGCCCCAACTGGCCGCCAACCCCTCCGCGCCCCCCCTCGTCGCCGGCGACCTCCCCTGTGCCCCGCCCCCGCCCTCTCCACTGGTGGCGCTCAGCCTCGCGCGTCCTCGTGTGGCGCTCTCGGCCTCGTCCGCCGCCGGCCGTCGTGCCCTCGTCCGAGTCCAACGGCGTCGCCTCCTGGTCACGCAGACGCCGGCGACCTCCCCTCCCTCCCCTTCCCTGCCAATGTGAGCTTCCCCTCTTTTCCTCCTCCTTCCCCTCCCAAAACCTGCACGGAAGGTGTTTGCATAAATTCCTAGTCCAAGTATCAATCTATTTGAGGCTCTGGTCAATGAGAACCTGTGTAGTGGTGCATCAGAATTTGTCTTAGCAATGGTGCAGTTGTACTTGTATGTAGCAAAGTTCAGTTTTCTATTTGTATGCACGATTCTTTGCTGGTCACCATGCCTTTGCTGGTCAATGAGAACCATGCTCAGTTCATTAAGACTGGTGTGATACATATACATATGCCTTTGCTGGAAAAAAAATCACTTTTCAAGTCATACATGCTTTCAAGATACACATGTTGAGCCTGATGCATTTTCCGGTTCAGAAACTCAGATTTTTGAGTTCTCTAAATTGAGTTATTCATTTTTGTCTCCATTCCTATCTATACTGCGGCAGTGGTGAATGTTTTTCTTGTCTCCATTTTAAAAAACTTTGTTTGTGTTGATGCTTGTTTGTAAGAAACTAGAAGAAGTGATTTATGCTACTGCCACTATGGTTGCTAATGCTTTTCTTGTAAAAAAATTGCTAAGTGTGTGTGGTAGATGCTAAATCATGGTTTTGTTAATTTATTGCAGCGCCACGAGGAGCACCTCCACCACGCCGATCTCGGACCCGAGCCTCCCTTCCCTACCCGAGGTAGTTCCTCTCTCCCTCGATGTGGATGTGGATGTGGTGATGTATGTGCATGAGGATATGTGTCCACGACCATCGTGTCGTGGTTGTTGTGCTCCGACCATCGTGTCGTGGAGATGCCGGCCGGAGATGCCGTGCACAGATGTGGATATTATTTGTGAAATGTTTGCAGGTACCCCGTGAGGCCCTTGAGATTGCCGGAACGTCGATTAACTTCCGTTCCGGCAATTTCGGGTACTCCATATGTCCCTTTTTTAGCAAAGGTCATGCCGAATTTTTTCGTGAAATTTGGCATGACTTTGCTAAAAATAGGACATATGGGGTATTGCGACTAATGCATGGGCCGGGGTATCTTAGTACTTAGTTAGGTGATTTTTTTTCTCTTATATTTGTCATACTAACGTTTTGCCTCTTTTTAATGCAGTTCAAACATGTCGGGCGACGCTTCTAAGCGCATGAGCATCGAAGAGCAAGCAAGAGTACAGAACATGGACTTTTGGCCCGACGATATGAGGGACGAAGCCGCGGTCACTAGTGGCGACGAGGCTGAGGAGCATCAACGGGAGGTCCGGGATCCCGACCCCGAGTACCACGAAGAAGGTGGTGAGGATGACACCTCAGGAGATGGTGGCGACCACACGACCACTGGCGATGACCGCACCGATGGCGGCGACCACACGGAACCCGGCGACAGCAACCCGGCCGCTAAGAAGAAGAAGAAGCGGAGGGCAAGGACTAAACCGCGTAAAGTGCAGTCGGTGGACAATGTCACGGACGTGATCACGGAGGTCAGTCCAAGTGGCATGCCGTTGGAGCCTAAGCACGTTGCACGAGGGTACAGCATGCAACTAGGGTGCATCCTCCGAGAAGGCGTGTCGATCAACACGTCTGACATTAGAAGCGAAGAGAATGCGGCTTTGCTCGAACACCTGCTCAGGAGGGTTCACAAACGATACACCTTCCCGAACCCTAAACCCAAAAATGTGGATAATTACGCCACCACGAAGATGAGCACCGCCTTGAGCAGCTGGAAATGCCGGGTGAAGGCGAAGATTCATAATAAGAAGAGCTGGGAGGAGATTAGTACACGCGAGCCTCACATCACCTTAGAAGAGTTCGAGGTATTTAAGGACTTTTTAAATTCTGAGGTGTGTACAAGATGGACCGAGTGGGGGAAGGAAATGCGGAAGAGGAACTTAGGTAACCACCGTTTGGGAAGCGGCGGTTACAAATCCAAACAACCCACTTGGGACAAGGAGGACGCAGAAATAAGAAAACGTGGGCTGGACAACCCATGGGATAAATTCACAGACGAGCAGACCAGGAACTTTGTCCGGTCCCGCTACTATCTCAACTGGGAAACTGGGGAGTTCGTTACCGATCACGACGATGTGAAGCAATTCCAGCAAAATCTGGTAAGTGAATTTAAATACCACAGATATCTCAAAGTCCATTGCGTTGATCTCAAATTTCTAAGTGTGTTCACCTTTGTGTGCAGGAGGACGAGTTGAAGGCTGAGGCTGAGGCCGGCCAGTCGTCGTCCCAGGGTGAGAGGGAAGTGTGGGACACTACTTTCAACCGGGCGATGAACGTTGCAAAGGGAAGGGACAAGTTGGCGCCGCCGACATCAGCTGGCCGTGTGTCAGGCTATGGTACGAGCGTGAAGTTCACGGAGTACTACAGCTCGGACGGCGCCGGCGAGAAGAAAAAGAGGAAGAGGACGTCCAAGAACGAGGATAGAGCCGAGGTTGAGCGGCTGAAGGCGGAGCTGGAGGAGCTGAAGAAGAACACCGTGGACAAGCAGGAGGTGCAAAAGCTAGTCCGAGAAGGCATCCACCAGATCATGCCCCCGCAGATAGTGGAGGGGTTCGCTGCCTGGATGGCGGGAGGTCAACAGGGGCCGATACACGTGCCCAGCTTCTCCGGCAGCAACTCCACCATGAACCGGTCGCCGAGCGACATCATCGTGACCCCGCCGCCCATGGCCCCTTTGGTCACACCGGCGCTGCCTACCGCACCGGGACGCGAGAAGAAAACTCCGGCCACCGCCGCTGGCACCGGCGCCCGTGTCTCGACGGAAGCCGAGCTGGACGTCGTCACCAAGGTTACTAATTAATTAGTCTGCGTCGTCTTCTGTATAACTATGTCCTTCTGTATAACTATGTCTGCTTCGATCGATGACTGTATTAATCACACAAATGCATATGTTGCTTAATTTCATTATAGGAAACGCCTTGCATGCTCCTGCATAGGGTAGGCGACGAGTTGAAGGAAGTTGCTACGGGCCTTATCCTAAAAACAGGCAGCGAACTAATGCACCACGCTCCAGTGGACAAGGGTTTTATGAAGGTCAAGGTAGTCACGGTGCCGAAAGTGTATCACAACATGGACCCCCCCGTTCAACCTCAAGGAGCCGATGAACACGTGGTCCTTGGAAAGTGCCCCGAATGGGTCTCGCTATGGCCGAAGACCCAGATTCGTCTTGGGGGGGGGTATTATTGATGAGGGCCCAAGACGCAACACCGGCGCCACCTCAAAGTTCCGGCGGGACGCTCCGATCCGTCCCCCGAAGAAGCCTGCAGCCGTCGCCACCACCACCAACCGCCAGAAGCAACTGTTGGTAGGCAACGCCTCTGCACCTCAACGTATTGGTGGCAACGACGACGACGACGATGATGATATCGACGTCGATGGCTTCCTCAACACTGGCGCCGAAGACGCCGACGGATTCATGCGTCCTGTGGATCTCGAACCACCCTTCCGTGCCCACGCCGATCAACCTGCTCGTCTCAATGCAGTCACGCAGCGCCTGGACTTCCAGGGTTTATCTCAAGAGACACCTCCAGCAGCCGGCGTTGCAGCTCAAGACAAACCGGCTACCGGCGTTTTCTCCCCTGGCACGATTGCAAAATCGGTTGCAGAGGGGCTTCGTGGGCAGCCATGGAGCAATAAGCCCAGGAGGCCCCTCAAGAAGATGCCAAAGGGCGCCTCTGCGAGCCAGCCACCTAAGATGCCAAAGGGATCAAAGGGCGCCTCTGCGAGCCAGCCAACTCCTATGATTATCCAGGGTCGTGAAGACACCATACCACCCCCTCCGGACAAATCGGCGCACATGGTTCATGAAGCTGGAAAACCGATAGTGCCTCCGGAGATGACCCACCTCGCAACTCCATCAATGATCTCTTTGAGCGATTCTATCTCTATGCTAGAGGGCTTTCTTCTAAAAGACAGGGATCCAAATTACCCGGCGTTCACTGTCCAAGTGCCAAAGGAAGAAGGCGGGTTGGTGGTCGTCGGTGAACACCCCGCGGATCTGTTCTTAGTAGCATACGAGGACGTGTTCAATCTATTTAACCAGCAGCGGCTCAACTATAACTTGGTCCGCCTATACGCGCTCAATGAGGCCATGACTATCCACAGAGATAATCTCTCGCATGTCGCGGTAGCGGATCCCTACTACATGCGTGACAGCCAGCTGGTGCAAGGATCTGTGACACGGACCAGCGCAGTTGAGTACCTCGAGAGGTTCATGTTGCAAAACCAGCAAAAGAATTGCCTTCTTGTGCCTTTCTTTCCCGAGTAAGTACACATCCGCTCGCCGCCGTATCTTGTGCCTTTCCGAGTTCAATGCATGCATGTTTCTGATCATCATCTCATTTAAATTGTGTTGAGCAGGGACAAGTACTGCGTCCTCATCATCCTACACCCGAGCCATTACCATGCCACTTATTTTGACTCAGGTAGTAGTACTACGAAAAGGTATGCCAACATAATTGCTGTCCTCAATCAAGCTCTTCACGGCTACCACCAAAAGGGAGGCGTCTTCGAAAGCACCGCGCAACCACAATTAATTGATAATAAGTTGCGCCGGTTCAAGCATATCACCGAGTTCTCTTGCCTCAAGGAGCAGTCGGGCAGCGAGATGGATGCCTTCTACGCCCTCCGTCATATTAACATGATTATCCGAGATGGAGCGCAATGTGGTTTGCCATCTGCTTTACAAACATGGGTCGAATATGACAGACGCAAGTCCGATATGGATCTTAGAAAAGATTTCCAATGCATCAAGACCAAGTTATCGGAAGTCATCGTCGGAAATGTTATCACAACAGGGGGGACCTTCCATTGCTCCCGACGAGGTAGATAGGATGTATTATAAAAGAAAACCTTACACATGCACACATACATACTCTATTTTATCCACTTATATCTATCTCCATCTACAGGGTTGCATCAGAGAGAAATCGAAGAACGCCTAAAGTTGCAGAAGGACAACAGGGCGTGGATGACGAAGAAAGACGGCAAACCATTCCCGGCGCCGCTCGCACCGCTCGCTACATGAGATCGTCGTGCTCCCGCTTTTGCTCACCGTCAACGCCGAGATGTAATCTATTCGATCCTAGTGTAGGCGGTGAACACTTCATTTGTAACGTGTGCAACGATCGATTAACTTTTGTATATATCTCAACACTTGTGTAAAACTTCGGCACTTTTGTATCAACTTGTGATGAGACATATATTAGTAATGTGTTTGTATATATCTGTGTAAATATGAAATATACATGTATTCTGGTATTATACTGGTATTTGTATTCTGGTAATATACGGGTACAATACGGCACAGTAATTCTGTGGCGCACCCAGAACTATTCTGTGGCGCACCCTATTCTGTGGCGCATGGTGAGTGGGGTGCGCCACAGAATAGTTATTCTGTGGCGCACCAGGCTGGGTGCGCCACAGAATAGCCACTATTCTGTGGCGCACCTGGTGGTGCGCCACAGAATAGCTTATTTAGTGGCGACTATTCTGTGGCGCACCACCCATGCGCCACAGAATAGAAAAATGGTGCGCCACAGAATAGCTTTTCTGTACTAGTGTTATGTTCGTATTTTGTCGTAAATATGTAATGTAGATTCTTGATTAGAGTAAATAAATTGTATTAGCATCTATTAAATTCAATCCATTTTTAGAGTAAAATGAATTTGTGATTTTTTGGAATGTGCATGTAATAAAGCATTATTTAAATTTACCTACATAATTAGGGAGAGTTAAGTTTTATTTGAACATTCATTAAGTTGAATTGCATAATTGGAGCGAGTTCAGTTATATTATCTTTAAATATTAACCTATTCGAATTGATGTGGTATGTTTGTGTTTTGTCTTAAATATTTAATTTAACTCAGTAATGAGAGGAAGTACATTGTATGGCTATTTAGTAAATTCAACTTAAAATCAGTCCATAATTAGAAACAATGAATTTGCATTTTCTCTAAATATTCATCTAATCAAGCATTTTTTTAAGCAGCCGTAGTTCAACATCAGACACCATTGTTTAGCGCAGCATATGTCGTGCCTGCGTCGTTAGAAGAAGAAATACGGTGGTGTAAAAAATTCAAATTTGTAAATATCCGCGTTCAAAAGTTGTTTAGATATTTTTCTGTTGTGATTTATAAAAATAAGTTTACACTTATAAGTTGTTCGAATTTAAAAAAAATTAAAATTGGGAAGATATCCATGTTTGCATTCTTTCCCGTTTGTAAAATACACAGATTTGAAAGTCATTTTAATTTGAAATATTCAAATTTGGAATTTGATCATATGCCACAAATAGGCAACGTTTATTTTTCGTGTTCATGTTGATATGTTAAGGGGAAGTTATTCAAATTTAAAATGTTTTAGTGTTTACAAAATGATCATGTTTGAAAGTCATTTAAATTTTTTGAAACATGTAAATTTGTTTTTTTAGTTGGAATGCTGAAGTATGGTTGTATTTTTCATAAAATTATCCAAATATTGGTCAATTTGACTTATTGAAACATGTTTATTTTTGCCAAAAATAGTTTTTTTAGATTTTTGATATATTTTTTTAAATTTTTTTCGGTGGTTGGAATTTGGATTTAAATTGTCCAATATGGTTGTAATTCAAAGTTGGAAATGTACACATTGAAAAAAAAATATATTTGGAAATTTCTTGGACTATAGAAAAAATTTACGTTTTTAAAGTGTTCAGATGTGGAAAATTGTTCATATTTGAAAGTTATTAAGTTTTGATTTTTTTCGTTTAGAAAATGATTAGGTTTGAAAGAATTTTAAAATCTTAGAAGACTTAATTCTGAAATTTGGATTTAAATGCCAATGTGGTTGTATTTTTTCCATATATAAATCCAGCTAAATATTGAACAATTTGAATTATTCGAACATGTATTTTTCTGTAGAAATAATTCCATTTTCTGTTTTTTTTTTAAATCTGACAGGCCAAGCCCACGCTGACGTCAGGGTGACGCCAGCAATGGCCGAGCCTGTCACGGCGGCGGCAACCACGGCGAGGCCACGCCACCGCGAGGCGGGACGCGCGCGTGGGCGCGTCCGACGTGCGTGTATGCGGACTATCCGGGAGCGGCCGCGGCGGCACACTGTGGTGGCCGGAGTGTCGCCGGCGAGGACGAAACGCGGCGGCGAGATAGCGCGCACGGCGGCGGCGATTCCGGCGCGCGCGCGGCATCCCGGCAGGCGGCACTCGGCGAGGAGGTGGAGGAGAGGACGGCGAAGGTCGCCATGTGCCTCGATCTGAGCATGGAGGCACGTAGCGGCGGTGGAGCGCGTCGGCGGCGGCGCGGCGATTCCGGCGTCGCGCGGAGAGAAGGAGGGTGGGGGGTGCGTGGACGCTTTTCCACTTGGGCCCTCGAAGTTTTAGAAAATTGTGGTCAGGTCCTTTTCAGCGAAGAAGGAGGACCGTTTCCGAATTTCGGGAAAGCGGAGAGGCCTTGTTGCAAAGTTGCGGCGGTACTGTTCAACACTGTAGCTAGCTATAGTACGCACTGCAGCTAGCTGCAGTGCACGAGATCGGAGGGAGCGAGAATTGGCACTCCTTTTATATAGTTAGTAATAGTATAACAAACTAAAAAAGGCTTACGTTTCCATGAGCGTAGACTTCGTGGAATAACCAGGTCCATCTCAAAACAGCGGCAAGAGGAGAAAACGTTGACTGACCTTCACGCCTCACGCATACACAGCCGGGCGGCAAAACGTACCAAGCAGAGGTAATCGGGCAACAGAGGTATGCTAACATCATGTCTTTCCGCCTATGTAGTCTTACCACTTTTTATTACAGCTAAACATATTTTGGGCGCACACTGGAGGTATTATACATACTTACATTATTTTGCAGGTGACGAGCATGTGCACTTGTCGAAACTCGCCACCATGCTCTCACTGATGCCACGGCTCCTCCTCCTCCTCCTGCTCCACAATGGAGTCGGTGACATCCATTGTTCGACCGTCGTCGACGAGAGCAGCGCTGATCTTCACGCGTTGCTCAAATTCCGGCGGGGCATCACCGACGACCCACGAGGATCCTTGGACAACTGGACCAACGACACCCACCACTGCCGGTGGAACGGTGTCAGCTGTACCAAGACACGCCGTGTCTCGTCGCTTAAACTCACCAGTGCAGGTTTGGAAGGCCACGTCAGATCCTCTCTCGGGAATCTAACCTTCCTTAAATCACTTTACCTCTCGCGCAATGGCTTTGTTGGCCCCTTGCCTGCCCTTGGTCATCTCCACCAACTGGAGTCACTTTATCTGGAAGACAACAATTTTAACGCTGTCATTCCTGATGCACTCACTAACTGTTCCAACTTGGCCAACTTAGACCTCTCTAGAAACTCCCTTGTGGGAGTGATTCCTAAGAACCTAGACTTTCTTTCGAGTCTGTTGTACTTGGATCTCTCCAGTAACTCGCTAGTGGGTCCAATTCCTGATGAGCTTGGAAGATTGCCTAAATTAAATATGTTGTTCCTCGGCGGGAATAATCTTTCGGGCGAATTCCCGCATTCCATCTTGAATCTTTCCGCTTCTCTCCAATATCTATTGTTGGAGTCGAATATGCTAGGGAAGGCGCTGCCACCTAATATTGGCGACCGTCTACCTAATCTCGTAGTAATTTCATTGTTTGGCAATAGGTTTGAAGGAGAGATTCCAGCTTCCCTAGGCAATGCTCTAGGCTTAGAATGGATAAATTTATCAGATAACAATTTCTCTGGGATAATTCCTACTTCTCTTGGAAAGCTTTTGAATCTGATTTTACTAGATCTTGAGATGAACCAGCTTGAAGCAAGGGACAACAGAGACTGGGAATTTATGAATGCACTGGCAAATTGTCGATCTCTAAATACGCTATCACTCACTGACAATCAGCTGCATGGATCTATCCCACACTCCATTGGTAACTTATCTCACAACCTTGACACCCTTTTCTTGCATGGAAACAGCTTATCGGGACAAGTGCCCGAGAGCTTTGGAAAACTTAGTTCTTTAACTCGACTGTCCCTCGCCGAAAACAATTTAAGTGGCACAATCGAAGGATGTGCACTATGAGTTTAGCGAAGTTTGTGGATATTGTAATACGTGTCGAATATGTGCATGAGTTGTGTTCCAATTGGACTATGTCGCGGATGATGACACTTGGCAAAGTCGCAACATGTTTGCCAGATGCCAAAAATGTACTCACCAAATGGCTCACGGATGCTGCCGTGAAATTCAGAGAGATAACACGTAAATATCTACGTTCGAGAGATGTATGACAAACCGAGAAAGGCTTACGTTGCCATCACGTGGAAGTCACGGCATTTGTCCGGCTCCAGATGGACGATGTTGTCAATGATTCAAGAGGGGCGGCTACTAGACCAGTGGCGGATCCAGGGGGGGCGAGCGGTGGCCTGGCCCCCGCCATGCTCCGGCCACCCCCAGCGACATCCAGCAGGGGCCACTAGTTATACGGTTGTATTACTGCTAATTTGGAGTACAAACCTAGTCCTATTTCGTGCCCAGCCGAGCGACTTTGTGGCCTGCTGATTTAATGGGTCAAGCCCAAAGCACATACATAGTAGCTTAGGCCTAGGGAAAACACAATCGATCGATGGATTGATGTATCTGTACCGTTCAAGATCGGACTTCCTATACTAGCCGCACGACGGCACGATCTCATCTACATCGAGTTGTCTATCTCCGCCTGGGACGCGCCCTAGCCGCACTGGTTCCGGTTGAGCATCGCCGCCGCAGCAGTCAGGACACAGCCACAAGGATTCAAGTGCGGTGATCAGAGCATCTATTCCCGAGCCTATGCATCTCTCAGTTGTCGCCGACGATTGCAACCTGCCGCCGTTCCGCACGCGACTCGTTTGAACCTCCAAGGTATTATTGTATATGTACACACTTGCTATGTGCTAGCTTGATCGAATTTAGTCGTTGTTACTTGCTGGTTTAGTGGTTTAACTGGCTAGGCATAATAGTTTATTGATTATTTTCTATTAGTAGAGCTGCTTGTCGTGAAGAGAAAGACGCTGTTAATTAGTAATTTTTCAAACCAGTTGGTTCGACCTCCAACTCTATGGCAGAGAATACAAATCCAACAGAGCGGAGAGCGATTATAGAGAATATGTACATAATGAGAGTAATTAGGAGTATTAATTACTAAACATGCCTTAATCTAACAGTGAAATAGATCAAATAGAATTTTGCTAGGAGCTCAGAATACCGGAAAAAGGAGAATATGCAAATTTCTGATCAATATATTAAGCCATATGTCAATTTTACGGTCAAAGTCTTGTTCGGCCCCCCCTATGGTTAAATCCTGGATCCGCCCCTGTACTAGACAGGTTGACCGTTGACGGTCTCGAGGTCTTGGCTGCAGCTACAGTTAGGCGTGTGTGGGTGTGAGGACGCCGTCCCTGTGCCTGTGTTCCATGAGCCTAGCTGAGCATCCAACTCGCGTTTCACGCTTCACACATGCATATACAGCCATCCGGCCAAACCAAGGAGATCCAAACGGCTCCAAAGTTCCGCCAATCGGGCAGCAGATGTATGCTAAAATCATGTACGCGGCGGAGGATTCCGTCTCCGTCTCCGGCGGAGAATTTTATATCCGGCGGAGCAACAGGGTCCAAGGCACGGCGGCGCACGAGCATGACACCGTCTGGAAAGGAGGCCGTGTGGACGGGCACGTCACACGACACAATCTGACGGCCCTCGGCGGCGCGGACAAGATTGGGATCACTGATCCCAATTTCGCCAACTTCTCTCTCTACGAAATGAAATCGCTAGCTGGAGTGATTTCTCTGCGAAGTTAGGGTTTCTTTCGAGTAAGCTCTACGTGGATCTCCGGCAACTAGCTAGTGAGTCATATTCCTGATGAGCTTGGTCCATTACCGAGATTAAAATATCTAGGTAGACGGTACATGTTAGACTAGCCATAGTGGAAATATCTTAGGTTGTATTATGCATGTCATGTTGGCAAAAAGATGACATGTCACTGTAACTAATGATGAGAGAAGTGATAGTGGTATTATAGGTAGATACCGTAACATAACGGATTCAAATAATATAAGATGAGTCTGCAGCCTAATAAATGCAATACTATATGATACCACATATGTTTCTACCCATTGTGGAAGTATTAACATAACCTAGTATCATATGCATGATAATAGTACATGATACTTCCATTGTGACTAGTCTTACGCAACGGTATAAATAAAGTTACTTCTCAGTAGCAGTAGCAGGCTCGTGCGTGAAAATTCGGCTAGAAATCGGCCTTGGGCACATAACGGGAGAACGATCCAACATCAGCGCGACCATACGTGGCCGCGGGAAAGCGAGACGTCGCTTGGCCGCTCAAATCTCCGAAAAAACCAAACCCGAAACTGGCCTCAAATGCAAACCATTTGTTCAAACCTGACATACTCTAGAATTTCTATTAGTTATGGCTAACATATTTTTACGCAGTCGTTTGTATTATATATACTTACCGACATATTTAAAGATAATAAAATAGACACAAATAAACTTTGGAATATCGAAATAGAAGATATAATTTATATTTGATTAGATTCACACAAATATCTATTTATTGAACTATAAAATATTAAAATTTGAGTTTCCATTTTACATTTAATTAATAATGTTAGGTACAATTTGAAAAAAGTATACTTAATATTATAGGTTATATCAATAAGATTGTAATGGACATCTGGAGACATAATGAATTATACATAAGATAGTTTAGTATAAATCATGGAAAACAACTACATAGTGTCTGCTGATTTATTGTTTAATCTGGCACTTGTCCGGCCGACGACCACTGAGGTAACTCTCGGCGCCAACCAGAAGCTCACACGCCGCAAAGGCCCTGACTCCACCGCCTGCGGCCCCGACTCCAGATTTATAGATTTTTCTTCTTAATTGTCACATAGTGCGAGTGCAAAACGACAAAAAAATGCTTAAAGTCATTTTAAACACCGGTAATGGTCTTTTTTACACAGCCCACAAAAATGTTATTTTTTCGTGAAACTTCGTGTAAGGACATAAAATATTCGGATGTATACCAGAAATTTTATTTTTATTTTTTATAAATTTTGAAATAAGGTTTTTAGGTAGTGGGATCATATGGTCTTACTACCCCTAATAGAAAACAGCTTATCAGTGGCGTGCAATTTTTGACTTTACTGGCAGCGAACGCCCATGCCAGTAAAGTCACGCCAGTGCTATTTTTTCATCGTCATGTGGCCATGCCGGTAATACTCGTCTAACTACTGGTCTACACGAAGACGGGAGAGCACCCTCACCACGCGCAGCAAAAGCTACGGCCGGCAGCGGCGAGTGGGGAGCACAGGAACATAGCAGGTCGATAAAACCACCCATTCACTTTTTAGGCAGGCGCCCGCCGCCACCACGGCAGCCGCCATCAGCGGTGGCGGTAGTCTTAGGGGAGGGGCCTTGGCGGCTAGCAAGGGAGGACGCCCCGGTGCCGCCCCTGGATCAGTAGGAGTTAAAAGTAAAGCTGATATCCAGCTTAGTGCTACGACTTGAGTCTTTCTGGAGTTTCATTCGCACGATACCTACTTCTGCTTGTAAAGGAGGTTCTTGAGATTTTGTATTGAATAGTGATGTAATCCTATAGTGTTACCTTGGACCAGCTATGATTCTATTGTACTACTCTGAGTGATGTAATATTTACGGAAAGGTCCTTCCGTGAGTATTATATCAACGACTTGTACACTACAACATGCAGTGGTGTGCGTGGTCGCCACACGCCAGCGGTGGCGGTAGGCTTAGGGGAGAGGCCTTGGCGGCTAGGGAGGGAGGACGCCCCGGTGCCACGCCTGGATCGGTACAGGAGCTTGACTTTTCTTAATCAAATATCAGAATGTCAGTCTAGGCTGGCCAACAACAATTTCCAAGGCGGCATAGGTCAACATGGTAACCTTCTTTGATCGAGATGGTGGATTATCATATGACTAGTGGTAGTCTGGTGAAATTTATATCGCAAGGCATGTCGATTTGGTTTTATTTTCTTTATGCAATAAAGTGGCTCTTTGCAAGCGTTTTGATGCAGAGACGTCCCATTTCGAAACAAACTAAAAAAAAAGGCTTACGTTGCCAAGAACGTAACTTTCGCGGATGTCACTACATTTGTCCATGTCGAAAAGGTCTCTGTCTGGTTCTGGATAAAAAAAATATATCGTCGGACAATAATTGGGTCAATAATTCAAGAGGAGAAAACGTATGGAAGCTACTGGACAGGTTGACGGACGCAAGGTCTTCGTTGGGTCTTCGCTGCCGCTAATTAAGATTAGGCTCGTGAGAGGACGCCTTCCGTGTTTTCTTAAAACCCTGTGCTATATGTGCTGAGCATCCACCTCGCGCTTCACGCAATCACGCCTCACAAATACCCTGCCGCTTGGCTCCCCAGTTCTGCTATCGGGCAGCAGAGGTAAGCTAAAATCGTGTCTTTCGGCTTCTGTCTTGGAGTCTTTTCTTTTCTTGAAGGTTTATCTTTGGTCTTTTGTTCCAGCAAACATATTTTGGCCTCAACATCTACGCTACAAAGTTTAAGTACATATGATCTACTTGTAATTTTTTGCAGGTGACGAGTGTGTGTGGCTCTGATGCGTCCTCTCAAGCAATCGGCGAAACTCGCCGCCATGTTTTTACTGCTCCTGCTCTGTAATGGAGTTGGCAACGTCCATGGCTCGACCATCGACGACGAGAGCAGCGCCGATCTTCACGCGTTGCTCGACTTCCGGCGGGGCATCACCTACGCTCCACGACGAGCCTTGGACAACTGGAGCAACAACACCCACTTCTGCCGGTGGAATGGTGTTAACTGCACTGCCACACGTCGCGTCTCGTCGATTGAGCTCACTAGTCTGGGTTTGGTAGGCCACATCAGCTCCTCTCTCGGGAACCTAACCTTCCTTACTTCGCTTGACCTGTCGTTCAATAGCTTTATTGGCTCCTTGCCTGCCCTTGGCCGTCTCCAGCATCTGCACACACTTTCTCTGTACAACAACCGTTTAAATGGGGTCATTCCTTATTCACTCACCAACTGCTCCAACTTGGCCTACTTAGATCTTGCCGGCAACTTGCTGGTTGGTGTGATTCCTCCGAATCTAGGCCTTCTTTTGAGTATGTTCTACTTGGATCTCTCCCATAATTCCCTAGTGGGTCATATTCCTGATGAGCTTGGTCGATTCCTGGAATTAGAATATTTGAGCTTGCGCGATAATAACTTTTCCGGTGAATTACCGCACACCATCTTGAATCTTTCGGCTTCTCTCCAGTATCTAGACTTGGGGTTCAATATGCTAGGCAAGGCACTACCACCTAATATTGGCGACCGTCTGCCTAATCTCATATCAATTGCATTGCGTGGCAACACGTTTGAAGGTCACATCCCATCTTCCCTAGGCAACGCCCCAGGCTTAGAAACGATTGACTTGTCACAAAACAATTTCACCGGAAAAATTCCGACTTCTCTTGGAAAGCTTTCGAATCTGTCTTATCTATTTCTTAGCGGTAACCAGCTTGAAGCAAGGAACGACGAAGACTGGGAATTCTTAAATGCACTGACAAACTGTCGATCTCTACATACGCTATTAATATCTGGCAATCAGCTGCAGGGATCTATTCCACAGTCCATCGGTAACCTATCCCACAGCCTTCAGTACCTTTCCTTGGCTGAAAACAGCTTTTCAGGACAAGTGCCCAAGAGCATCGGAAAACTTAGTGGCTTAACAACTCTCTCACTAGATAGGAACAATTTAAGTGGTACAATTGAAGGATGGATTGGAAATCTAACAAACCTTCAACAGTTATATCTCGGATCAAACAGCTTCACCGGCCAAATCCCACCCTCCGTTGGCAATTTTACTCAACTGGCATATGTGTTCTTAAGTGAAAATAATTTCGATGGAATCGTACCTTATAGCTTGGGAGACCTTCCACTCAAATACCTAGACCTTAGCAAGAACAATCTTCAAGGGTACATACCGCCGAGCTTCAAAAACCTCCAACAACTCCAATGGTTGAACCTTGCCAACAACAATTTCGAAGGTGGCATAACTCAGCTCGGTAGCCTAATTCATCTTCAAAATCTATATCTTTCGTCCAATAGTTTTACTGGCGGACTATATTGATATTGGCGCCCTTGTGTTGATATATACAAACAAATGGGGTGTGTTAGCCATAAGTTTAGCGAGTTTATAGATGTTGTAATATGTGTCGAATGTGTACGAGTTGTTCTACAATTCAGTGTGTCTATGTGTGATGGTCTCGCCAGGCTTTGTCGTCATTGTACTACGTTGATAAGTACATGGGGGAGAGGGTCCGTTAAACATGCCTCGAGGAGTAGCCAAGATTGTTGAACCTTGTTAACAATTTTCAGATTCGTGATGTTGTTGTTTGTCCTCGTATCATCGGTTCTGCGGCTCCGTTGGTGACAAGTGGTATAAAAGCGAGGTTCAGAGGACGTACATTGTTTTGTTTAATGAGAACCTTCCTACTCTTTATTTAAACTGTCAAAAAGCGGGGAATACAAACGCTCTCAGGCGGAGACAGAAACCACACATGTCGCCCTACCGGTGACGAAAGCACTAGCCTTGCTAGATTATGTGGTTCTTTATTAGACACTCGACTCTCAAAACCAACTGAAGCTCATTTAATGCTGATTAATGAGCTTATTGCTGATCCAGACGATGGGATTAATGCTGATTTGCTTGTACGGAGCCAACAAAAATTATATGGCCGGAAGCTAGGAGATCGCTCGGACGGAGAAGCATCGCTTCGTGGCCTGATCACAGGGCTCAACCGGAGCAAAGTATCGGTGTGCAGTGCAACTGGAGGATTGAAAGCAAGTTTGAAGCAGCGTGGAAACCTTGTCCAACGCGCACGCGAAGAGCAGTTTGAAGCAGCGTCAACAATCCTGGTGAGGCCCATGTGAAGGTGGGAGACGTGTGCGTCGTGGCCCATGCTGTTTGAAGCAGCGTCAAGCAGGAAGGCCACGTGCACGTAAACCTGATTTTTCCCTTTTTTTTCTTTTGATGTTTTCCCCTTTTTCATTTGCAATACACGCGGTGTTACTTTCAAATTTCTCACGCCCTGATTTTTTCCCTTAGTTATTTTTCCTTTTCCCCCTTCAATTTCGATTTTCCTCGGCAAGAAATGGGCGAGATGTAGCACTTTCAAGTATACAAAAAAAAAAATCATTTTTCAAAGAGGTATAAAAAATTAATCTAGTATAACGATACATATTTGAAGGATCAATATATACGACTATAGTGGGGTGAATATGAGTTTAGAGAGTTACTCGAATAAAACTGAAGAATTTAGATACTTGAAGCAAGCTTGTGAGAAAGAGATAAAACTTGAACCTTGAAGCAGCAAATGATGAGGCGTGTATGATGTTAAGTGCCGGTTGTTTTTACCATGGTGGTTCACCGAAAAAATCTTGATTTTCTTACCAAAATTGTCCTTTTATCTTTTCTTAGTTCCTTTTAATATCAGAATTAGACTCCCTTTTATTCTATTCAATCATTTCACAATATCTTAGTAGAAAAATAATGTCATGGTTTGAAACTTTGGTAAAAGTTGAGAGTGAAGTACACTGGAAATAAATTCCTAGAAGAAAAGAGTATAACACCATATCGGAGGAGAATCTGGAATACTTTCATTTATCACTGTCGTTCGCCTTCGCTGAAGCCAACACGTTGAATGGCTGAAAATCTAAACTACATAGGACTATCCTAGATCTACATTAGTCCGCACACGCGGGATCCGGCGACCCCCTCTCACCATCGACGACGTTCGGAGACCGCGCCGCAAAGCAAGGTCACTTTTTCTCTCTCCCTGGTGGCGTGGAGGAGGAAAATGATCGGACGGTGGATACGTGGATGCACATCAGCTTGAAGATTAGCAGCCGATCGATACAAACTTCGTATAGCATTATTAATACACAATATAGCCTGAAAAAGTACATGCGGCATCCACTACATCATCACGTGCAATGCAGCCGAGTTGCTGTGTGCAACCACATGTTTCTTACATGGCAGCCACGACGAGCTGCATCTATAGGAAACCGAACCAAGAAATGGTGTTAGGAAGGGTAGGATTCACTTCTTTAGTTCACAACCTTAATTAAGGTCCACAAGCACAATCCTTAGTCGATTCGATCTTTGGTGTTGGTAGTTAATCAATGTGAGAGCAGTATCTCTGTGAGGCACCCGCTATCAATCAACACAACCTAAAATAGCTCGTTTGTTATATGTGTAATCTATGTATCTTTACTATTAAAGCAGAGAACGTTGTTGGTGTCACACCTCCTTTTATTTACGCTGCCCTGCCACAGGTAGTTGGAAATACCGATTCATAAGAGCCTCATTGATCGCTCCTATTTTCTAGCCCGCATACGTGTAGTAGATCAGTTTGTCATCGCATAGCGAGTGTTTTGTGTGGGGAGACATGCAGTGTATAGCGTCTGCTAAGAGCATGGCTAATAGTAGCCGGATGTTGACTACATGAGGCTGCCATGTCATGTATAGCCATCATTTAAAATTACCCATATACTAGTAAGGTGAGCTAGGTTGGCTATTAGACTAGCATTTTGCACAATCTTCTCTCTATCTCTCTTCTCACATTTATTATTTTTGCCTAGTAGCACGCGTGGAGGTTGACTCTTGCATTAGAGCCCACTTCCCCTATTTTTTTCGTGCCTCGCTCTCCTCTACGTATGTAAAAATGTCATTTAAGGCCCTTATTAGTTATTATACCTCTAAGCGCTGACACTCACATTTTAGGATGTGCAAATTTTTAGAACCGCAACACTGCGAGTGGATTTTACTTTTTACTCAACAATTGTGCATCTGGGACAATTATTATGCTATTTAGAGAAACAAAATTAAAAATACGCCATATCTAAAATTGTAAACACGGTTCATTTTGGCATTCTTCATGTTTCGTTAAATAGACCGTCGTCTTACTCTATGTGGTGCGCCAAAATCAACGATAATGTCTAGCGTTTTCTTCACCGTATGTTTAATTTTTTTATCGTTATCCTAATATTTTTTAGCCTCAATCATCACCTGACATCTTGTAAAACGGAAATGCATCAAAAAAGGATTGTCAAAAAAAATGGAAGGATTTTCTAGAAATGGAAGGTTTTTTAATAGATAGGGTAGTTAGTGTTACAAATGTAGTAGCTAGAGAGTAACTCCAACGTTGTTATTCTTCTCAAAAAAAATATCCTTCTTCTGCCAAATACACGTAAATATCTACTTGGCAGAGATTATAACAAAATTAAAAAGGCTTCGTGGAAGTCACGGCGTTAGTGCATGGCAAAGGCGTGTCCATATCGACAAGGTTTCTGGCCGGTTCCGGATGAAAACTATAGTGCGCACCAGAGAACCGTGGGGTCAAAAATTAAAGATCGCCATGTCCACCTCAAACAGGTCTAGTGCGCACCAGAGAACCGTGGTTGACGGGCTCAAGGTCTTTGCTGCATGCAGCTAATTAAGATTAGGGGTGTGTGAATGTGCAGGATGTCGTCCGTGTGTTCTTAAACCCCTGTGCCTTGTGCCAGCATCCAACTCGCGCTACACGCCTCACAGATCGAAACGGCTCCCCAGTTCTGCAATCGGGCAGCAGAGGTATGCTAAAATCACGTCTTTCCGCTTTCTGTCTTACGAGTTGTGCAATCGGGCAGCAGCAGTATACATGCCGCTCATAATACTCTACAACGTTAACTACCTATGATCTGCCTGTATTTTATCTGCAGGTGACGATCGTGTGTCTCGTGCGTCCTCCCAAGCAATCGGCGAAACTAGCCGCCATGCTCACACGCTTTCTCCTCCTCGTGTTGCTGCTGCTGCTCTGCAATGGAGTTAGCTCGACCGTCGACGACGGGAGCATCGTTGATCATCACGCGTTGCTCGACTTCCGGCGGGGCATCACCGACGATCCACGAGAAGCCTTGCACAAATGGAGCAACGACACCCACCATTGCCGGTGGTTCGGTGTGGAGTGCACCGCCACAGGTCGCGTCTCGTCGCTTGAACTCACTGGTCTGGGTTTGGTAGGCCGCATCAGCTCCTCTCTTGGAAACCTAACCTTCCTTACTACGCTTGACCTGTCGTACAATAGCTTTATTGGCCCTTTGCCTGTCCTTGGCCATCTCCAGCATCTGCACACACTTAATCTGCCCTACAACGGCTTAAATGGTGTTATTCCTGATTCACTCACCAACTGCTCAAACTTGGCCAACTTAGATCTCTCACAGAACTTGCTAGTGGGATCGATTCCTCCGAAGTTAGGCTTTCTTTCGAGTATGCTCTACTTGGATCTCTCCTTTAATTTGCTAGTGGATCATATTCCCGATGAGCTTGGGCAATTAACGGGATTAAAACATTTGATCTTGGGCGAGAATAAGCTTTCCGGTGAATTCCCACATGCCATCTTGAATCTTTCGGCTTCTCTCCAGTATCTAGACTTGGGGTTCAATATGCTAGGCAAGGCACTACCTCCTAATATTGGAGACCGTCTGCCCAATCTCGTAGAAATTTCGTTGTGGGCTAACACGTTTGAAGGTCACATCCCATCTTCCCTAGGCAACGCCACAAGTTTAGAAACGATTGGCTTGTCAGAAAACAATTTCACCGGAAAAATTCCGACTTCTCTTGGAAAGCTTACCAATCTGTCTTATCTATATCTTGATGGTAACCGGATTGAAGCAAGGAACGACGAAGACTGGGACTTCTTAAATGCATTGACAAAATAATATCTGGCAATCCGCTGCAGGGATCTATTCCACAGTCCATCGGTAACCTATCCCACAGCCTTCAGTACCTTTACTTGGCTGGAAACAACTTTTCAGGACAAGTGCCCAAGAGTATTGGAAAACTTAGTGGCTTAAGTCAACTAGAGCTAGGTAAAAACAATTTAGATGGTACGATTGAAGGATGGATTGGAAACCTAACAAACATTGAAGTGTTAATTCTCCGATCAAACAACTTCACCAGCAAAATTCCAGCCTCCCTTGGCAATATTACCCATTTGACATATCTGTTTTTGGACGGAAATAGCTTCACCGGACCAATCCCAGATAGCTTGGGAAACATTCCACTCAAAGAGCTAGACCTTAGCAAGAACAATCTTCAAGGATATATACCTCCCAACTTCGGAAACCTCCAACAACTTGAATGGTTGAACCTTGCCAACAACAATTTCCAAGGTGGCATAACTCAGCTTGGTAATCTTCTTAATCTTCAAAACTTGTATCTTTCATCCAACAACTTTACTGGCGGAATATACTGAGATTCACACCATAGTGTTGATATGTACAAACAAACGGAGTGTGTTCACCATGAGTTTAGTGACTAGTGAGGTCTGTGAACGTTGTAATATTTGTTAAATATGTGTATGAGTTGTGTCTGGTGCATCTGATGGTCTCGACGGGAGTTTTTTCGTTGTACTACGTTTATAGGTACATGGGGATGAGCTACCATGCGTTAAACATGCCCCGAGGAGCAGCCAAGATCGCTAAATCTTGTTAAGAATATTCGGATTCATGATGTGATTGTTTGACCTCGTATGCTACATTATGTGGCTCCGACGATAACAAGTGGTATAAGAGTGGGTTTTAGAGGATGCTTATGGCTAATCTAGAGGATGGATTAATTTTGAGTTGCTCGTATGGGAGGGAGCCGAGAAAACTGATTCGGTCGGATCGCGGGGCTAAGCCAGAGCAAAAGTATAGGTGTCTCGGTGATGTCACTTTTTTTTGAGACAAGGTTCTGTGCATGTGCCGATGTGCGTGAGCTGTCCAAGATTCCCTGGTGAGGCCCATGTGCAGGTGGCCCATGCAATTTGAGAACAGCCCGTTAACCCACAAACCTGTTTTTTCGATCGTTGATTTCCAATTTTTGCACGATCCATAAGCGCGGGTCATTTTGGAAATAACGGGCGTCGCTGTTTTTTCCTTTAACCATTTTTCCTTTTTTTTTACTTCCATTTTCCGGGCAGTGAGTTTTTTTTTAAGAAATGGGCGAGATGTAGCACTTTCAAGTATAGATAAAACTCAATTTTCAAACATATATCTAATATTAATGTAATATAACAAAACATATATGAAGGATAAATACATATGACTAGAATGGGATGAATATGAGTTTAAATTACTCTAATAAAACTGAAAAATATAGATACTTGAAGCAAGCTTATGAGAAGGAGATGAAACTTGAACCTTGAAGCGGCAAATGATGAGGCGTATATGAAGAGGCGGATAAGCTTGATGTTGGAGTACATATATACCTGACCATGGGAAGCCCAGCCCGAAGCCCGGCCCAAAAATTTTGGGCTTGGGTCTGAAATCTAGGCTCGACGGCTGTGATGGGCCGGGCCTGCGCTTTGCATTTGGCTGTATTGGGAAGAAGCCCGGCCTGCGGCCCGATGGCTCGGCGGGCTTTCGGGCTTTTTGGCCAGGCCGGGCTTGGGGCATGAGTTTTCTGCGTCGGGCTTTTCTCAGCCCGGCCCGAGGTATGGCCAGGTATAAGTACATGCGTTAATTTAGTTTGTTGTGTACCAGAATTACCACCAAATAGACAAGACCAAAAGATGGCATGCTAGACACAAGATCATGAGAGGACGTTCCGGCGCCCGCGACAGGGGCGGCCGGACCGGCTTGGCGTTGTAGATCTGATGCGTCTGAATGCCTCAGTGTGCTTGTTGTCGACGGTATTATTGTGATTAGTACATGGGGAGGAGCTTCCGTTAAGCATGCCCTGCAGCTGTAGGGATTGGTCGCTAAACTGCGTTACCAAATCTCGCTGTCGTTTCTGTGATTGCTTGTTCTCGTATATCAACTAGGCGCTTCAGATTTATAACAGGAGGGGTGGTGGACCTTGTCCTCTCGCTGGTGCCCGGTAGGAGTGTAGCTAGTTTATTATGTGTCTTCATCCATGGTGAGGTGATGGTCATATCCTGGTGTCGTAATAAGATCCTCCCCGTCTTATCCACGCTCTAGTGATGTGTCTAGCATGAGCGGAGGACACGTGTCGTTGTATGTCCGGTGAATTTCTTGAGATCTGTTCGGTTTTCGGATTCGTCAATATAGTTGCAGGTCAGGTTGTGTCAATCTAAAGATGTTTCAGGTGTTTGATATGTTGTCAAGATTTAAAGCAAAATAACTGCACATATCCACTAAAACATGTGTACATAGATATATACACATGTGAATATGGAAAAAGATTAAAATATTGTATATTCTGAAATGGAGGGAGTGTATTTTAGCCACGCAGCCCAGCCTGCAAGCGAGGGCGGGATGCGTTTGAAGCTGATGCAACGAGCTGTTTTATTCAGAATCAGAACACATGCATACATCTCCGATACATACAGCTCTATCCAGCGGTGGATCCATCGGATGGACCGTCAGTGCCCGCACTGATAACCGTACGCGCACCCCCGGGTGTAGGAACATCCTGGACACGGTGCCGCGCAGTTATGGTTTTTCACGCACACCTATTTGTCGGAGTCGAGGCTGGATTCGCTGATGCCGCTCCCGGCGAGGCTGGCCGCCCAACTAGGCTCCGGCGCCACCAAATCGCCCAGCCGCCCCGTGAACGTCGACGCCGACGCGCCACCGGCCGGAGAGGCCGATGCCGCAAGGAGAAGGGCGGCGAGGAGGAGGAGTTGGTTGCCCTGCATTGTTGCTGGTGGTGTTCTCTCTTCTGTTCCATGCCGTGCGTGGTTGATGTATATATAGCAGTAGCAGATTTACATTACGCACTTATCCTAGCTAGTAGCTTCACTGTGCATCACGTTAGTGGAGCCCCTAGCGCCCCAGTGGGGTTTTCCCCCTGTCGACGAGCTAGCAGACCGCCGCCTACCGATAGTAGAATTTTCCTTCCATCTTTTGTTTGGAGAACACGTGAACGTCCATGTGGACATGCATATAGCCAATAAGCACTGGATGGGTGCGAATACAGACGCTCATAAAGTTTGGAAGTTCACTAAGAGCATCTCCGCACCCTCCAAATGCTCCACAAATGTCTATTGGGGATCAGACGTCAAAACTCGCCCCCAGCGACACCCAAAATGGCTCGGCCTGAGCCAAATCGTGTCTGACACCCCCGAAAGTTCCTCCAGATATGGAGGCCCTCTCGGGGGTGCCGGACATGGGCGGGCATGCCTATGACAGGGGCGATCCACCGTCATAAACACAGGGCGCGCATGCGTTATTAATCGCACCGTGCAGGACGCTGGTTTGGCCACATTAATGGCGCACTCGGCGGCGGTTTCCAACGCGACGCGACTGGAAGGCAGTGTGTCTGTTCACACGCATGCGATTAATAACGGCAGCCAGGCGACGCAACGGCTCCCTAGGCCACGCGGTCAGCGTTGCGCCTTCCCCGTGCGTCGCATTTACGCCGGCCGCATCGCCCATCGCCAAGATAAAAGCCGACGCCCTCGCCGTGCTTATCCACCCCGTAATCTTTCTCGCTCACGCTCTCCTCGCCCCCTACTCAGTCACATCCATGGCGTACGGCGGGCGAACCATCCTGAGCGAGGACGGCTGGGAGCTGCACCGGTACGGTCTCCTCGCCCCTCCGGACTACCCGCCTGTCCAAGCACTAGGCCGTCTTGGTTGGTGGCCTTCTCGTGCCACCGCAGCCCAAGACGGCCGAGCAAATGTGTCGGTTCATCGCTCACCGGCGGAGCGGCGCCTCCCCGAGAACGACGATGGCCAGGCAAACTGGGGTCATTGGCTCGAGCGCTTTGAGCGCGGCAGGCCGTCATTGCCACCATCGACGGCCCCAGCGCACTCCGGAAGCGCTACAACAGCGTCGGCCGCAAAGACTGGTGGGAGGCAACCGGCCACACGGTTGCCTCCGCGATCGAAGCCACCCGCCAGCACGCCATCGTGGGCAGCGCCATCCCGTTCCCCCTCCTTTCTCCGGTGTCGCTCTTCCCTCCACCGCGCACCGTGTCGCGCCAGGCGGTGAAGCAGGAGCGCCTCTCACCGCCACATGGTGGAGATGGAGGCGCCATCGTCATCCGTGACCGCGAACGCCGCCGCCAGCGTTCGCCACCATGTGTGCGCCTCAACCTTCGTCGCCCTAGGATAGAGGCAATGTCGGTGGAGGTAATCCCGGCGGTCTACGGTGTGCGTTCCGAGCTACGGAACGAGCATGACGGTGATAGCCCGGGATTGCTGCCGGCGCTCTCCTACTCGGTGGTCGTCATCGAGAAGGACCCGTCGGGCCTCTTGGCAACCCTAGCGAGCTCGGCCCTGATGGCAGCCTCCTCCTACAGCGACGCCTCCACTAGTCGTGCACCGGGCCACGACAGCGCCTCCTCCAGCTGTGTGCCGCGCCACGACGGCGCCTCAACCAGTCGTGGTGCCTCCTCCAACACCGTGGTGCACATTGACGACGGCAGCGACGACGATTCCTTCTGGGACGAGGAAGAGTAGGCTAGGCGGCGGCTAGGGTTTTAGTTTTTTTTCAAATTTCATTCAAATATTATGTAATTTGCACTAAATATGAATGAAATTTGTAATCTTTTTAAAATAGTTCAAATTCATTAAGTTTTTTTGGTCTTTGGGGTGCACCGCACCCTCTATTCGACCGGACACATGTCCGGCACCCCCAAGTGGGCCTCAATTGGGGGTGCCAGTCACGTTTTTGAAGGCCCCCGCTGGAGATGCTCTATGAGCATCTGTGACCGTCTAGGCGGACTGACCGCGCATGTTACTGACAGAAAATACCCACCCAATCAGATTTTTCGAATACAACCCATCTGTCCGGACTGTCCTGGACCCCTCATAGTTATGAAGGGGATCGTAGGCAGAAAACAAAAAATTTCCTAACAACGATAACCCTAAACTAGCCAGGATCTATACTATGCAGATATACTATACAGTAGGAGATCATATACATACCCTTGTAGACCAAAAAGCAGGGATCACACCCCCGCACAGGTGTTGTCAATGAAGCCGACGACGCCGACCTCAAGGTTGTGAAGACGAAGACCTCCAAGCACCGCAAGCGCAGCGCCTCGCAGGGAGTCACACACGTACGGTGAAGATGACGACCTCCGGGCTCCGATCCAGGGACGGGCAGCGAAAGTAGAAGGACCGGAACACCAGCAGTGCGGCGGCGTGCATATGGTGGAGAAACACTCAACCCGTGCACGACCCCAATTGCGGAGTCACGAATAAACGGGAGAAAGAGAGAGAGGAATGGTGCATCTTCAAAAGCATGGGGCACCTCTATATAAAGGTGGAGGGAGGCTGCCACGCTTGCCAGCCAGGCGGTGTGGGACTAAACCCCACACCCGCCGGCCAAGCAAGGTGCGCTGGCCCTAGGTGGGTCCCATGTGGCCCACCTAGGCTGGCTGGCTCTCCCCTATTTTTTTTCCTTTTTCTTTTTGGGGATTTTCCCCTAATGGGCCTCTTAGGAAAACAGCCTTTAAAAATTCGAAATTTAATTAATAAAAATATATTTAACTATTAATTAAACTAATTAATATTAAATACATATTATCTAATTTATTCCGGCTCCGAAAACTATTTCGTTGCTCTCCGATCTCCATCGAAACTCTCCCGGAACACTTCCGGTGTTCTATTTTATTTTCTCTTTCATGTCCGACCTATTATACAAGTCATCTCCCCTTAAGTGTGTTACCCTAGCGGTTCGAGATCTCGCCAGACATAATCGAAACACGCTCTCCGATTAATGACTAATCCGTGGACCTTGGATACCCAGGATTAATCCCTGTGAGATAACGAATAACTTCATCGTTCGAACCTTAGACGTCGAGTCTTAAACCTTTTGCCGGGCGATACTTAGCATGTCCGAGACTCGATCTTAGATATCACGATACCTAGCTTGATCTCGTTTTCGATGACATTATTCTTTACTTGTCCGTGATATTATGTTCTCGTGACCTAGTCACATGCTCGCAACCTCATTGACATAATCTCACCGAGTGGGCCCAGAGTATCTATCCTACTATGCGGATTGGCAAATCCCGCTCTTGATCCCTCGCCTCAACATACTTCCTTCCGACACCCGAGAGGGACACCTTTATTGTCACACTATTAAGATATGACGTTTGATACAATCAAAATATCTTTCAGAAATAGCAATTAGAGTTGATCTCACGGTCGAAGGCGTAACGACTACGTCCTACAAATATTGGGTATGTCCATCACATCATTCACCCAATGACATGACTCCATTGTCAACTGACATAATGTCACATGATCATCGATTGCACAATGAACTAGTTAAATAGAGGCTACTAGGAACCTGGTTGTCTACGTACCACACGTGTATTAATGTTTCTGATTAACACAGTTATATCATGATACAAAACATATTTATGAACAAGTGAGATATGATAAATAAAAACACTTTATTAATTGCCTCTAGGGCATATCTCTTTCAAGTTAGACATATGTTGCGCTGAAATGGGGGGCGGTCCGGACACGACCGGCTTAGAGCATCTCTAGCAGATACGGCAAAACGGCCGGAACTGCAAAATCCCGGCGAGTTTGCGGGCCGGGGCCAGTTTGCTGCCCAGAGCGGAAACCGCATTCCCAGCCCGGCCCGCAAAAGTTTTCGAGGCCTCCGCAAATGTGCACGCCCGGTCGCTATTTAACCCGTTCCGACGCCGAAATGTGGGTCGAAACCCTCCCCTCCGCCGCCGTAGACACGCCAAATCCCCCAAATTTCTCGCCGCCGGTCACTTCCATTTTCGCGCTCCAGCCACCGAATCCGCCACCATGGACGACCTCCCATGGGACCTGCAGGAGGAGCGCCGCCGTTGCGTCGCCGCCGACGCCGCGCGGTAGCGAAGCGCCCGTCGGTGGACCAACTGGGGGAGCCCGCCGCCGGTGTCCCTGCTCCGGCGTGAGACGGAGGAGTTCGACCTCCTCCACGGTCTCCTGCCGCCACCTGCGCCTCCCGCGCCACCCGTGCCGCCTCCGCAGATCGGGGAGGGAAGCTCATCCGGCAGCTGGAGCTTCTCCGGCGCGAGCTCGTCGCCGCGCACTCCGCTGCTCGCCGTGGACGAGGACGGCTTCGAGCTGTACGACCCAGGCGCGTTCAAGGGCTCCGTTACCCGTGAGGATTTCGTCCCCGATGAGGTCCTCGCCGCGGTCACCTCCGCGGTGCAGGCGCGCTCCGAGCGGGAGGTCCAAGACCTGCAGCAGGAGCCCCGCCGCCGTGAGGTCGACCTCGAGCAGCTACTGTTCGGCGAAGGCACGGAGGCACGCGAGAAGGAGAAGGGCAAAGCCGTCGTCATCTACGTTGACGAGGACTCGGAGGAGGAGTGAAACGCACTCCGGCGAAGGCACGGCCGCACCCTGCGAGCTCCGGTGAGCTAATTTTGGTCAGTTAGGGTTAGGGGCGCGTAGTTAAGCTTATTTTGGCTCGATTTGATCTCTATGTAATGAAGAACGCGATGAAGTGCGCGATGATGAAACTCCCGTGAAGTTTAAATTTTAAATTTGCAGTTTCAATTGCAGTGTATGTTCATCGTGAGAGTGTACTCGGTCTGCAAACAGGTTTTCATTAAACTGCATCCGTGGTTTGCAGGTTCAGAGTTTGCCGTATCTGCTAGAGATGCTCTTAGGAGGGCTCAGTCGATCATAAACGTATGTCGGTCTTCACTCTTCACCCTCTAGCTCTCAACCGCCTCCGTCCAGCAAAATGTTCGACGAAGAGATCAACTAGGATTCCATCCAGGAGAATTCCTCAGTTGCAGTGGCGCTGAATGATCAACCTTCCCCATTTGCATTTGCGGTGGCAGAGGACCGATCACTCCGGAGGTCCTTGACAAGTCCATTACCTCCACGCAGATGGACGTCCGGCACCGACGCCGCAAAAAACGCCCGCTTCACCAACAAGCAGGACAGCGACGACCACAGCTCCGACGACGACAGAGGCATCTCCTCCTCTGCTCCGTACGCCGTCTTTGAGATACTCTACCGCCCTGTCAGAGATGCCGAGGGGAAGGTCAAGGTACGCCGTCTTTTTTTCCGTATATATTACCTTGTACCCTTTGAGATGTTTGAGGCTTTGTTAATTTAAAATCCGGCAAAAGACTCTCTATCTAAAAACATCATCCACCACATCATCACGTGCAATGCACGTGCAACCACAGGTTTACTACATGACAGCCACGACGATAAATCCATGAGGTCATGTGCCAAACTTCCAATGCCGACGAGCTGCATCTGTGGTGTTAGGGAAAGTACAAGATGAATCCGGCAACAAGCTAGGTCAAAGGATTCACTTGTTGAGTTCAGAACCTTCAGGTCCACGTGCACAATCCATTAGTCGATTCGATCTTTGGTGTTGGTAGTTAATCAATGTGAGAGCAGTATCTCTCTGACGCACCAGCTATCGATCAATACAACCTAAAATAGCGGAAATTGCTTTTGACTCCCGAGATCCAGTGCTCTCCCGCTTAAAAAAATTGAAAATCATATTTGTGTGTTTTTCAAAAATTCTGAAAAACATTACGGGTGTAGCCAATAGTATATCCACTCTGCCTAAAGTAGGTGGTTCGTTATATGTGTAATCTATGTATTGCTACAATTTGTAAGCGATTGCAACAGGCTGGCACCACATTTTGTAGAACAAAAATCGATTGTATTAGAGCATCTCCAAGCGAAAACAAGCTTCTACAGCCACATACCTCAAACATAGATAGCAAAATACTACAAAAGCATGCAACGTGCACAAATTGCTACTACGTGCACTAGATGCCGCCGGATAGCTATCCTATTCTACTCGTCGTCGGATAGGACGATGACCGTTGCCGCTACACCGCTGCCGGAGGCGCCCTGTGCCGCACCGGGTGGAGGAGCCGGAGAAGACCCCTGCTAGTCGGAGTCGGAGAAGAAGGAGACAGATCCGGACGGTTCTGGCTCGTAGAGGCGGCCTTCACGAATCGCCGCCTCCGCCTTCATCTGCTTGTCGACGAACCCGAGCCTGTTCGTCATCTGACCGATGAGGATTCGGTCAGCCGCCTCGGCCTTGATCTGCTCCTCGGCCGCACGGTGCTCCGCCTTGACCTTTTCGTGCTCCTCCGCACGTATCCTTGCCTTCTCCGCCTCCGCCTGAGCTCTCCATTGTTCCGCCGCCGCTTCCAACTGCGCACGATGTGTTTCGTCCATCTGCCGGATGAACTCCGAACCCGTCATTTCGACGATGTCGGAGTCCTCCGCCGCCTCCGCCTCTGCTTGCGCATGCGATTCCGCCGCCTCCATTTCGCGGTGGATTTGCGCCCACCTCTCCGGCGTGAGCTTGGCGCAGGTGGTGGGAAGGTGGCGAGGCATGGTGGTGGAGGTGGAGGATGGGGCTCGGCAGTGCTGGATGTGGAGGAGAAGAGGGCGGCGGCTAGAAGAGAGCGGCGACGGATGACTGAGTGTGGGAGTGTGAGGGCTAGGGTTTGCTCCAGCACCTCCACTTATAGCCGGAGGTGACCGGTGCGCCATGAATGCCGGCCGGTGTGCCATGAATGCCGACGCCGGTCAAGCTATCTAAACCGCGTGGGAGGGTGGTCAAAGTGTGGGTCCACCCTGTCAGCGACCACGGGGCGGACGCGTCCGGCCGGCCCCAAACACGCCCTAGATATGGGCTGGGTTTGTGGTGTGCCGGACCGCCCGGTCGTTTGGGCTGGGAATGGGGGTGCGGTTGGGTGACGGTTTTTGGCCCAAACCGTGTCCGGGCGGACCGCCCGGGCGTTTGGGCGGCCTTTGGGAGCCGGTTGGAGATGCTCTTAGTGAGTGTCTCCATCAGAGCGCAATGGTGACCAGTGAGTGTCTCCATCAGAGCCCAATGGTGACAAAACCCTCGTGGGCCACGACATTTCTTCTGAAACTCTTTTTAGGCCCATCCGCTGCTGACGTACATATATTCTGGTCAAAACGGCTGTTATCGATCGATAGACTACCTTCCAGATCCTTTCACTCTTTACGCCGCCGCCTCCTCCCGACGGCTTCCATGGCCATCTCCCACTCCCACTCGCAGCCTCTTCTCGGCCACCACAGAGATCGTGATCTGCTCTGCCGCGCCCAGGGCAGCAGCAGCAGCGACGGCTCGCTGTAATGACGACACAGGTCGCATCCGACGTCGTGGCAGCAACGTCGCCGATGCCTACAAGCGCCACCACAGCACATCTGATGCGGGCTACGTGAGCTTGAAGGACGTGATCGGCTCCATGAAGGCGGCAGGCGACCCGCTCGTGCCACGGCTTCACTCGCACCCGCGCCACCACCGGTGCCGATCGCCGGGGCCGGTAAGAACACGCCGCGGGGGCGCCATGCGCCGGTTTGTCAGAAACTACTTCGCCCCTTGCTTGGCCCTCCTAGCGAGATCCTTCGTAGGCTGCATGACAGGGCATTGATCGGTTCGTAGGGTTAGTTTAGCCATGCATGCATGCACAGAATTGGTTCTTGAAAGATCCATTAATTCCGTTGTATGACCTAGTTAGCTACTCCAAACCGTAGTATACTCTCCTGGAATCGTTGAGATACTTTCTCGGTCAAGATCCAGGTCACCGGTTTGTTAGAGTTATTTCCAAGTAAGTTTGATTTTCAGATATTGTTACAACTCTTTGTGTTATTTAATTAATTAATTTTTTTTTTGAAAAGGATCTTCATTGCGTATTCAACACAGATTACAAATACAATAGAAGTTCAGGAATACGCAAACGAAACAAGCTGAAGAACTCAGCACAACAGCAACATATGCTGGACTACCGCAGAAGCCTGAAGAAGAGCTCCAACGCCGAGCACCGCCGGAGATGGAGCCACCAGGTCGCCGCACACCCCGGGAAGGAAGAACCCCACTCGTGTAGAAAGCCGCAGGAGCTGTCCGCCGCAAGCAACGGAACCAAAGAACGCTTAACGAACACGGCCAGGGCACCTCCATCCCATAGCCACCCTTCTTCCGTCGAACCCTGCACTGAGCACAAACACAGCTTGCCGGAGCCTCCGCCGAGAACACGCCTTGACCACACCTTCTCCCCTCGCCACCACGGCCAGCCAGAGAAAGAAAGAGCAAGCCGAAGAAGAAACAGAGCACGCCGTGATAGCCACTCCTCCCCTCGCCACCATGGCTGGCCGGAGAAGCCTGAACGACGCGCCAAAAGCCAGCGAAGAGCTCCAAGATCCAAGAACTCCTGTACAGGACCCAGAACCTCCCGACGACGCCGGAGGCCGCACCGCCAGGCTGGCGAGGAACAGGCACAAAATCCAACGCATGGTGGCCGCCGCCGAAACGACCGCCATGACCGGATACCGAGCTTCCAGCACCACCGCCAGTCCTCGCCAAGGAGAGCACCAGCAGAAGGACCAAAGCAAGCTTATTCGCCGCCGGCTTCTCCGCCATCGACAGCAGAGGAAACCCGCACGAAAACCTAGGCTATCTAGCTACCCTAACTAGAAGCAGACAAATCTCGCCGGTGATTCGACCCCCCTCCCCCCACCGCCGGCAACAAGCCGACGGGAAGTGGGGGGGGGGGGGGGGGGGGGGAGAGCAGAGGTAATGTAGGTTCTGTTTCCCGCGGTTTCTTGTCAGTTTTTTCACACCCCTGTAGACGGTGCTTGCACAAGATCTGTTTTGTCAATTTGATGATTGTGTTCTCGGGTGTGTTGAAGTTGTGATAAACAATGCAACGTGTCAGGTGAGGGGCATCTATTTATCAGTCAAAGTTACAATTCAAAACTAAAATGCAACTCTGTGTTGACTTTCTTTACAGTGTGTTACCTTGCTTGGTTTGCTTTGTTGTTGGACACAGAACCTACATTACCTCTGCTCTCCGCCCTTATCTCAGAAATTTCTAAAAGAAAAAATCTATATGTCCATCTTGAATTCTATATTCAGACATAAGACCAGCGACCCCAGCGTTTTTCCCTTCTGGATGTGGGCATTTTCTCTCTCGGATATGTATGTTTCATCAAGAGATATAGAGAGGGGTTTAGAAGCTGACGCAAGTATATAATAATTATCCTCTAACATTGGACGGAGGCCAGCGGCAAAGGGTGCGAGAGAGGTGGCAACAAAAATAGGAATAGGAGGAGAGAAGGTCAGATGAGAAGCCATTGGTTGGAGGGGGAAGGAGATGTTGTGAATGGGTTCTTGGCATAGATTGTTTGTCCTGGGCTATTGTTCTAATACATGTTCTACAATTATTTTGCCATGTCATGATTGTTGATGATCGTAGAGGCTTCAGATGTGCTCATTTTTTAATGTATGGAATTATGTTATTTCTAGCTTTCACAAGAGGGAGATTTCCCCTATGACATAATGTAATGTTTGCAGACGGTTAGGACTGCGCAAATCACGGCTTGACTGGTTTGAGCTTAGTTCCTTTTTTCTGTACTAAATAGGATTTGTGAAAAGAAATGAACTACTCTCACCAGCCGGCTTCCCACGGCTTCGTCGGTGTCGGTTTTTGCACACCCCTGAAGACGGTGCTTGCACAAGATCTGTTTTGTCAGTTTGATGATTGTGTCCTCGGGTGTGTTGAAGTTGTGATAAACAATGCAACGTGTCAGCTGAGGGGCATCTATTTATCAGTCAAAGTTACAATTCAAAACCAAAATGTAACTCTGTGTCGACTTTCTTTACAGTGTGCTAACTCGCTTGGTTTGCTTTGTTGTTGGACACAGAACCTACATTACTTCTGCTCTCCGCCCTTATCTGAGAAATTTCTAAAAAAAAACTCTTTATGTCCATCTTGAATTCTATATTCAGACATAAGACCATGTGCCCTACCAAAAAAGAAAAATAAACCGGTACATTATGAAGTTGTGAACCATGGATAACATGTTATCCAAAGTTGCAAGCTCAGCCTCTTCTATGCAGAGTCCACGCCTTTATATTCTTGTACCAAATTTTGTAAATGTACATGTTATTATTATGCTGAACATCCATAAACGAGTTCAAAAAAAATCTAGCATTTTGAAGCAACAAAATAGGAGAATTCAGAACCCATTCAGTGCGAAATCAGCCAATGCGTACTTCATTTACAAAGCAAAACGAACTCGTTTGAGTGAGATATACATCTAGCGTTTCCTCAGCAAAAACGGAACCAGCCATTGCTCATACAGATGCTACCACAGCTTGAAAATTGACAGCATCAGCCCAGCCAGTACTGGCATACATACGTACAAGAATTACAAGGCCCTACCAGCTACAGTCTACACAGTACATTACGCAGAGGCTCTTAGCCCATTACACGCGGAGGCTCTCAGTACGTGTTCTGGGGGTTGAATCTCCTCCTCCCGTCGCGCTTGTAGTAAGGCGTGTCATCGACAGTCTTACGCACGTACTCCATGAAGGGCTGAGGCGTGCGAGGGGAAGCAGGGTCAAGGGCTGCAGCTGCGCCTGCTGCCGCGCAATTACGGTTTTTCAGGCACACCTGCTTGTCATTGTCGAGTCCGGATGTGCTGATGCCGTCGCCGAGGAGGCTGGCCACCCAACTCAGCTCCGGCGCCACCTCGTCCTCCACCTCCAGCCGCCTCGTGAACGTCGACGCCAACGCCCCAGCGGACGCCACCAGGAGAAGGGCGGCGAGGAGGAGGAGGAGGAGGATGAGGAGTCTGTTGCCCTGCATTGTGCTGCCGTACGTGTATACGCTGGTCTGTGGCGCGCTGGGTGGAGTACGTGGTGGTGCTCCATGAGTGCTTGACATATACACTCGAGTTTGCTCGGATCTATAAGTGGAGCAGGGGCCCCTCGATGGCGTAGGAGATTTAGAAGTGGGTGCTCGATCGGTCCGAGTGTTTGCATAGTTTTGCATGGTGAAATAAATAACATGCTCCCATCAGGCATAGTATTTTCTTCTACGTACCCGTCATTTAGACATGCATGCATAAAGTCAATCATCATAGCTCCACACAAAACAATCATTATTTTAGACTAACGGAGTGCATGCAGAAAAAAAAGCAAGGGAATGCATGGCAAAATAGGTACATGCAGGCAGCACACAAAAATTAAAAACGCATATATACCTGTTTCGTTGCCTACTGTATTAATTATGTTTCCCACGGTACCACTTCGTTTGCAAGCTACGCTTAACCGTTTGGGACCGGCTGGACAGCCTCAATCGGGACAGCCAAACCATAACGCTTGCATTTCACCGTACGGCGCATTCTCTCCATTTGAGTTAGCACGCGTGTGCTAAAACCACTCATTGACTGTGTTGTGCCCTTGACAACGCAACCTCCTTGGAGGCACTATCTTGAAGACTCAAAGGTTGGCTTTTGTTGCTACTTGTGGTTGTTGTGGTTGTCGGGAGCTTGGGTGTTGTTAGTGCGGCCAGCTTCGGGCCGACGGTGGTATGTTTCTCTCCTCGGCTGGCCTTCCTGTGGTCTCTGTCCCGTTGACGTGCTTGCCCAAGAGTCTCCCATGGTTGCCATTATGGTGTGGCGAGATTCATGCTCTTGGTGTTGTCTTAGCTGACCTTTGCTCAATGACGATGCAATTGATGCCTCCCCATCCTATTAATCGTCTCAACCTCCCGTGATGATGCTCCGTGACTAGGTTAGTGCTAGGTGCTAGGCTTGTCACTCATCCAAAATGATGGGGATCGATGCTCCTGAGTTGTGCCTTGGGGTTCGATACGCACGCAGGGTAGTGTGCAAGGTTGATTGCTGGTTCTTGGTATTGTGATCCTCGACTGTCCCTCTTATCTACTTGTGCCTGGACTGGCAAGCTGATCGTGGGTGCGTGGGAGCTGTTCGTGGAGAGCAGGCTGGAGTGGGGCGCAGCTACGTGTGTGCGAGCTGGCCCCCGTGTACTGATTGTAAGTTGAACTAGCCACTTTGAGTAAAGAAAAGTGCGTTTGTGCGCCGCGGGGTTCGTCGCCGGAAAATACAACGTCTTGTGTCTTCTTCTACCTCCGTCCGTGTGAGAGGGAGAGAAAGCTAGACTAGGGTTGGTTCCAACAGTCACTACATTTGTCCATGTCGAAAAGGTCTCTGTCTGGTTCTGAATAAAAAAATATATCGTCGGACAATAATTGGGTCAACAATTCAAGAGGAGAAAATGTATGGAAGCCTTCCGTGTTTTCTTAAAACCCTGTGCTATATGTGCTGAGCATCCACCTCGCGCTTCACGTAATCACGTCTCACAAATACCCAGCCGCTTGGCTCCCCAGTTCTGCTATCGGGCAGCAGAGGTAAGCTAAAATCGTGTCTTTCGGCTTCTGTCTTGGAGTCTTTTCTTTTCTTGAAGGTTTGTCTTTGGTCTTTTGTTCCAGAAAACATATTTTGGCCTCAACATCTACGCTACAAAGTTTAAGTACATATGATCCACTTGTAATTTTTTGCAGGTGACGAGTGTGTGTGGCTCTGATGCCTCCTCTCAAGCAATCGGCGAAACTCGCCGCCATGTTTTTACTGCTCCTGCTCTGCAATGGAGTTGGCAACGTCCATGGCTCGACCGTCGACTACGAGAGCAGCGCCGATCTTCACGCGTTGCTCGACTTCCGGCGGGGCATCACCTACGCTCCACGACGAGCCTTGGACAACTGGAGCAACAACACCCACTTCTGCTAGTGGAATGGTGTTAACTGCACTGCCACACGTCGCGTCTCGTCGATTGAGCTCACCAGTCTGGGTTTGGTAGGCCACATCAGCTCCTCTCTCGGGAACCTAACCTTCCTTACTTCGCTTGACCTGTCGTTCAACAGCTTTATTGGGCCCTTGCCTGCCCTTGGCCATCTCCAGCATCTGCACACACTTTCTCTGTACAACAACCGTTTAAATGGGGTCATTCCTGATGCACTCACCAACTGCTCCAACTTGGCCTACTTAGATCTTGCCGGCAACTTGCTGGTTGGTGTGATTCCTCCGAATCTAGGCCTTCTTTCGAGTATGTTCTACTTGGATCTCTCCCATAATTCCCTAGTGGGTCATATTCCTGATGAGCTTGGTCGATTCCTGCAATTAGAATATTTGAGCTTGCGCGATAATAACTTTTCCGGTGAATTCCCGCACGCCATCTTGAATCTTTCGGCTTCTCTCTAGTATCTAGACTTGGGGTTCAATATGCTAGGCAAGGCACTACCACCTAATATTGGCGACCGTCTGCCTAATCTCATATCAATTGCATTGCGTAGCAACACGTTTGAAGGTCACATCCCATCTTCCCTAGGCAACGCCCCAGGTTTAGAAACGATTGACTTGTCACAAAACAATTTCACCGGAAAAATTCCGACTTCTCTTGGAAAGCTTTCGAATCTGTCTTATCTATTTCTTAGCGGTAACCAGCTTGAAGCAAGGAACGACGAAGACTGGGAATTCTTAAATGCACTGACAAACTGTCGATCTCTACATACGCTATTAATATCTGGCAATCAGCTGCAGGGATCTATTCCACAGTCCATCGGTAACCTATCCCACAACCTTCAGTACCTTTCCTTGGCTGAAAACAGCTTTTCAGGACAAGTGCCCAAGAGCATCGGAAAACTTAGTGGCTTAACAACTCTGTCACTAGATAGGAACAATTTAAGTGGTACAATTGAAGGATGGATTGGAAATCTAACAAACCTTCAACAGTTATATCTCGGATCAAACAACTTCACCGGCCAAATCCCACCCTCCGTTGGCAATTTTACTCAACTGGCATATGTGTTCTTAAGTGAAAATAATTTCGATGGAATCGTACCTTATAGCTTGGGAGACCTTCCAATCAAATACCTAGACCTTAGCAAGAACAATCTTCAAGGGTACATACCGCCGAGCTTCAAAAACCTCCAACAACTCCAATGGTTGAACCTTGCCAACAACAATTTCGAAGGTGGCATAACTCAGCTCGGTAGCCTAATTCATCTTCAAAATCTATATCTTTCGTCCAATAGTTTTACTGGCGGACTATATTGATATTGGCGCCCGTGTGTTGAGATATACAAACAAATGGGGTGTGTGAGCCATAAGTTTAGCGAGTTTATAGATGTTGTAGTATGTGTCGAATGTGTACGAGTTGTTCTACAGTTCAGTGTGTCTATGTGTGATGGCCTCGCCGGGCTTTGTCGTCATTGTACTACGTTGATAAGTACATGGGGGAGAGCGTCCGTTAAACATGCCTCGAGGAGTAGCCAAGATTATTGAACCTTGTTAACAATTTTCGGATTCGAGATGTTGTTGTTTGTCCTCGTATCATCGGTTCTGCGGCTCCGTTGGTGACAAGTGGTATAAAAGCGAGGTTCAGAGGACGCACATTGCTTTTTTTTTTAGAACTTTCCTACTCTTTATTTAAACTGTCAAAAAGCGGGGAATACAAACGTCCTCGGGCGGAGACATAAACCACACATGTCGCCCTACCGGCAACAAAATCACTAGCCTAGCTAGATTATGTGGTTCTTTATTAGACACTCGACTCTCAAAACAAACTGAAGCTCATTTAATGCTGATTAATGAGCTTATTGCTGATCCAGACGATGGGATTAATGCTGATTTGCTTGTACGGAGCCTAGAAAAATTATCATGGCCGGAAGCTAGAAGATCGGAGGGAGAAGCATCGCTTCGTGGCCTGATCACAGGGCTCAACCGGAGCAAAGTATCGGTGTGCAGTGCAACTGGAGGATTGCAAGCAAGTCGAGGAAGAGTCGGCCATGATTTTTCCCTTTTTTTCTTTTGATATTTTCCCCTTTTTCATTTGCAATACACGCGGTGTTACTTCCAAATTTCTCACGCCCTGATTTTTTTCCCTTAGTTATTTTTCCTTTTCCCCCTTCAATTTCGATTTTCCTGGGCAAGAAATGGGCGAGATGTAGCACTTTCAAGTATACAAAAAAAATCATTTTTCAAAGAGGTATAAAAAATTAATGTAGTATAACGATACATATTTGAAGGATCAATAAATACGACTATAGTGGGGGTGAAATTAGATACTTAATTGAAGCAAGCTTGTGAGAAAGAGATAAAACTTGAACCTTGAAGCAGCAAATGATGAGGCGTGTATGATGTTAAAGTGCCGGTTTTTTTTACCATTGTGGTTCACCGAAAAATCTTGATTTTCTTATCAAATTTGTCCTTTTACCTTTTCTTAGTTCCTTTTTAATATCATAATTAGGCTCCCTTTTATTCTATTCAATCATTTCACAATATCTTAGTAGAAAAATAATGGTCATAGTTTGAAACTTTGGTAAAAGTTGAGAGTGAAGTACACTGGAAATAAATTCCTAGAAGAAAAGAGTATAACACCATACCGGAGGAGAATCTGGAATACTTTCATTTATCATTGTCGTTCGCCTTCGCCAAAGCCAACACGTTGAATGGCTGAAAATCTAAACTACATAGGACTATCCTAGATCTACATTGGTCCGCACACGCGGGATCTGGCGACCCCCTCTCACCATCAACGCTGTTCGGAGACCGCGCCGCAAAGCAAGGTCACGTTTTCTCTCTCCCTGGTGGCGTGGAGGAGGATAACGATCGGACGGTGGATACATGGATGCACATCAGCTTGAAGATTAGCAGCCGATCGATACAAACTTCTTATAGCATTATTAATACACAATATAGCCTAGAAAAGTACATGCCGGCATCCACTACATCATCACGTGCAATGCAGCCGAGTTGCTGTGTGCAACCACATGTTTCTTACATGGCAGCCACGACGAGCTGCATCTATAGGAAACCGAACCAAGAAATGGTGTTAGGAAGGGTAGGATTCACTTCTTTAGTTCACAACCTTAATTAAGGTCCACAAGCACAATCCTTAGTCGATTCGATCTTTGGTGTTGGTAGTTCATCAATGTGAGAGCAATATCTCTGTGAGGCACCCGCTGTCAATCAATACAACCTAAAATAGCTCATTCGTTATATGTGTTATCTATGTATCTTTATTATTAAAGTAGAGAACGTTGGGTGTCACACCTCCTTTTATTTACGCTGCCCTGCCACAGGTAGTTGGAAATACCGATTCATAAGAGCCTCATTGATCGCTCCTATTTTCTAGCCCGCATACGTAGTAGATCAGTTTGTCATCGCATAGCGAGTGTTTTGTGCGGGGAGACATGCAGTGTTTAGCGTCTGCTAAGAGCATGGCTAATAGCAGCCGGCTGTTGACTACATGAGGCTGCCATGTCATGTATAGCCATCATTTAAAATTACCCATATAATAGTAAGGTGAGCTAGGTTGGCTATTAGACTAGCATTTTGCACAATCTTCTCTCTATCTCTCTTCTCACATTTATTATTTTTGCCTAGTAGCACGCGTGGAGATTGGCTCTTGCATTAGAGCCCATTTCCCCTATTTTTTTCATGTCTCTCTCCTCCACGTTGGTAAAAATGTCATTTAAGCCCCTTATTAGTTATTATACCTCTAAGTGCTGACACTCACATTTTAGGACGTGCAAATTTTAAGAACCGCAACACTGCAAGTGGATTTTACTTTTTACTCAACAATTGTGCATCTGGGAGAATTATTATGCTATTTAGAGAAACAAAATTAAAAAAACGCCATATCTAAAATTGTAAACACGGTTCATTTTGGCATTCTTCATGTTTCGTTAAATAGACCGTCGTCTTACTCTATGTGGTACGCCAAAATCAACGATAATGTCTAGCGTTTTCTTCACCGTATGTTTAATTTTTTTTATCGTTATCCTAATATTTTTTAGCCTCAATCATCACCTAACATCTTGTAAAACGGAAATGCATCAAAAAAGGATTGTCCAAAGTTTCTAGAAATGGAAGGTTTTTTATTAGATAGGGTATTTAGCAAGGTTCAAAAAAGCGTAAAGCGTAAGCGTAGCGACAAGCTCTCGCTTAGAGTTTTTTGCCCTTAAGCGAGCTTAAGCGTCGCTTAAGCGTTTTAAAAAAATGGCAGAACTTTGCCTGTTTCCAAGCATTCAACACAGTTTGCATGTAAAACATGAATGATACAGCAGAATATATGTGAATATATGAATGATGCAGCAGAATTGCAAGCCATAATTTCAACGGCACAGAATTCTGGGTATCTAGGAGTACAGAAATAGAGGAGAGTGGTGCATGCTCCGGGGAAGGAGAGGTGGTGGGGGCAGGGAAGGGGCTACTGGGGCATCTCTGTAGCAGCAAAGAGACCATTAGTACGAGTCTCTTACGCCATTATTACGCAATTGGGCCTTCCAGCGCTTAAGTAGCCGCTTAGGGCCAAAGCGAAGCGTTTTTCCATCGCTCAGCGCTTAAGCACGCTTAAGCGTACGCTTAGTTCCGCTTTCTGGAACCTTGGTATTTAGTGTTACAAATGTAGTAGCTAGAGAGTAACTCCAACGTTGTTATTCTTCTCAATAAAATATCCTTCTTCTGCCAAATACACTTAAATATCTACTTGGCAGAGATTATAACATAATTCAAAAGGCTTCGTGGAAGTCACGGCATTAGTGCATGGCAAAGCGGTGTCCATATCGACAAGGTTTCTGCCCGGTTCCGGTTGAAAAGTATAGTGCGCACCAGAGAACCGTGGGGTCAAAAATTAAAGATTCCATCTCAAACAGGTATAGTGCGCACCAGAAACTATTTGTAGAACCGTGGTTGACGGACTCAAGGTCTTTGCTGCAGCTAATTAAGATTAGGGGTGTGTGGATGTGAGGATGCCGTCCGTGTGTTCTTAAACCCCTGTGCCTTGTGCCAGCATCCAACTCGCGCTTAACGCCTCACAGATCGAAACGGCTCCCCAGTTCTGCAATCGGGCATCAGAGGTATGCTAAAATCACGTCTTTCCGCTTTCTGTCTTACGAGTTCTGCAATCGAGCAGCAGCACTATACATGCCGCTCATAATACTCTACAAAGTTAGCTACATATGATCTGCCTGTATTTTATTTGCAGGTGACGAGCGTGTGTCTCTTGCGTCCTCCCAAGCAATCGGCGAAACTAGCCGCCATGCTCATACGCTTTCTCCTCCTCGTGTTGCTGCTGCTCTGCAATGGAGTTAGCTCCACCGTCGACGATGGGAGCAGCGTCGATCATCACGCGTTGCTCGACTTCCGGCGGGGCATCACAGGTGGCACACTATGAGCCTTGGACAACTGGAGAAATGACACCCACGTCTGCCGGTGGAGCGGTGTCGACTGCACCGCGACAGGTCGCGTCTCATCGCTTAACCTTACCGATATTGGTTTGGAAGGCCACATCAGTTCCTCTCTCGGGAACCTAACCTTCCTTGCATCGCTTGACCTGTCGCTCAATAGCTTTGTTGGCCCTTTGCCTGCCCTTGGCCGTCTCCAGCATCTGCACACACTTTCTTTGTACAACAACATTTTAAATGGGGTCATTCCTGATTCACTCACCAACTGCTCCAACTTGGCCTACTTAGATCTCTCTCTGAACTCTCTGGTGGGAACGGTTCCTTCGAAGCTGGGCTTTCTTTCGAGTATGTTCTACTTAGATCTCTCCTATAATTTGCTAGTGGGTCATATTCCTAATGAGCTTGGGAAATTAACGGGATTAAAACTATTGGACTTGGGCAATAATATACTTTCCGGCGAATTCCCACCTGCCATCTTGAATATTGGTACCTAAGGGGACTGGAAGGTTTTTAATGAGGCGGCTTGCTGACTTGGGTGGTTATATATATGGAAAATTCAAAAAAAAAAATTCTGTGCATGCATGCATGGCTAAACTGAAACACTAATCCAAACAAGGGCCGATCAATGACCTGTGATGCAGCAGACGAAGGATTTCACGAGGAGGGCCAAGCAAGGGGCGACGTAGTTTCTGACAAACCCGCGGCGTGTTCTTAGCGGCCATGGTGCCACCACAGGCCGAGTGCCACACGGCCTGTTTATTAGCGTCGTGTGCTAGGCTTGTGCTTGGACAACTTACTCCTCTGTTGCCTCGAACCCGAGGACAGTCACAAAATAGTTCCGACCTTAAGGTCCGACATTTTTCCTTCTGTGCGGGCTATTGTTTTTGCCAAATATCAACTTCTCCTTTCACGGGGATCAAGTCAGTTGTCTAAATGTTTGACAAGTGTCTCAGAATTTTTTGGACCCCCTATATATGTCCATGCTTGTGTAGGGGCATCGTGTGTTTCCGGCTTTTTTTTTTTTTTTTTGATAGTACACAAGTGGTAGAATTGGTAATTTATGTTTGTAAATGAAACGAAATTTAGGTAAATATATTGAGGACAAATGGAAAACCCTTTCATTCGGATGCCACATATGAAATATACATATTGGATTACAATATTGTGAACTGATTGTCTATTATACTATTCATTTGGCAAAAAAAAAGTCTTTTTTCTGGATCCACCACTGGAATACATCATTGATAACATGTATGTTTTTTTTCTGATTTTTCTAAAACTTTTAAATATTTTTTCTTGGGAGCAAGAAATCTTCACTTTTAAATACGTACGTGTATTGTTTCGATGGATGGACGATCTAGCATGGGTCGAGGGCGCGCTGAGCTTCTCAAAGGTCGGTCTGTAGCACACCGATCGACATTAGACTTTATATTGCTCCAGTGGCCTAGAGAGAGCTCCCCACGTATGACGTAGCCAAGCCGGCCTTTTCGCCTTGGACGAAAAGGCGTCGGGGTCAGACTTCAGATCCCCATGAGCAGACGCGAAAAAACACTAGAGGAGAAGCTAGGGAACGTCGTGTTGCCACGCAAAACTGCCACGCGACACCACGATAACCGTCGTACTTTCGTGACGGAAACGATTGCTTTCCGAGCAAAGCAATAAAGATCCCCTCGCTTTCGTGGAGGAGGGACGACCGCTTTTCAGCGCAAAACGGCAAAGATCACCGAACCCTAGCTGGTAGAGCTCGGCAGGAGAAAAACTATGAAGAAAATATCAGCTAATAATCTGCTAATAAATATTAGCAGCAGTTTGAAAATGGGCTGCCCCCCCTTTCCAAATTGCAATTTCATTTTACTAACTCAGCCCATTAGAAAATCTAGCTCAATCCTCAATATCTCTTCTGCTTTTCCCAGTTTAACCACAAAGTCAAACAGAGAACAGACGTGCCTCACCCGTCTGCGGCCCTCCATGGAGATTTCGCTCAATCGCTAGGTCCTAGCCAGTCAATTCTTCTCCTTGGCGCCCCCCACTGCTGCTGCTCCGCCCGGCCCTGGCGCCCAGCGCCCCACTCTTGCACGCACGCCACCAGCCAGCCGTACCGCGAGGGCCACTATGTGCTTCTAATTTCTGATTTTTTTATTGAGAATTGGGATGTACTACTAGAGTAGTTATTTAGATGCCCATTATTAGACTTGAATGCTCAGTTGATGCATTTTTTTTTGTTTTAGGTAGCAGTGGGGAAACAACAGAACATGCAGTAGTTTTTTAAAAGAACGGGAAATTGCTTTAAAAAAATTCAATAGCTAGTTATTGGTCATAATTAGTTGCCTTTTGGTCCTTATATGCGTTCTTTTATTTTGGAGCATCAAAAAATTCCTTGTCCACAAAGCTCAGATATATTCAAACCAGTTAATCTGTTGTATTTGCAAGATCAAGATACCTATATATCAAATGACAATAACCGATTTTTTATACTACTTATTTGCTGTTTTCTATGGAATTGGCCCCTCTTATATTTTGTTCACGCTCCGCCACTGCTTGTGTCGGAAGAAAAGGATTCCGTGTACTACTCGATCTCCTGTACGCCAAAGACCAGGCTACCTATATATATAGGTACACGGCCGATTGAGAAAGCCCCAATCAATCGATACACACAAAAATCAATCTACTTTTTTACGTACTGTTTTTCCGTTCGCTTGTTCCTGCCGAGCCTTGGTTCGTCTAAGGTTTGGCTTATCTTTGCCGTTTTGCGCTGAAAAGCGGCCGTCTTTCCTCTCCGAAATTGAGGGATTCTTTGTTGCTTTGCTCGTAAAGCAATCGTTTTCATCGTCACGAAAGTACGACGGTTATCGTGGTGCCGCGCGGCAATTTTGCGTGGCAACACGTCGTTTCGTTTCGTTTCGTTTCGTTTCGTATTCCGCCTCTATAAATTGGGTCCCAGACGAAAGGAAGCTGTCAAGTTCGTCTGCACAAAGCACCTAGTTCTGAATTCTGCTACCATGGAGATGGACTGGGCCGGGCTGCCCCTTGACGTCCTCGCCTCCAACTTCGCCAAGCTCAGCGTGGAGGACGTCCTGTCGGGCGCAGGCCTGGTGTGCCACCCATGGCTCGAGGCTGCCAAGGTGCCCGACCTGTGGCGATCCATCGACATGGCGCACATTACATTCGAGAAGTTCTTTATCAATACGGCAAGGCCTACTACAGCACGATGGCCAAGGTCGCCGTCCACCGCAGTGGTGGCCGGCTCGTGTCGTTCGCCGGGAGCTTCTTTGTTACTGACGAGCTCCTCCGCTACATCGCCGAAAGGTATGTTGCGTACATAGGTTTCAGAGATTACGGTTCTTAGCTCACTCAACGATTAATAGATCATGCCCTCCGGCCAGGTCCCCCGATCTGAAGAGCCTTACAGTTATCAGCAGCGGCCGCGTCACCAACAAAGCGCTGGGGGCCATCGTCGACGGATGTCCTGAGCTTCTTCACGTAAGCGACTGCAGCTGTGTAGCCATCGACATGGCCCTGAAAGCAAAGTGTGCCAGGATCGAGACACTGGAGCTCCTCCCCTGGGATGACGGCGACGACCCCTGTAATTGGCAACCTGATACTTTCGGCGTCAACGACGATGACTACTGGATTGCGAATTAAGCACCCTCCCATTTCCTGAGAGACGAGAATATAGGGCGACGCACTACTGTATGAGTGGTACGGCAGACCAAAATGTCGCCCTCGATCTGAGATGCATAATGTTGTTACTGTTAATCAGACTAGTCATATTGGGGAGTATCATATAGTAGTATCATGCATATGATACTAGTATCTGATACTACCTCTATAATGCAGCATAGTATCATATGTTAGTATCATAATCTCATTCTATTTAATGTTTTGTAGTATCTCAATGTAAATATGTGTATAAGATCTATTTGTCATTAAATTTTCTTGTTATACGTGTCATGATACGGTATCTACCTATGTTACTCTCATCCTCTCTCTTTTCCTTAATTACCTGCCACATAAGCATTTTTGTGGGTCCAAGTTGCATGATACCACCTAAGATACTAGCACTATGGCTAGTCTCGGCGTGGTCAAGATGGTAGTTCCACCGTTCATGCTGCCTACTCACTCCATTCCAAAATAGTCTACATCCTATCAAAATTCTTACAAATTAGCCAAGCATTTATTAATACTACTTTGTCACACACCAAGCATGCAATGCATTAATTGATCACAGGAAACAAAGCATTATTCCAATTACCCATAGCTTAATAAATTAATGTTAGCCATGCAATTCACGGAAAAAAAGCATGTATTTGGGCATGAGAATGCAGATTGGTGGGGATGGACATGATGTACTCCCTCCGTTTAGGTTTATAAGTCCTCTACGTATCTTTAGGTCATAAATTTGAGCAACATAATGTGATTTATATATTGTAAAAATATATATAATTAGAAAATTCAGACTTTATATTTTCTAATGGTATAATTTTTGTATTATATTAGCTAAATTCACGACCTAGGTATACGTAGAGGTCTTATAAACCTAAACGGAGGGAGTAGTTAGCCTTTCTCTCTCGTCTTAATTAGGTATGTGGGACCCAGCCAAGATGTAGAGTATTTTGGAACTTAATATGAAGCCAGAATGTAGACTATTTTGGAATGGAGGGAGTATCTGTGATGCAAATGCCTTAACCTTTTTTGATCTGCATTCCCTGCTTAACAGTTTTGTGCTTAACGTCTCGTCAATTTTACCCGTTCCTTTGGACCACAACAAAAACATATTGGCTCTCCTTGAGTCCTTGGTATTTTTTTACAAATAGGGGCAATTTTTTTGACATGATCAATCCCTTACTTAAGGAGTTTTGACCCAAAAAATAAAAGAAAAATAAGACCAAGCTTACTCTCTAGGTATTAATTCCATCAATCCCTTGGCATGCGATGTGACCCAAAGATGTGGCTGGCATGCTGTGGAAGATGCGGGTCTCGCTTATTCCAAATTTCCCAAGATAAGCAATGAGAGAAGCTAGAGCATTCCAGTGGGGAGTATATATTTGATATTTTGAGCCAGCAATTCCTGATAGAGATCGCCGACAGTCGTTGGAGGTCAAGAGCATGGACGCGATCCGATTCATGATGTGACCATGTAGTCTAATGATGAAGCGGCAATGCACAAAGAGATGAGAGACAAGTTCTGTGCTTTGCTTGCAAAGTGGCACAGCCCAAAATTTGGCCGTGCTGAGAACTTGCCTGTGGCAAGATGGTTAGGAGGGTGGTTGTACCCCCAACCCACCAGAGTTCATACCCCGGGTTTGACGCTGGTGTTTCTCATTTAAGACGGAATATTCTTCAGTGGGAGGCGACGTTCCCGTCGACAGCGAGGCGCCCGTGGTGACTTCGTCAATCTCAAGACTCGACCCGCCGACTCGGTTTCTCGGAGGTGCTCATAGGGGTAGGGTGTGCGTGCGTGCGTTCATAGGGGTGAGTGTGTGCGCGTGTATATGAGCGCTTGCGTTGTACTGTGTTTAGCAAAAAAAAAAATTGGCCGTCCTCTCTATTCCAATGATGGCTCTTAGCATGAAATATGGATAACGGGTTTTGTGTTTCCACACAGTTGGCATATTTCCCGTACAAACTTAAAAAAACATAAAATTAATATAATATATGTCGTAATTCATATTTTTGGGCGTGTAAACTTTTAGAAGCGCAATATCATGAGTGAATTTTACTTTTTACCCCACGATTGTACATTTTGGACACTTATTATCCTATTTAGAGAACATAAGTAAAAAATACGCCATATCTAAAGTTGCGAACACGATTTTACACCATTTGGTGTTCTGCATGTTTCGGTAAATAGACCAGCATCTTAACTCAATATGGTCCATATAAAAATCGGAGGGCATCATCGACGATAATGTCTAGCGTTTTTCTTCACCAGATGTTTAATTTTTCGTAGTCTCAATCGTCACCTAACATCTTGTCCAACGGAAATGCACCAGAAAAATATGGTCCTACGTATCTCGAAATGGAAAATCTTAATGATTTTTTCTTACTTACGATAAATTAGTGTCACATATGCATAACTAGAAGGTAACTCCAGCACTTCTATTATTCTAAAAAAAAATATGCTTCTTCTAATTTAGAGTCAAAACGACGTAAATATCTACTTGGCTGCAGAGATTGTAACATAATTGAAAAGGGTTCATGGAAGCCACGTCATTTGTGCTTGGCAAAGGCGTCCATATCGACAAAAGGTTTATGTCCGCTTCTGGATGAAAAGTATACTGTCAGGCAGACTATTCACAGAAACAATGGGTCAAAAATTTAAGATCATCGACAACCATGTCCATCTGAAACAGCGACAAGAGGTGCAAATATATAAATCTGTATTTTTTAAATTATGGTTTTAATTTTTTTCCAGATTATATACAGTTATGCAGACAATAGGAACCGACACGATGACACTGAATGGAACAAAAGCTTTCTGAGTTCTACACGATCGAAAGTGGTGCAATAAGAGGATTATAGTATCGGTTTTTAGTATATGTCGTGGCTGTCTTGTTCTTGCACATGATTGTTCGCATGTATTATATTGATCTATAGCATCACACGGTTATTCAACTAGTGATATCTTATAAGTCTTCATTATGTATTTATTCTTAGAAACACATAAATTTGTTCTCAATAAATCTTAGTTAAGTTAATTAGTTATGGTAGGCTATTTCTTGCACTCTTAATTATTTATACCAAACCGTTTTACCAGTTCATGACATATTTTTTCAACAAATAAGTTTTAATTTTTCATTTCCTATTTATTTATCACTTTTTACCACAGTTGTAAAATATTATGTTCTGTGGTACAATTCCGGTCTTTATTATTCAAATGCATCAGGGTTAATAAAGGGAAAATGCATTTTGGAGCAAAAATAATGCCCTTTTTCTCTCAAATATTTGCTTGAGAGATAGGTTAGGAAAGCGTAATCCTGTTGGATCCCTCACACTCAAGGTCAAGGATACATGTTCTTTAACCGATCAGTGGTTTTGTTAATTATTGTGTGTTTTGTATGAATTCAAAATTATTTTAATATCTTTAGATATCTTTTTAAATGACTCCAGAATCATATGTAAATAAAAAATATCTTGACAGAGATTCCTAGAGTGTATGTTTTTTAACTTGTATATTTATAAATCAATGTAAACGTGTAAACTTTAAGGGATGTCAATAAGTGTTCTCTGTCCATTGGCAGTCTCGTTTCTTAGATCTTTCACGAAAAAATATGTATCTATTCTTTGTTCAGTGTGCTAGACGGTTGGCACTACCGCTTCCATGAAAATGCGCACACTAATGTAGCTTTCTTTTTTGCGAGTTCGCAAACTGCGTACCTTATTAATATAGGAGAAGAAGAGAGACAAAGTACAACAGGGTGACAAATGCATTAACACCAACGAGTGTCACCCACACCCTCCAAACACACACTCTAAATTAGTGAACTACTCTCGCAAAAGTATTACTCCCTCCTAATCCAACTTTTCTCCACAACTCCGGCCCATTCTGCCGTGATTTGATCCTTTAAAGCAATCACCGAGAACTGTCCACGAGGGTTCTGAAAAACCCTGGCGTAACTTTGCTTCCACAGCCTCCAGAAGGTTAAAATGACAAGAGTGTCAAAGCCTCCTCTTTCTTTCTTGCTGAATTTCTGCGCTCCCTAAACCACCAGGAGTTCAGTGTGTCCGTGAGCTGCGGCAGCCGGCCAGCATCTATGTTCATCTGCTGGAACACCTCGAACCACACTTGTATGGAGTACACGCAGCCCACCATGATGTGACCAACAGTATCAGTTTCTTGCAGGGCAGGTGTAGCATTCCGAAGCCTGATCTTGAAGTCCATGTCCAGCTCTTCGATCTGAGGTCGAGAGCCTATATTGCAGGGTCAGCCAGATGAATATGCGACATTTGAGTGGTGCCCAACTTCTCCAGATACAGGCAGCTCCCTCCATTCTGTCAAAGTCCTCCATTTCCTGTGAGAGAGGTTGCAGAAATGAGGGGCGTTGTACAAAACAGGGTCATTTCTCCATTTCCTGTTAGAGAGGTTGCGGTGTAGAGCAAGTCCTCATGTACATATAACAAGATAGGATTAAAGTGTGAAAATCACCCCGAAAAATATGTACAGTTTTGTTGAACACCCACAAGGGCCCTTTAGTGGATCGAGACACTTCCCTCGGTGGGAAGGCCCGGCAAGAATGAAGAGATTACTTTTGTTGGGGAAGTGAGTTTCGAAATACATTGTCATGTTTGTGTCCCAGGTATCGAGCTCTTTACTTATGTCTTTATCTTGTGATAGCATTCGAGGTACTTAAATTTATAAATCATGCTATCACATAAATATTTATCTTGTTCATCAAGCATATTTATGTTTTTGATAAATTAAACGTATGGTTTCGATCAAACAAGTTATTCTTCTTCTCTAATCTAGAGGCAAATCCATGTGCAAACGTTAATCACTACAGCAGGCGCCCTCTGTGTCGACGGTTATTTACCGTCGGCACAGCCAGGGCCGTCGGCGTAGGTGCCCGTAGGCACAGGTTTTCTGCCCGTCGGCACAGCTTTTTCCCGTCGGCATAGGTGGTGCCTACGGTGAAAAAATGCCCGTCGGCGTAGGTTCGGTGGGTCCCACGTGGGCGAGCTCGCCTGAGAAGTTGTGCCGACGGTATTACCGTCGGCACAGGTGTGCACGTGGCGTCTCCTGGTCGTCTCCTGAGCGTCTCCTGGGGCGAACCTGTACCGACGGTAATACCGTCGGCACAGGCCTGACCATTTGGCACAGACGCAAGACCTGTGCCGACAGGAATACCGTCGGCACAGGTTCGTCCCCAGATTTTTTTTTAGCAGTTTGGTTGCAGCGCTGGTTTTTGCAGCAAAAATAGCAGAAAATAAAATATAAAATCCTGACAATATCATCACAAACAAGATCACACATAGCTCCATATATGATCTGAAGCAATATCATCAAGCACAATAGTAATATCATAAAGTGGATACACACATAGCATAATCATACATAGGGCAATGTCTAGAGGCCTCAAGCCCTACATCTACTGCTGTGGCGACGGGGTGTACCCCATATCTGCCCGGGTGAACGTAGGCGATCGACGGCTCGGCCTCGCAGTAGAACCACCAGAAGAAGGCGAAGCACCAGGAGAAGTCGAAGCACCACGCGAAGCACCAGGAGAAGGACCACCGGCATGTACCGGTGTGATCTCATGCGAACCCGGTGAAGGATCAGCATCAAACCTCACCATCTCACGCGAACCCGGCGAGGCAATAGGAGAAGCACGACCAAAGTGTGGGTTCTCCGACGAGCATCCCGTTCCCTACATGTTTGAGCAAGAGTTAGCAACTTGCGAGGCAAAGGAAAGCGGTAACCAGTGGTTTGGCATTAAACTTACCGGGGTCGATGAGTAGTAGGTGAGAGCAAACTCGTCCTTCGATGGAAACCGTGGAGACGTCCCCGGATCCGGAGGCTCCACCATAGGAGGGGGGACCCGCACTCCAGTGGTGAAAAAGTTCAGCACCGACTGCAAAATAAAGGTTCAAACTAGGGAAGTGGGACTTGTCATATTAGACAAAAATAAAGGTTGAAACTTACCTCACGGAACGACTTTTGATACAAGGAGTGGGCTGTATTCATCTCCACCCACTGGGCATAGGCCACCTGATACTCCGCATTAGCGGCAGCGTAGGCTGCGTCAAGATCGGGCTACAATTTCAAGACGGCAACTTAGCCATGCAGGAACGAATGTCGGAAAGAGGATGAAAATGAGAAAAACTTACATCGGTGGAAGTGGGTCGACGACCCGTGGACGAGGCGCGATAAGGGGGCTGCCGTCAGGGAGGGTAGCTTTTGCCTGCGTGAAGCTCATGGAAGGCCTGGCCACATTCTGAAGAAAGAGATCACGTCCATGCGGCCTTCCATGCCCCGAGAGGACCATCGACCTCTCGTCGACCTCGTGGCTCAAGGGGTCATCCACCTCCGGGTGAAAAGACTGGAACGTCGTGGAGTACCTCTCCAAGTGCTCGTCGGCATTGTTGTAGTACTCAGGAAGCTGGGGCTGAGGCTTCGATAGATCGCGCTTTTCTCCTTCATCTTCTGCCACGATTGCAACTCAGAGCTTACCTCCCCCCTATCGGCGTCCTGCATCGCGAAAAGAAATGTCATGAGTAGCAAGTAGAAACATGAGGGGAAAATAAATGGAGGTCGTTCCATGTATATATACCAGCTTTTCCTTGAAGCGGAAGAGGTTGCGGCTTCCCGCACTGTGTGTTCCCTCGGTGCCTCGGTTTGCCTTGTTCCGCTGGCTCACGGCGTCGAACTCGGGGTCTCCCCGACCCACCTCGTAACCAACGCATCCCATGCGTCTTCTTTGCCGTCGGCCCAGTCGGGCATAACCTGAAAATGCAATTCAAGAAGAGATAATGCAATGGCAACTTAGCAGCAATATAGAATTTCATTGACAGTTTACTTACCGAAAGGAATTCCTCCCTCGTCATCTTCTGTGCCGTCTTGACATTCTCCTCCTTCTTGGCCCTCTTGCCCGTCTTCTCATACGTGAAAGTATTGGCGGACGTATGCTTTTGGTTGTAGAATTGTTGCCGTGTCAACCTCACACAATGAGCACGCAATACGCGAGCCGCCGTCTCTCTATGCTCGTCCGCCACCCGAAAATGCTTCTACAAGCATGCATAAAAAAATTGTGAGAGTCATGAGTTAGCACGGTGGAGTCATAAACTATGAACGGAACTCGAAAAATATGTCTTACCCAAAACCCGGTGATCACGGCCTCAGCAGCTGTCTCGAAGCCCGGGATAGGGGCAACCTCATAGTGCACCCATTTATAGGCCAGCTTCGTCTCACCGTCGGGACCGGCGTCGTACAAGCCCGGCCAATTTTCCTAATAAGAGCTCCAAGCAAGCTCCCAGGAGTGCGAGGAATCTTAGGTGCTGGCCATGTCCATTTGCTGCACAATAATCAAACATTAGTACATATGCCAAATTGTTATGAACACAATGAAATTACATGTTCAAAATTACAAAATTAGTACACTTACTCAACGCCCATAGGAACAATGAGGGCTTTCGCCTCCTCGCTCGTAGGCTCCTCGGCCTCCTCGGGGACTCCCGCTTCGCCACGCATCCGCGGCCGCTTCGGCGCCAACTCCACTCGTCCTCCACCTCGTCCTCCACCTCCACCTCGTGTCCAGACTCGGTCTCCGCCTCGTCCTCCACCTCGTGTCTAGACTGGGAAGCCACGTCGCCAGAAGCGGAGGGCAACTCCACCTCGTCCTCCGCCACGTCTCCTCCACCTCGTCCTACTCGCGCACCCTCGTCCACGGCGTAACGCGAGGTGGAAGGTCGTCCACTCCGTGTAACTCCAGGCTTCCGTACCGTCATCTTCTAATCTTACTAAGCAAGGACGACGAGTTTTCCTTGCCTTGGCTCATATTGTTCAATCACCTGCATTGAGAAAGAGAAAACAAGTAAGCATAAAGACATAATAAAATGTAGACAGTAAGCATAAAGACGTAATGCAATGACGAAGCATGTTGAAAATAAATACTAAAGCATAAAGACATAATAACATGTAGACACCAAGCATAAAGACGTAATGCAATTAAGAAGCATGTTGAAAAATAAATACTAAGCATAGAGACATAAAAGACGCTCACCCGAATAATCACTCTCATAATTAAGTTGGTTCTCATTCTCACTATCACTATCACTATCACGTGTGTAGTAGGTTGGAGGCTCATCGCACGGTGGAGGCTCGTCATCGTCGCCATTGTCCGCCTGTAACTTCGAGAGCATATTTATGTCCTTCAGATCCACCACTGACTCACCACGAGTGTGTGCATCGTTCTCGAGGTCCTCAAGACCACCCGTTTGTAAGGCAAAGTCCCCGAAGTCCTCTTGCTCTTGATAGAAAATTCCCTCGTATGTTTTAGGGTCAATGTTGTTGTAATCGTCGGCAGAGGGCATGGGTAGCTTACCATGTGGCGATACCCGGAACACGACTTCCCAGCCCTTGAGGTTCTCTTTCTGGCATGGGTAGGGCAAATAATAAACTTGCTTGGCTTGGTGAGCCACAACAAAGACATCGGCTCCGCTATAGGTGGTTGAAGGCTTAACTTCAACTAACCCAATGGAAGGGTCATTTCTCTGTCCACCGTGTGGTCCAGTGCGTGGGTCGAACCAGTGGCACTGGAACACAACGAGCTTGAGTTCTATGTTCGTACGATTGAACGTCAGCTCGTATACCTTTCTAACCTTCCGTAGTAATCTACGTAATCGGCTCCATCGGCTCCTCTGGATCCTTTGGTGAAGACCCCAGTATTTACAGTTTTTGCATTCGGCCGACTATTCTGGTGATACTCTGTATGGAAGCGGAACCCATTCACATCATACTTCTCATACTTCATGACGGTACGGTTAAAACCTTGGGAAACACATCTCAACTCATCCGTCATCTCAACGTTGGATCAGCTCCCTACAAGTACGGTTCAAATTGTTTTGTGCATTAGTTACGTGTAATAAGAGGGACAAGTCACAGATTGCAAGCTAAGAGGGACAGGTTAGAAATTACTTTTCCATGAACCAAGACACAAATTTTTTCCTCCGTGAGCACCCTCTTTTAGAAGAGTGTCCAGCTCCGCGGGAGAGGGATCCGCCATTCCCGACCACTGTTCATCTTGGAATTGGCTAAAAGGAGAAAATAGGTATTAGACCGAAACCGAGTTACTAGTTGCAAACTAATTTGTTCACCATTTTACCTGATGAAACCGACTACTTCCGTCATGTTCATAAGCACATAGAGCATTATGCAATCCTTCTCTTCCTTGGTCAACTCCATTTTACACCACCACCGGCCTTGCCACCGGGACATTGGAAGAGGAGGAGCTTGGGGTCATGCTTGGGCTGGTCGACATTGTACCGAGAGACCGGGTTATGCATAGTGGATACTTCATCGGGATAGTACGTTGTCACGGCGTCTGCCATCTCCCGAAGTATTGTTGCCTCAGCTATGCATGCTTCAATCTATTTTTGTTTCCAGTCATGTTTCGAATATACTTGAACTCTCTCTCAATACAAAACTGCCAACGAAACTGCACCGGTCCACCCAAGAGTGCCTCGTTCGCGAGATGCACAACGAGATGTGCCATCGGAACAAAGAAGCCTGGCGGAAAGATCTTCTCTAAATTGCATAGCAACTCTGGCACAAGATCACGCAGCTTCCCAATAATCACGGGACATATCTGCTTCACACAGAGCGTGCAGAAGAAATGGCTCAACTCCGCAAGCACTCGCCAGATACGATCGGGGAGATACCCTCGAACCATCACCAGCATCAACCCTGTAGATGGTGCTTGCACAAGATCTGTTTTGTCAATTTGATGATTGTGTTCTCGGGTTTTTTGAAGTTGTGATAACCAATGCAACGTGTTAGGTGAGGGGCATCTATTTATCTGTCAAAGTTACAATTCAAAACCAAAATGTAACTCTGTGTTGACTTTCTTTACAGTGTGTTAACTTGCTCAGTTTGCTTTGTTGTTGGACGCAGAACCTACATTACCTCTGCTCTCCGCCCTTATCTGAGAAATTTCTTTAAAAAAATTCTCTACGTCCATCTTGAATCCTGTATTCAAACATAAGAACATGTGCCCTACCAAAAAAGAAAAATAAACCGGTACAATATGAAGTTACGAACCATGCATAACATGTTATCCAAAGTTGCAAGCTCAGTCTCTTCTATGCAAAGTCAACGCCTTTATATTCTTGTTACCAAATTTTGCAAATGTACATGTTATATATTATGTTGAACATCCATAAACGAGTTCAAAAAAAATCTAGCATTTTGAAGCAACAAAATAGGAGAATTCAGAACCCAATCAGTGCGAAATCAGCCAATGCGTACTTCATTTACAAAGCTCTAGCTAGGATTCTTACAGTACACGAACTCGTTTGTGTGAGATATACATCTAGCGTTTCCTCAGCAAAAACGGAACCAGCCATTGCTCATACAGATGCTACCACAGCTTAAAAATTGACAGCATCAGCCCAGCCAGTACTGGCATACATACGTACAAGAATTACAAGGCCCTACCAGCTGCTGTCTACACAGTACATTACGCAGAGGCTCTTAGCCCATTACTGCCTAGAGGAGTTCAGTTCAGTTTATACGCGCTCAGTACGTGTTCTGGGGGTTGAATCTCCTCCTCCCGTCGCGCTTGTAGTAAGGCGTGTCATCGACGGTCTTACGCACGTACTCCATGAAGGGCGGAGGCGTGCGAGGGGGAGCAGGGTCAAGGGCTGCAGCTGCGCCTGCTACCGCGCAATTACGGTTTTTCAGGCACACCTGCTTGTCATTGTCGAGTCCGGATGTGCTGATGCCGCCGCCGAGGAGGCAGGCCACCCAACTCAGCTCCGGCGCCACCTCGTCCTCCACCTCCAGCCGCCTCGTGAACGTCGACGCGGACGCCCCAGCGGCCGGAGAGGCGGACGCCACCAGGAGAAGGGCGGCGAGGAGGAGGAGGAGGAGGAGGAGGAGGTGGATGAGGAGTCTGTTGCCCTGCATTGTGCTGCCGTACGTGTATACGCTGGTCTGTGGCGCGCTGGGTGGAGTACGTGGTGGTGCTCCATGAGTGCTTGACATATACACTCGAGTTTGCTCGGATATATAAGTGGAGCAGGGGTCCCTCGATCGCGTAGGTGATTTAGAAGTGGGTGCTCGATCGGTCCGAGTGTTTGCATAGTTTTGCATGGTGAAATAAATAACATGCTCCCATCAGGCATAGTATTTTCTTCTACGTACCCGTCATTTAGACATGCATGCATAAAGTCAATCATCATAGCTCCACACAAAACAATCATTATTTTAGACTAACGGAGTGCATGCAGAAAAAAAAGCAAGGGAATGCATGGCAAAATAGGTACATGCAGGCAGCACACAAAAATTAAAAACGCATATATACCTGTTTCGTTGCCTACTGTATTAATTATGTTTCCCACGGTACCACTTCGTTTGCAAGCTACGCTTAACCGTTTGGGACCGGCTGGACAGCCTCAATCGGGACAGCCAAACCATAACGCTTGCATTTCACCGTACGGCGCATTCTCTCCATTTGAGTTAGCACGCGTGTGCTAAAACCACTCATTGACGGTGTTGTGCCCTTGACAACGCAACCTCCTTGGAGGCACTATCTTGAAGACTCAAAGGTTGGCTTTTGTTGCTACTTGTGGTTGTTGTGGTTGTCGGGAGCTTGGGTGTTGTTAGTGCGGCCAGCTTCGGGCCGACGGTGGTATGTTTCTCTCCTCGGCTGGCCTTCCTGTGGTCTCTGTCCCGTTGACGTGCTTGCCCAAGAGTCTCCCATGGTTGCCATTATGGTGTGGCGAGATTCATGCTCTTGGTGTTGTCTTAGCTGACCTTTGCTCAATGACGATGCAATTGATGCCTCCCCATCCTGTTAATCGTCTCAACCTCCCGTGATGATGCTCCCTGACTAGGTTAGTGCTAGGTGCTAGGCTTGTCACTCATCCAAAATGATGGGATCGATGCTCCTGAGTTGTGCCTTGGGGTTCGATACGCACGCAGGGTAGTGTGCAAGGTTGATTGCTGGTTCTTGGTATTGTGATCCTCGACTGTCCCTCTTATCTACTTGTGCCTGGACTGGCAAGCTGATCGTGGGTGCGTGGGAGCTGTTCGTGGAGAGCAGGCTGGAGTGGGGCGCAGCTACGTGTGTGCGAGCTGGCCCCCGTGTACTGATTGTAAGTTGAACTAGCCACTTTGAGTAAAGAAAAGTGCGTTTGTGCGCCGCGGGGTTCGTCGCCGGAAAATACAACGTCTTGTGTCTTCTTCTACCTCCGTCCGTGTGAGAGGGAGAGAAAGCTAGACTAGGGTTGGTTCCAACAGTCACTACATTTGTCCATGTCGAAAAGGTCTCTGTCTGGTTCTGAATAAAAAAATATATCGTCGGACAATAATTGGGTCAACAATTCAAGAGGAGAAAATGTATGGAAGCCTTCCGTGTTTTCTTAAAACCCTGTGCTATATGTGCTGAGCATCCACCTCGCGCTTCACGTAATCACGTCTCACAAATACCCAGCCGCTTGGCTCCCCAGTTCTGCTATCGGGCAGCAGAGGTAAGCTAAAATCGTGTCTTTCGGCTTCTGTCTTGGAGTCTTTTCTTTTCTTGAAGGTTTGTCTTTGGTCTTTTGTTCCAGAAAACATATTTTGGCCTCAACATCTACGCTACAAAGTTTAAGTACATATGATCCACTTGTAATTTTTTGCAGGTGACGAGTGTGTGTGGCTCTGATGCCTCCTCTCAAGCAATCGGCGAAACTCGCCGCCATGTTTTTACTGCTCCTGCTCTGCAATGGAGTTGGCAACGTCCATGGCTCGACCGTCGACTACGAGAGCAGCGCCGATCTTCACGCGTTGCTCGACTTCCGGCGGGGCATCACCTACGCTCCACGACGAGCCTTGGACAACTGGAGCAACAACACCCACTTCTGCTAGTGGAATGGTGTTAACTGCACTGCCACACGTCGCGTCTCGTCGATTGAGCTCACCAGTCTGGGTTTGGTAGGCCACATCAGCTCCTCTCTCGGGAACCTAACCTTCCTTACTTCGCTTGACCTGTCGTTCAACAGCTTTATTGGGCCCTTGCCTGCCCTTGGCCATCTCCAGCATCTGCACACACTTTCTCTGTACAACAACCGTTTAAATGGGGTCATTCCTGATGCACTCACCAACTGCTCCAACTTGGCCTACTTAGATCTTGCCGGCAACTTGCTGGTTGGTGTGATTCCTCCGCATCTAGGCCTTCTTTCGAGTATGTTCTACTTGGATCTCTCCCATAATTCCCTAGTGGGTCATATTCCTGATGAGCTTGGTCGATTCCTGCAATTAGAATATTTGAGCTTGCGCGATAATAACTTTTCCGGTGAATTCCCGCACGCCATCTTGAATCTTTCGGCTTCTCTCCAGTATCTAGACTTGGGGTTCAATATGCTAGGCAAGGCACTACCACCTAATATTGGCGACCGTCTGCCTAATCTCATATCAATTGCATTGCGTAGCAACACGTTTGAAGGTCACATCCCATCTTCCCTAGGCAACGCCCCAGGTTTAGAAACGATTGACTTGTCACAAAACAATTTCACCGGAAAAATTCCGACTTCTCTTGGAAAGCTTTCGAATCTGTCTTATCTATTTCTTAGCGGTAACCAGCTTGAAGCAAGGAACGACGAAGACTGGGAATTCTTAAATGCACTGACAAACTGTCGATCTCTACATACGCTATTAATATCTGGCAATCAGCTGCAGGGATCTATTCCACAGTCCATCGGTAACCTATCCCACAACCTTCAGTACCTTTCCTTGGCTGAAAACAGCTTTTCAGGACAAGTGCCCAAGAGCATCGGAAAACTTAGTGGCTTAACAACTCTGTCACTAGATAGGAACAATTTAAGTGGTACAATTGAAGGATGGATTGGAAATCTAACAAACCTTCAACAGTTATATCTCGGATCAAACAACTTCACCGGCCAAATCCCACCCTCCGTTGGCAATTTTACTCAACTGGCATATGTGTTCTTAAGTGAAAATAATTTCGATGGAATCGTACCTTATAGCTTGGGAGACCTTCCAATCAAATACCTAGACCTTAGCAAGAACAATCTTCAAGGGTACATACCGCCGAGCTTCAAAAACCTCCAACAACTCCAATGGTTGAACCTTGCCAACAACAATTTCGAAGGTGGCATAACTCAGCTCGGTAGCCTAATTCATCTTCAAAATCTATATCTTTCGTCCAATAGTTTTACTGGCGGACTATATTGATATTGGCGCCCGTGTGTTGAGATATACAAACAAATGGGGTGTGTGAGCCATAAGTTTAGCGAGTTTATAGATGTTGTAGTATGTGTCGAATGTGTACGAGTTGTTCTACAGTTCAGTGTGTCTATGTGTGATGGCCTCGCCGGGCTTAGTCGTCATTGTACTACGTTGATAAGTACATGGGGGAGAGCGTCCGTTAAACATGCCTCGAGGAGTAGCCAAGATTGTTGAACCTTGTTAACAATTTTCGGATTCGAGATGTTGTTGTTTGTCCTCGTATCATCGGTTCTGCGGCTCCGTTGGTGACAAGTGGTATAAAAGCGAGGTTCAGAGGACGCACATTGCTTTTTTTTTTAGAACCTTCCTACTCTTTATTTAAACTGTCAAAAAGCGGGGAATACAAACGTCCTCAGGCGGAGACATAAACCACACATGTCGCCCTACCGGCAACAAAATCACTAGCCTAGCTAGACTATGTGGTTCTTTATTAGACACTCGACTCTCAAAACCAACTGAAGCTCATTTAATGCTGATTAATGAGCTTATTGCTGATCCAGACGATGGGATTAATGCTGATTTGCTTGTACGGAGCCTAGAAAAATTATCATGGCCGGAAGCTAGAAGATCGGAGGGAGAAGCATCGCTTCGTGGCCTGATCACAGGGCTCAACCGGAGCAAAGTATCGGTGTGCAGTGCAACTGGAGGATTGCAAGCAAGTCGAGGACGAGTCGGGCCATGATTTTTCCCTTTTTTTCTTTTGATATTTTCCCCTTTTTCATTTGCAATACACGCGGTGTTACTTCCAAATTTCTCACGCCCTGATTTTTTTCCCTTAGTTATTTTTCCTTTTCCCCCTTCAATTTCGATTTTCCTGGGCAAGAAATGGGCGAGATGTAGCACTTTCATGTATACAAAAAAAATCATTTTTCAAAGAGGTATAAAAAATTAATGTAGTATAACGATACATATTTGAAGGATCAATAAATACGACTATAGTGGGGGTGAAATTAGATACTTAATTGAAGCAAGCTTGTGAGAAAGAGATAAAACTTGAACCTTGAAGCAGCAAATGATGAGGCGTGTATGATGTTAAAGTGCCGGTTTTTTTTACCATTGTGGTTCACCGAAAAATCTTGATTTTCTTATCAAATTTGTCCTTTTACCTTTTCTTAGTTCCTTTTTAATATCATAATTAGGCTCCCTTTTATTCTATTCAATCATTTCACAATATCTTAGTAGAAAAATAATGGTCATAGTTTGAAACTTTGGTAAAAGTTGAGAGTGAAGTACACTGGAAATAAATTCCTAGAAGAAAAGAGTATAACACCATACCGGAGGAGAATCTGGAATACTTTCATTTATCATTGTCGTTCGCCTTCGCCAAAGCCAACACGTTGAATGGCTGAAAATCTAAACTACATAGGACTATCCTAGATCTACATTGGTCCGCACACGCGGGATCTGGCGACCCCCTCTCACCATCAACGCTGTTCGGAGACCGCGCCGCAAAGCAAGGTCACGTTTTCTCTCTCCCTGGTGGCGTGGAGGAGGAAAACGATCGGACGGTGGATACATGGATGCACATCAGCTTGAAGATTAGCAGCCGATCGATACAAACTTCTTATAGCATTATTAATACACAATATAGCCTAGAAAAGTACATGCCGGCATCCACTACATCATCACGTGCAATGCAGCCGAGTTGCTGTGTGCAACCACATGTTTCTTACATGGCAGCCACGACGAGCTGCATCTATAGGAAACCGAACCAAGAAATGGTGTTAGGAAGGGTAGGATTCACTTCTTTAGTTCACAACCTTAATTAAGGTCCACAAGCACAATCCTTAGTCGATTCGATCTTTGGTGTTGGTAGTTCATCAATGTGAGAGCAATATCTCTGTGAGGCACCCGCTGTCAATCAATACAACCTAAAATAGCTCATTCGTTATATGTGTTATCTATGTATCTTTACTATTAAAGTAGAGAACGTTGGGTGTCACACCTCCTTTTATTTACGCTGCCCTGCCACAGGTAGTTGGAAATACCGATTCATAAGAGCCTCATTGATCGCTCCTATTTTCTAGCCCGCATACGTAGTAGATCAGTTTGTCATCGCATAGCGAGTGTTTTGTGCGGGGAGACATGCAGTGTTTAGCGTCTGCTAAGAGCATGGCTAATAGCAGCCGGCTGTTGACTACATGAGGCTGCCATGTCATGTATAGCCATCATTTAAAATTACCCATATAATAGTAAGGTGAGCTAGGTTGGCTATTAGACTAGCATTTTGCACAATCTTCTCTCTATCTCTCTTCTCACATTTATTATTTTTGCCTAGTAGCACGCGTGGAGATTGGCTCTTGCATTAGAGCCCATTTCCCCTATTTTTTTCATGTCTCTCTCCTCCACGTTGGTAAAAATGTCATTTAAGCCCCTTATTAGTTATTATACCTCTAAGTGCTGACACTCACATTTTAGGACGTGCAAATTTTAAGAACCGCAACACTGCAAGTGGATTTTACTTTTTACTCAACAATTGTGCATCTGGGAGAATTATTATGCTATTTAGAGAAACAAAATTAAAAAAAGCCATATCTAAAATTGTAAACACGGTTCATTTTGGCATTCTTCATGTTTCGTTAAATAGACCGTCGTCTTACTCTATGTGGTACGCCAAAATCAACGATAATGTCTAGCGTTTTCTTCACCGTATGTTTAATTTTTTTTATCGTTATCCTAATATTTTTTAGCCTCAATCATCACCTAACATCTTGTAAAACGGAAATGCATCAAAAAAGGATTGTCCAAAGTTTCTAGAAATGGAAGGTTTTTTATTAGATAGGGTATTTAGCAAGGTTCAAAAAACCGTAAAGCGTAAGCGTAGCGACAAGCTCTCGCTTAGAGTTTTTTGCCCTTAAGCGAGCTTAAGCGTCGCTTAAGCGTTTTAAAAAAATGGCAGAACTTTGCCTGTTTCCAAGCATTCAACACAGTTTGCATGTAAAATATGAATGATACAGCAGAATATATGTGAATATATGAATGATGCAGCAGAATTGCAAGCCATAATTTCAACGGCACAGAATTCTGGGTATCTAGGAGTACAGAAATAGAGGAGAGTGGTGCATGCTCCGGGGAAGGAGAGGTGGTGGGGGCAGGGAAGGGGCTACTGGGGCATCTCTGTAGCAGCAAAGAGACCATTAGTACGGGTCGCTTACGCCATTATTACGCAATTGGGCCTTCCAGCGCTTAAGTAGCCGCTTAGGGCCAAAGCGAAGCGTTTTTCCATCGCTCAGCGCTTAAGCACGCTTAAGCGTACGCTTAGTTCCGCTTTCTGGAACCTTGGTATTTAGTGTTACAAATGTAGTAGCTAGAGAGTAACTCCAACGTTGTTATTCTTCTCAATAAAATATCCTTCTTCTGCCAAATACACTTAAATATCTACTTGGCAGAGATTATAACATAATTCAAAAGGCTTCGTGGAAGTCACGGCATTAGTGCATGGCAAAGCGGTGTCCATATCGACAAGGTTTCTGCCCGGTTCCGGTTGAAAAGTATAGTGCGCACCAGAGAACCGTGGGGTCAAAAATTAAAGATTCCATCTCAAACAGGTATAGTGCGCACCAGAAACTATTTGTAGAACCGTGGTTGACGGACTCAAGGTCTTTGCTGCAGCTAATTAAGATTAGGGGTGTGTGGATGTGAGGATGCCGTCCGTGTGTTCTTAAACCCCTGTGCCTTGTGCCAGCATCCAACTCGCGCTTAACGCCTCACAGATCGAAACGGCTCCCCAGTTCTGCAATCGGGCATCAGAGGTATGCTAAAATCACGTCTTTCCGCTTTCTGTCTTACGAGTTCTGCAATCGAGCAGCAGCACTATACATGCCGCTCATAATACTCTACAAAGTTAGCTACATATGATCTGCCTGTATTTTATTTGCAGGTGACGAGCGTGTGTCTCTTGCGTCCTCCCAAGCAATCGGCGAAACTAGCCGCCATGCTCATACGCTTTCTCCTCCTCGTGTTGCTGCTGCTCTGCAATGGAGTTAGCTCCACCGTCGACGATGGGAGCAGCGTCGATCATCACGCGTTGCTCGACTTCCGGCGGGGCATCACAGGTGGCACACTATGAGCCTTGGACAACTGGAGAAATGACACCCACGTCTGCCGGTGGAGCGGTGTCGACTGCACCGCGACAGGTCGCGTCTCATCGCTTAACCTTACCGATATTGGTTTGGAAGGCCACATCAGTTCCTCTCTCGGGAACCTAACCTTCCTTGCATCGCTTGACCTGTCGCTCAATAGCTTTGTTGGCCCTTTGCCTGCCCTTGGCCGTCTCCAGCATCTGCACACACTTTCTTTGTACAACAACATTTTAAATGGGGTCATTCCTGATTCACTCACCAACTGCTCCAACTTGGCCTACTTAGATCTCTCTCTGAACTCTCTGGTGGGAACGGTTCCTTCGAAGCTGGGCTTTCTTTCGAGTATGTTCTACTTAGATCTCTCCTATAATTCGCTAGTGGGTCATATTCCTAATGAGCTTGGGAAATTAACGGGATTAAAACTATTGGACTTGGGCAATAATATACTTTCCGGCGAATTCCCACCTGCCATCTTGAATATTGGTACCTAAGGGGACTGGAAGGTTTTTAATGAGCCGGCTTGCTGACTTGGGTGGTTATATATATGGAAAATTCAAAAAAAAAAAATTTGTGCATGCATGCATGGCTAAACTGAAACACTAATCCAAACAAGGGCCGATCAATGACCTGTGATGCAGCAGACGAAGGATTTCACGAGGAGGGCCAAGCAAGGGGCGACGTAGTTTCTGACAAACCCGCGGCGTGTTCTTAGCGGCCATGGTGCCACCACAGGCCGAGTGCCACACGGCCTGTTTATTAGCGTCGTGTGCTAGGCTTGTGCTTGGACAACTTACTCCTCTGTTGCCTCGAACCCGAGGACAGTCACAAAATAGTTCCGACCTTAAGGTCCGACATTTTTCCTTCTGTGCGGGCTATTGTTTTTGCCAAATATCAACTTCTCCTTTCACGGGGATCAAGTCAGTTGTCTAAATGTTTGACAAGTGTCTCCACGAGATATGTTTGGTGGGCGTATCTAGTTGGTGGGCGGGGGGGGGGGGCGTGGCCCATCCATAATTTTCAGAATTTTTTGGACCCCCTATATATGTCCATGCTTGTGTAGGGGCATCGTGTGTTTCCGGCTTTTTTTTTTTTTTTTGATAGTACACAAGTGTTAGAATTGGTAATTTATGTTTGTAAATGAAACGAAATTTAGGTAAATATATTGAGGACAAATGGAAAACCCTTTCATTCGGATGCCACATATGAAATATACATATTGGATTACAATATTGTGAACTGATTGTCTATTATACTATTCATTTGGCAAAAAAAAAGTCTTTTTTCTGGATCCACCACTGGAATACATCATTGATAACATGTATGTTTTTTTTCTGATTTTTCTAAAACTTTTAAATATTTTTTCTTGGGAGCAAGAAATCTTCACTTTTAAATACGTACGTGTATTGTTTCGATGGATGGACGATCTAGCATGGGTCGAGGGCGCGCTGAGCTTCTCAAAGGTCGGTCTGTAGCACACCGATCGACATTAGACTTTATATTGCTCCAGTGGCCTAGAGAGAGCTCCCCACGTATGACGTAGCCAAGCCGGCCTTTTCGCCTTGGACGAAAAGGCGTCGGGGTCAGACTTCAGATCCCCATGAGCAGACGCGAAAAAACACTAGAGGAGAAGCTAGGGAACGTCGTGTTGCCACGCAAAACTGCCACGCGACACCACGATAACCGTCGTACTTTCGTGACGGAAACGATTGCTTTCCGAGCAAAGCAATAAAGATCCCCTCGCTTTCGTGGAGGAGGGACGACCGCTTTTCAGCGCAAAACGGCAAAGATCACCGAACCCTAGCTGGTAGAGCTCGGCAGGAGAAAAACTATGAAGAAAATATCAGCTAATAATCTGCTAATAAATATTAGCAGCAGTTTGAAAATGGGCTGCCCCCCCTTTCCAAATTGCAATTTCATTTTACTAACTCAGCCCATTAGAAAATCTAGCTCAATCCTCAATGTCTCTTCTGCTTTTCCCAGTTTAACCACAAAGTCAAACAGAGAACAGACGTGCCTCACCCGTCTGCGGCCCTCCATGGAGATTTCGCTCAATCGCTAGGTCCTAGCCAGTCAATTCTTCTCCTTGGCGCCCCCCACTGCTGCTGCTCCGCCCGGCCCTGGCGCCCAGCGCCCCACTCTTGCACGCACGCCACCAGCCAGCCGTACCGCGAGGGCCACTATGTGCTTCTAATTTCTGATTTTTTTATTGAGAATTGGGATGTACTACTAGAGTAGTTATTTAGATGCCCATTATTAGACTTGAATGCTCAGTTGATGCATTTTTTTTTGTTTTAGGTAGCAGTGGGGAAACAACAGAACATGCAGTAGTTTTTTAAAAGAACGGGAAATTGCTTTAAAAAAATTCAATAGCTAGTTATTGGTCATAATTAGTTGCCTTTTGGTCCTTATATGCGTTCTTTTATTTTGGAGCATCAAAAAATTCCTTGTCCACAAAGCTCAGATATATTCAAACCAGTTAATCTGTTGTATTTGCAAGATCAAGATACCTATATATCAAATGACAATAACCGATTTTTTATACTACTTATTTGCTGTTTTCTATGGAATTGGCCCCCTCTTATATTTTGTTCACGCTCCGCCACTGCTTGTGTCGGAAGAAAAGGATTCCGTGTACTACTCGATCTCCTGTACGCCAAAGACCAGGCTACCTATATATATAGGTACACGGCCGATTGAGAAAGCCCCAATCAATCGATACACACAAAAATCAATCTACTTTTTTACGTACTGTTTTTCCGTTCGCTTGTTCCTGCCGAGCCTTGGTTCGTCTAAGGTTTGGCTTATCTTTGCCGTTTTGCGCTGAAAAGCGGCCGTCTTTCCTCTCCGAAATTGAGGGATTCTTTGTTGCTTTGCTCGTAAAGCAATCGTTTTCATCGTCACGAAAGTACGACGGTTATCGTGGTGCCGCGCGGCAATTTTGTGTGGCAACACGTCGTTTCGTTTCGTTTCGTTTCGTATTCCGCCTCTATAAATTGGGTCCCAGACGAAAGGAAGCTATCAAGTTCGTCTGCACAAAGCACCTAGTTCTGAATTCTGCTACCATGGAGATGGACTGGGCCGGGCTGCCCCTTGACGTCCTCGCCTCCAACTTCGCCAAGCTCAGCGTGGAGGACGTCCTGTCGGGCGCAGGCCTGGTGTGCCACCCATGGCTCGAGGCTGCCAAGGTGCCCGACCTGTGGCGATCCATCGACATGGCGCACATTACATTCGAGAAGTTCTTTATCAATACGGCAAGGCCTACTACAGCACGATGGCCAAGGTCGCCGTCCACCGCAGTGGTGGCCGGCTCGTGTCGTTCGCCGGGAGCTTCTTTGTTACTGACGAGCTCCTCCGCTACATCGCCGAAAGGTATGTTGCGTACATAGGTTTCAGAGATTACGGTTCTTAGCTCACTCAACGATTAATAGATCATGCCCTCCGGCCAGGTCCCCCGATCTGAAGAGCCTTACAGTTATCAGCAGCGGCCGCGTCACCAACAAAGCGCTGGGGGCCATCGTCGACGGATGTCCTGAGCTTCTTCACGTAAGCGACTGCAGCTGTGTAGCCATCGACATGGCCCTGAAAGCAAAGTGTGCCAGGATCGAGACACTGGAGCTCCTCCCCTGGGATGACGGCGACGACCCCTGTAATTGGCAACCTGATACTTTCGGCGTCAACGACGATGACTACTGGATTGCGAATTAAGCACCCTCCCATTTCCTGAGAGACGAGAATATAGGGCGACGCACTACTGTATGAGTGGTACGGCAGACCAAAATGTCGCCCTCGATCTGAGATGCATAATGTTGTTACTGTTAATCAGACTAGTCATATTGGGGAGTATCATATAGTAGTATCATGCATATGATACTAGTATCTGATACTACCTCTATAATGCAGCATAGTATCATATGTTAGTATCATAATCTCATTCTATTTAATGTTTTGTAGTATCTCAATGTAAATATGTGTATAAGATCTATTTGTCATTAAATTTTCTTGTTATACGTGTCATGATACGGTGTCTACCTATGTTACTCTCATCCTCTCTCTTTTCCTTAATTACCTGCCACATAAGCATTTTTGTGGGTCCAAGTTGCATGATACCACCTAAGATACTAGCACTATGGCTAGTCTCGGCGTGGTCAAGATGGTAGTTCCACCGTTCATGCTGCCTACTCACTCCATTCCAAAATAGTCTACATCCTATCAAAATTCCAATTACCCATAGCTTAATAAATTAATGTTAGCCATGCAATTCACGGAAAAAAAGCATGTATTTGGGCATGAGAATGCAGATTGGTGGGGATGGACATGATGTACTCCCTCCGTTTAGGTTTATAAGTCCTCTACGTATCTTTAGGTCATAAATTTGAGCAACATAATGTGATTTATATATTGTAAAAATATATATAATTAGAAAATTCAGACTTTATATTTTCTAATGGTATAATTTTTGTATTATATTAGCTAAATTCACGACCTAGGTATACGTAGAGGTCTTATAAACCTAAACGGAGGGAGTAGTTAGCCTTTCTCTCTCGTCTTAATTAGGTATGTGGGACCCAGCCAAGATGTAGAGTATTTTGGAACTTAATATGAAGCCAGAATGTAGACTATTTTGGAATGGAGGGAGTATCTGTGATGCAAATGCCTTAACCTTTTTTGATCTGCATTCCCTGCTTAACAGTTTTGTGCTTAACGTCTCGTCAATTTTACCCGTTCCTTTGGACCACAACAAAAACATATTGGCTCTCCTTGAGTCCTTGGTATTTTCTTACAAATAGGGGCAATTTTTTTGACATGATCAATCCCTTACTTAAGGAGTTTTGACCCAAAAAATAAAAGAAAAATAAGACCAAGCTTACTCTCTAGGTATTAATTCCATCAATCCCTTGGCATGCGATGTGACCCAAAGATGTGGCTGGCATGCTGTGGAAGATGCGGGTCTCGCTTATTCCAAATTTCCCAAGATAAGCAATGAGAGAAGCTAGAGCATTCCAGTGGGGAGTATATATTTGATATTTTGAGCCACCAATTCCTGATAGAGATCGCCGACAGTCGTTGGAGGTCAAGAGCATGGACGCGATCCGATTCATGATGTGACCATGTAGTCTAATGATGAAGCGGCAATGCACAAAGAGATGAGAGACAAGTTCTGTGCTTTGCTTGCAAAGTGGCACAGCCCAAAATTTGGCCGTGCTGAGAACTTGCCTGTGGCAAGATGGTTAGGAGGGTGGTTGTACCCCCAACCCACCAGAGTTCATACCCCGGGTTTGACGCTGGTGTTTCTCATTTAAGACGGAATATTCTTCAGTGGGAGGCGACGTTCCCGTCGACAGCGAGGCGCCCGTCGGCACAGGTGTGCACGTGGCGTCTCCTGGTCGTCTCCTGAGCGTCTCCTGGGGCGAACCTGTGCCGACGGTAATACCGTCGGCACAGGCCTGACCATTTGGCACAGACGCAAGACCTGTGCCGACAGGAATACCGTCGGCACAGGTTCGTCCCCAGATTTTTTTTTAGCAGTTTGGTTGCAGCGCTGGTTTTTGCAGCAAAAATAGCAGAAAATAAAATATAAAATCCTGACAATATCATCACAAACAAGATCACACATAGCTCCATATATGATCTGAAGCAATATCATCAAGCACAATAGTAATATCATCAAAGTGGATACACACATAGCATAATCATACATAGGGCAATGTCTAGAGGCCTCAAGCCCTACATCTACTGCTGTGGCGACGGGGTGTACCCCATATCTGCCCGGGTGAACGTAGGCGATCGACGGCTCGGCCTCGCAGTAGAACCACCAGAAGAAGGCGAAGCACCAGGAGAAGTCGAAGCACCACGCGAAGCACCAGGAGAAGGACCACCGGCATGTACCGGTGTGATCTCATGCGAACCCGGTGAAGGATCAGCATCAAACCTCACCATCTCACGCGAACCCGGCGAGGCAGTAGGAGAAGCACGACCAAAGTGTGGGTTCTCCGACGAGCATCCCGTTCCCTACATGTTTGAGCAAGAGTTAGCAACTTGCGAGGCAAAGGAAAGCGGTAACCAGTGGTTTGGCATTAAACTTACCGGGGTCGATGAGTAGTAGGTGAGAGCAAACTCGTCCTTCGATGGAAACCGTGGAGACGTCCCCGGATCCGGAGGCTCCACCATAGGAGGGGGGACCCGCACTCCAGTGGTGAAAAAGTTCAGCACCGACTGCAAAATAAAGGTTCAAACTAGGGAAGTGGGACTTGTCATATTAGACAAAAATAAAGGTTGAAACTTACCTCACGGAACGACTTTTGATACAAGGAGTAGGCTGTATTCATCTCCACCCACTGGGCATAGGCCACCTGATACTCCGCATTAGCGGCAGCGTAGGCTGCGTCAAGATCGGGCTACAATTTCAAGACGGCAGCAACTTAGCCATGCAGGAACGAATGTCGGAAAGAGGATGAAAATGAGAAAAACTTACATCGGTGGAAGTGGGTCGACGAGGCCGTGGACGAGGCGCGATAAGGGGGCTGCCGTCAGGGAGGGTAGCTTTTGCCTGCGTGAAGCTCATGGAAGGCCTGACCACATTCTGAAGAAAGAGATCACGGCCATGCGGCCTTCCATGCCCCGAGAGGACCATCGACCTCTCGTCGACCTCGTGGCTCAAGGGGTCATCCACCTCCGGGTGAAAAGACTGGAACGTCGTGGAGTACCTCTCCAAGTGCTCGTTGGCATTGTTGTAGTACTCAGGAAGCTGGGGCTGAGGCTTCGATAGATCGCGCTTCTTCTCCTTCATCTTCTGCCACGATTGCAACTCAGAGCTTACCTCCCCCCTATCGGCGTCCTGCATCGCGAAAAGAAATGTCATGCGTAGCAAGTAGAAACATGAGGGGAAAATAAATGGAGGTCGTTCCATGTATATATATACCAGCTTTTCCTTGAAGCGGAAGAGGTTGCGGCTTCCCGCACTGTGTGTTCCCTCGGTGCCTCGGTTTGCCTTGTTCCGCTGGCTCACGGCGTCGAACTCGGGGTCTCCCCGACCCACCTCGTAACCAACGCATCCCATGCGTCTTCTTTGCCGTCGGCCCAGTCGGGCATAACCTGAAAATGCAATTCAAGAAGAGATAATGCAATGGCAACTTAGCAGCAATATAGAATTTCATTGACAGTTTACTTACCGAAAGGAATTCCTCCCTCGTCATCTTCTGTGCCGTCTTGACATTCTCCTCCTTCTTGGCCCTCTTGCCCGTCTTCTCATACGTGAAAGTATTGGCGGACGTATGCTTTTGGTTGTAGAATTGTTGCCGTGTCAACCTCACACAATGAGCACGCAATACGCGAGCCGCCGTCTCTCTATGCTCGTCCGCCACCCGAAAATGCTTCTTCAACCATGCATAAAAAAATTGTGAGAGTCATGAGTTAGCACGGTGGAGTCATAAACTATGAACGGAACTCGAAAAATATGTCTTACCCAAAACCCGGTGATCACGGCCTCAGCAGCTGTCTCGAAGCCCGGGATAGGGGCAACCTCATAGTCACCCATTTATAGGCTAACTTTTCTCCGTCGGGACCGACGTGTACAAGCCCGGCCAATTTTGCCTAATTAGAGCTCCAAGCAAGCTCCCAGGAGTGCGGGAATCTTAGGTGCTGGCCATGTCCATTTGCTGCACAATAATCAAACATTAGTACATATGCCAAATTGTTATGAACACAATGAAATTACATGTTCAAAATTACAAAATTAGTACACTTACTCAACGCCCTAGGAACAATGAGGGCTTTCGCCTCCTCGCTCTAGGCTCCATGCCTCCTCGGGGACTCCCGCTTCGCCACGCATCCGCGGCCGCTTCGGCGCCAACTCCACTCGTCCTCCACCTCGTCCTCCTCCACCTCGTCCTCGGTCTCCGCCTCGTCCTCCACCTCGTGTCTAGACTGGGAAGCCACGTCGCCAGAAGCGGAGGGCAACTCCACCTCGTCCTCCGCCACGTCTCTCCACCTCGTCCTCCACCTCGTCCTACTCGCGCACCCTCGTCCACGGCGTAACGCGAGGTGGAAGGTCGTCCACTCCGTGTAACTCCAGGCTTCCGTACCGTCATCTTCTAATCTTACTAAGCAGGACGAGGAGTTTTCCTTGCCTTGGCTCATATTGTTCAATCACCTGCATTGAGAAAGAGAAAACAAGTAAGCATAAAGACATAATAAAATGTAGACAGTAAGCATAAAGACGTAATGCAATGACGAAGCATGTTGAAAAATAAATACTAAAGCATAAAGACATAATAACATGTAGACACCAAGCATAAAGATGTAATGCAATTAAGAAGCATGTTGAAAAATAAATACTAAGCATAGAGACATAAAAGACGCTCACCCCGAATAATCACTCTCATAATTAGTTGGTTCTCATTCTCACTATCACTATCACTATCACGTGTGTAGTAGGTTGGAGGCTCATCGCACGGTGGAGGCTCGTCATCGTCGCATTGTCCGCCTGTAACTTCGAGAGCATATTTATGTCCTTCAGATCCACCACTGACTCACCACGAGTGTGTGCATCGTTCTCGAGGTCCTCAAGACCACCCGTTTGTAAGGCAAAGTCCCCGAAGTCCTCTTGCTCTTGATAGAAAATTCCCTCGTATGTTTTAGGGTCAATGTTGTTGTAATCGTCGGCAGAGGGCATGGGTAGCTTACCATGTGGCGATACCCGGAACACGACTTCCCAGCCCTTGAGGTTCTCTTTCTGGCATGGGTAGGGCAAATAATAAACTTGCTTGGCTTGGTGAGCCACAACAAAGACATCGGCTCCGCTATAGGTGGTTGAAGGCTTAACTTCAACTAACCCAATGGAAGGGTCACTTCTCTGTCCACCGTGTGGTCCAGTGCGTGGGTCGAACCAATGGCACTGGAACACAACGAGCTTGAGTTCTATGTTCGTACGATTGAACTTCAGCTCGTATACCTTTTCTAACCTTCCGTAGTAATCTACGTAATCGGCTCCATCGGCTCCTCTGGATCCTTTGGTGAAGACCCCAGTATTTACAGTTTTTGCATTCGGCCGACTATTCTGGTGATACTCTGTATGGAAGCGGAACCCATTCACATCATACTTCTCATACTTCATGACGGTACGGTTAAAACCTTGGGAAACACATCTCAACTCATCCGTCATCTCAACGTTGCGATCAGCTCCCTACAAGTACGGTTCAAATTGTTTTGTGCATTAGTTACGTGTAATAAGAGGGACAAGTCACAGATTGCAAGCTAAGAGGGACAGGTTAGAAATTACTTTTTCCATGAACCAAGACACAAATTTTTTCCTCCGTGAGCACCCTTTTTAGAAGAGTGTCCAGCTCCGCGGGAGAGGGATCCGCCATTCCCGACCACTGTTCATCTTGGAATTGGCTAAAAGGAGAAAATAGGTATTAGACCGAAACCGAGTTACTAGTTGCAAAGTAATTTGTTCACCATTTTACCTGATGAAACCGACTACTTCCGTCATGTTCGTAAGCACATAGAGCATTATGCAATCCTTCTCTTCCTTGGTCAACTGCATTTTACACCACCACCGGCCTTGCCACCGGGACATTGGAAGAGGAGGAGCTTGGGGTCATGCTTGGGCTCGTCGACATTGTACCGAGAGACCGGGTTATGCATAGTGGATACTTCATCGGGATAGTACGTTGTCACGGCGTCTGCCATCTCCCGAAGTATTGTTGCCTCAGCTATGCATGCTTCAATCCTATTTTTGTTTCCAGTCATGTTTCGAATATACTTGAACTCTCTCTCAATACAAAACTGCCAACGAAACTGCACCGGTCCACCCAAGAGTGCCTCGTTCGCGAGATGCACAACGAGATGTGCCATCGGAACAAAGAAGCCTGGCGGAAAGATCTTCTCTAAATTGCATAGCAACTCCGGCACAAGATCACGCAGCTTCCCAATAATCACGGGACATATCTGCTTCGCACAGAGCGTGCGGAAGAAATGGCTCAACTCCGCAAGCACTCGCCAGATACGATCGGGGAGATACCCTCGAACCATCACCGGCATCAACCGCTCAATCCATATATGATAGTCGTGACTCTTGAGCCCAGTGACATTTCCCTTTACAAGATTGACTCCATTACTTATATTGGAACAATAACCATCAGGGAACATCACGTCGTGTTTGAGCCACTTGAATGTCTCCTTCTTTTGGATATTATCAAGGCAGTAGTGGCATTCGGCTTCCACCAATTTTTTTGACGGCTGAGGAGGCTGCATGTGTAATCTCTCCCTATCACAGAGATTCTCAACATCAACTCTAGCCTTGACATTGTCCTTTGACTTCCCAGGAATGTTCAGGACTGTGTGAAAGAGCATCTCTCCAACATTCTTTTCGGTGTGCATCACATCGATGTTATGGGGAAGTTCGAGGTCCTTGTAATACTCTAGCTGCGTTAAGCCTGCCACGTGAGTCCAGTTGTGCGTTACACCATATCCCACAAATTTTGGGCCAGGTACCTGAGCAGGCACGAGAGCACGTAGCTCGGCATCAACAGTTGCACCATCGAACTTCGGTATCTCTTTTTCTTCACGCACGACTTTGCCCTTCGTGAAGTTTTTTATGTCTTCTCGGTAAGGATGCCTTCTTTTGAGGAACGGTCGATGCTTGTCAAACGCGACATACTTGCGACCTGACTTTAGCCAAGTGAACTCAAGTCGGTTCTGCACACTGGGCATGGCCACTTACCAGCTGTACACCATCCGCAGAATAGGGCATACCCGGGTAGGTCGTGCATGGAATAGTGGTACCAAATTCTCATCAAGAAGTTTTTCTTTGATGCTCGGTCGTATGTCCACGTCCCATTGTGCCATGAGTGGTGCAAATCATCCACAAGCGGTTGCATGTAGACACTCAAATTCTTCCCCGGGTATTCGGGCCCTGGAATGATCAGCGACATAAACATGAACTTCCTTTGCATTAGGACCCCGGGAGGGAGATTGAGCGGAATAACAAACACGGGCCAGCAGCTGTACGAGGCACTCGACATACCATATGGATTGAATCCATCTGTTGCTATCGCAATTCTGACATTCCGAGCATCTGCTGCCTTATCGGGGTGTTTCTCATCAAAATTCTCCCATGCCTTACCATCAGATGGATTGAACTCGTCGGCGTATCTCTTCCCCTTCTTGTGCCAAGTCATCTGTGTGGCAGTCTCCTCAGAAAAGTAAAGCCGCTGGATTCTTTTTATGAATGGGAGGTACCGAAGAATCTTCACAGGACTTTTGTCTGCTTCTTCTGACCATCGGCTTCGGGTTCCTCATGATACCTAGAGGCCCCACAAAGACTACAGTACTTGTCATCCGCATACTGTTTCCAGAACAGAAGGCAACCTTTTGGACAACAATGTATCTTTTCATAATCCATGCTGAGCGATCCCAATAGTTTCCTCGTTTCGTGCATGGACTTTGGCAGACAATGCCCTTCGGGCAACATGTTACCAAATGTTTTCAGATTGGCTTCAAAGCCTGCACGGGTGGTGGAGTACTGGCACTTGTCACTTAGTATTTGAGCTATGGCATCGAGCTGAGAAATGTTTGCACCCTCGTATAGAGGCTTCTTAGCCGAGGCCATCATATCAAGGAAAGCCTTCGCGGTTGGCTCCGGTTCCTCCGGTTCACCCGGTTCCTCCGGTTCCCGTTCCTCCTGTGGAGGTGGCGAATCCGGTATGTCAGCATCGCGGAGATCATCTAGCAAGTTTCTCACCCCATCATACTCATTGCCATTGATCCGCTGCCGCATCACCTCAACTCTGTCACGTTCGACCTGAGCAAAGTCGACCTTCGTGACGTAGTTAGGCATATACCCAGACAACCAAAGATGCTTAGTCATTTCATCCTTTCCCTGACGGGCACGATTCTTGCAATTAATGCATGGGCACCTTGGACGAACTCCTGATGCCTTTGAACCACGCGCTAACTCCTTCACTAACATATTGGTCTTCCATTCCCACTCCTCTGTTCTTTTAATCTTACTGATACGGCCACTGTACATCCACCCATTATCAGCCATCCTCTGCTTTATTGGATCCAAAGAACAACGCATTTCGTAATATGCACCAAGTAATAATAAATTTATTCAATGACACCAAGATTAATTACGGCCAAATTTTATCTTTTACAACATGCAAGGGTTCACCTACACTTCTAATAGGAGGGCCTATCCCGCCCGAGTACGTGTAGATCGAGTCGTGTCCCATGTTCTACCCCGACCCGAGACGAAATTTCGACAGCACCTCCCGCTGTTCTTCAGAATACACGTCTCGAGCTTGTCAAGCCGAGAGGGTGTGCATCCGAAGAACAACGGGGAGGTGCTGCCGAAATTTCGTCCCAGGAAGGGGTAGAACATGGAACACGACCCGATCAACACTAGTTCCACCATTTTTTCTTTACACTTCTACCTCCTAACTAACTAACCTAACTAACTAACTAACTACCTAACTAACTAACCTAACTAACAAAAAATACATCAGAGGAGTACCTCGTGAGGAGGAGCTGGCCATGGAGGAGCACGCCGGAGAGGACAGTGAGGGCCGGTCGGAGGGTGGGAGATGCAGTGGTGGAGGGGGCGGAGGAGAGGGGCTGGCGGCAGCGGGGTGGGGTGCGGATCGGCTGGCGTGGCGGCGCGGTGGGGTGGGGTGGGGAGGGAAGGGCTGGCGTGGCGGTGGGGTGGGGTGGGGAGGCGCTGCCGCGGCGGGGTGGGGTAGGGAGGGCCTAGCGCGGCGGGAGGGTGGGGTGGGGAGGGGGTTGCGCGGCGGGGTGGGGTGGGGAGGGGGTTGCGCGGCGGCGCTGTGGGGTGGGGTGGGGAGGGTCTGGTGCGGCGGCGCAGAGGGGGTTGCGCGGCGGCGCTGGCGGCGGAGGGGTGGGGTGCGGAGGAGCAGCGCGGCCGCGGGGGAAATTTGGAGAAGATGAGCCCCCTGCGCGCGGGCCCAGTGGACATAACCTAGTAGGACCTATGCCGACCGTCGGCATAGGGTTCTATTTTTTCAGTTATTCTACTATTTTGTGTTGTTGTTAATATTTCTAGACCATTATAATTCACTATTAAATTTTTTTTCAATTATTCTATTATTTTGTGGTGTTGTTAGGACACCACCTAGGGTTTGGTGTGATCCGGACGCTCCGGAGCACCTCTCCGTTGAAACCCTAGACCCGCTGGAGGAAAGACCAACTTTTCTCGTCTACCCCCATAGACGTGCATCGAAAGAGGGTAGCAAAGTGAAACTTTTTACTTGGTTGTGCAAGGTTAGTACCTAGGAACACCCAAAACCTAGATCTACCCCAACTCTTGCATAGATTCTCTCCGTTTCGCCTGAAGTGGGGGTTTTCACCTCAAAGTCCACGAAATCGGTATAGAGAAAGTGATGCCGGTGAACCCGCTCACATCCCGGAGTGGGAACTTGGACATCCACAGCACCCAACACACTTGTACACACGTGGTATGGCACAACCTACGTTTGGGTGGGGTTCCGACGCTCCGGGGCCCCGCTTCGGCGAAACCCTGAATCCGCTGGAAAAATCCTAACGTTTCCGTCTACCCCCATAGACGTGCGTCGAAAGGGGGTAGCCCAGTGGACTTTTTTGCTTGGTTGTGTTAGGTTAGGCCATAGGAACATGAGAAACCAAAGTCTACCCCAAATCGACACAAGATTCCATCCGGTTCGCCCGAAAGGGGAGTTTTCACCTCTAAGTGCAGAAACTCACTAGAGAGAAAGTGAAGCCGGTGAAGCCGGTCACACAACAGAGTAGATTCTTGCACATTTACAACACACAACACACTTGTATACATATGGTATGGCACAACCTAGCTGGTGACACTTGCACATTTACTATCGAACACATTTAATATCGAACACAAAATTTGATTTAACGTTAACAAATTTGATATCGAACAACAATCACGAACAACTAACAAATTTCTCCACCCTATGCCGTGGGTGTGCTGCCACCCTTGCCCTTTGACGAAGATTCTGCCTTCTTACCTTTGCCCTTGGACGAAGCTTCAGCCTTCTTGCTCAGTGCTTCAACCCTCCTTACCTTTGACGATGGCATGAAATCATCGTCATCATCGCTGTCAACTACCCAGAGACAGGAACGACCGTACGAATTACGGTCAGCTTCAGTTCGGTAGAACGGACTATTCGTAACTTTTCTGTCAAACTTATCTGCAAGCCTGAGCATTTCTGCACGAATTTGGGGCGGGGTCCTATACGGAAACCCATCGCGGCATAGCTTCGCCCCGAGCAAAGCGAGATGACTCTCAGTGTGCAAAATTTCTTCAATTGGAACTACCCTACCATCTACCTTCAAATTGCTCGCAAGCCTGGCGAGATGCTCGGATGCGGAAATGTGAAACCCCGACACACACTTCTCGCAAGGACCAATACACACCATGCTTGCGCTCAAGTGAGTACCATGCCTACCTTCGACTGGGTTTTATAGAACTACCAGTGGCGCTCCCGGATCCAACGGCTCACCAGCGCTCGAAAAAAACACACCGCTGATCCAACGGCTCAGAAGCGCACGAAGGAAACACACGATCCGTGTGCTTCTCCCGGATCCAACGGCTCACCAGCGCTCGAAAGAAACACACCGCTGATCCAACGGCTCACAAGCGCACGAAGGAAACACACGATCCGTGTGCTTCTTCTGGATCCAACGGCTCACCAGCGCTCGAAAGAAACAAACCGCTGATCCAACGGCTCACAAGCGCACGAAGGAAACACACGATCCGTGTGCTTCTTCCGGATCCAACGGCTCACCAGCGCTCGAAAGAAACACACCGCTGATCCAACAGCTCCCAAGCTCTCGAAGGAAACACACGATCCGCGTACTTGTTCCTGATTGGCTAGCTGGAGGGAGTCACTCGGAGAGGCGGGTCTATAAGAGAGGCAGGAGTACACTTCACATCCATCATTGGCAGTACACGGGTAGCAGAGAGCAACATTTCTGAGAGGCAGGACTTCCTAGAGCGTCGGCTGAAGGTGAACCCTCCCCTCGGTCGGATCCAAGCAGCGGCAAGGATCTCTGATGATTAGCAACATTCCCAATACTTGTTCCGACGGTTGCAGATCATCAGAGATGTCTTGCCGCTGTTTGGATCGAATGCCGATTTGCCGAGTGAAGAGAGCAACAAAATCCTTCAGTTCGTCGACCGAATACAAAGCATTCGGATTCCCGTCATACAGCCCAACGGTGCATTTGATATGCAGGCACTCACGAGCCACCGTTGGGCTGTATGACGGGCTAACCGTGTGTTTTGTTCTATCTACAAATCCTTCGGTTCATCCCGACGGTCCTGTCTTCTCGGCCTATAAGAACCCCTTCTCACTGAGGTTGGTAAGCATTCAAGCCCACTCACTCGAACATGTCGAGCTTTCCTTCCGATCGTAGTTTCCAGATAGGAATGTCGGCACTCCTTTTGAAGTTTACGGCCGAGTTCAAGGTAGACAATAAGGAAGTGTCATTCGAGGATATTGTTACTTATCCACCTCATCTTCGTGAGCTATCAGCGAACCTATGTAGGCATGGGTGGCCATCGAGAACTTGGAGGGAAATACGGGAAGAACTTCTCAGGATGCATGCTAGGTGACAGAAGAAGAAGGCAACAAACATGTGATATCTTATGCTCGGTGGCAGACAGATTTGGCCAGCGCTATAAGATTTTCTATTTTATGCTCGGTGGAGCCATTTAGTGATATCTTCGGGACATATTCGTATTTAGAATGTATGAGACATATCCGTATTTATATTTGTATGTGAGACATATTCATATTTATGTTTGTATGACACATATTATCTACGTACGAGACATATTATTATCTATGTACCAGACTTATATCTTAGTTGCTACTACTCTGTTTCGATTAATGATGATGATGGGTGACTACTTTTCGCATTGATATTAAACAAACCATGAAAATTACATTGACAACATAAATTACACAGACAACAAAATATCGGTAGTAGCGAAAACACAACATAAATTGAAGATACATGGTACTCTGCAAATTAGAAAAAGAAAATTCATCTACTATCGACGCAGCCTCCCGCATCACTCTTGCCTTTCGACGACGCAACACCCTTCTCCTTCGACGACGCCGCACTCTTGCCTTTCGAGATTCGCGACGTTATTTTATGTGGGTGGAGACCGCTATTCGGCGTAGCTATATACATATAGAAATGAATAAAAACATATTAAATTTAATTGAGAGTAATAAATAGATACATAAAAATGAAGAAAAAAAAAGGGTAACCTGTGCCGACGGTAAAACCGTCGGCATAGGTTGGTGCGGATACCTGGTGTGGTAGGCGAAAAAATAATAACCGTCGGCACAGGTTTGTTCGGCTGCACCAGGTAAAAGAAAAAAAAGGAACCTGTGCCGACGGTTTTTACCGTCGGCACAGGGTTGTGTCGACGTCACCTTTTAATCGACGGGGACCTGTGCCGACGGTGGTATTTGTGCCGACGGTGACCGTCGGCACAGGTTTTCTGTGCCGACGGGGATATATGTGCCGACGGCCAGCTTCGTGGGTGGCCTCGCAGGGAGCCTGTGCCGACGGCCCCGATAAAAACCCGTCGGCACAGGTCAGCTCTGCTGTAGTGAATCTCTGATTTCATCTGCGAAGGGCCTATCCTTTTTTAGAAGAAAATATTATTCTTCTTCCTGATCTAAAGGCAAATCTAAAATTTAGAGGAATATATACCACGAAAATATCTAGATGTATAACAAAATTGAAAAGGCTTTACGTTGCCATCATTGTAACCTTCGTGGAAGTCAAGGCTTTTCTCTATGGCAAAGGCGTCCATATCGAAAAGGTTTATGTCCGGTTGCGGATGAAAAGTATATTGCACACCGGACTATTCGTATACCGTGGGGTCAATAAGTTAAGATCCTGGACTACTCAAACAGCGACAAGAGGTGAAAATGTATGGTGGATACTGGACAGGTTGACGGACCCAAGATCTTTGCTGCACCTAAGATTAGGTGTGTGTGGGTGCGAGATGCCGTCTGTGTGTTCTTAAACCCCTTGCGCGGTCGTCCCCAGCATCCAACTCGCGCTTCACGCCTCACACATGCACCACGCTGGGCAAAACCAAGCAGAAACATAGGGTTCTCCAGTTCTGCTGTCGGGCAGCAGAGGTATGTTAAAATTATGTATTTCAGGTTTGTTCTTGATGTTTTTTGTTACAGCAAACATATTCCTTTTGGGCACCAGCTGCAAGTATACATGCAGCTCATAGTACGCTATCAAGTTTACTACAAGTTTTAGAGTACTTGGTAATTTTAACAACCGTCCATCCGGATAAATCTGACGGTGAAAAAATAGGAACTACCGAAAACTACCCAAAAAAGTACCTTTAACTACCGAAATTGTATTATTTTTATCTGATATTAAAAGGGTATTTCGGTAATTTTCCCCTCCGTCCCCACTCTCTGATTCGCCACCGCTGCACAATTCTCTGATCCGTCCCCCACTCACAACCGCCGCTTCCCCAAATGTGGCGAACCGCCCCGTGTACGCTGGCCGCCGCCTCAGCGCCCTCGCCGCCGGCGGCGGCACCGACCGCATCAGCCGCCTCCCCGGCGTGCTCCTCAACGACATCGTCTCCCGCCTCCCCGCCAAGGACGCCGCGCGTACCGCCGTCCTCTCCTCCCGCTGGCGCGCCATCTGGCTCTTGACGCCGCTCCTCCTAAGCGACGGCTTCCTCCTCCCTGCCGGCCATTGCGGGTCCCCGACGCCGGCTAACTCGCGTTCTATCACCGCCGCCGTCTCCCGCGTCCCGAGCAGCAGATCCCCGCCCGCTCTCCGCCGGCCTCGTCGGTGCCGAGGCCGCCGCCCAGCAAGTCAGCCCTTTTTCCACAGGGAGCTACCGCAGGAGGTGTACATGCGGGACAGCGTGGGGATCCCGGGAAGAGCAGGAGCCAGGAGAGGCCGACGCCGGCAGGTCATCGGCGGTGACGGCGCTGAATCGGGACGGCAGGCCACCTGCGCCGTCGCTGGACCTCTCCACCTCTCCGGCAGCAGCTGGTCGGACCTTTGACAACCAGTCGCGAGGAGGAACAGTTGGCGTACGAAGACGAGTCATCCAGTTGACCGGGGTGCCGCGCCGTCTCCGCCGCGCTCTTCTGCGCGAGCCACGGCTCGGACGAGACCAAGAGCTCCGTGCCGGCGGTGTTTGCGGCCGAGTTCCTCCTACTCTCTCAAGCCCAAGAGCACCGTGCCGACAGTGTTTGCTAGCTTAATTCCAGTTACTCCTACTCTCTCCCCCGGTGAGTTGCCTTGGCCTGATAAGAAAATACTGATTCAGTTTGTTAGTGTACTCGCTAGTTTGGTGAAATTCGAAAACTGAAGTTACTCCCTGTTGATTCACTGTAGAATACTGAATCAGCTTCATGAATCAATATGAATCATAGTGGAGTAACTGGAATTAAGCTAGCAAACTGAAGTTTAATTGAATAAAATTAATACACTTGCTTTGACAGATGCACGCTTGTAATCCGTCGGCTTAGTGCAGCTTCCTTGATCTTGTCTCACTTTGTTTCTAGAGTAAGAGTAGCAGTAAACTGGAATACAGTAGTGTAAGGTCTACAGTTTGGTCTGTTGCTTGCTACTGCTCGTTCCTACTCCACTGAATTTATGAATAGGAGTATTTGCCTTGGAGTTAATTTTACTTGGAGTAGCAATAAGTTGCAGTACTTGTGTCTTTTGTGCCTTTTGTGGTACCCCAAATTGGTAAAGGTAGTGTAAAAGACGCCAAGAAGTAGCCTTTTGTGGTACCCAAAATTGAAAGCACCTGTTTAACATTTTGTGACAACATGACAAAAACATATATGAAAGCACCTGTCATTCCATCTTGCACATAGAGTTGTGTTTGTCTTAAGAAATGGTTTACTTGACTATTAACATGAATCTTACTCTTATGATGACAGTTTTCAGCCATGGATGGTGAAGGCGCTGGCATGGAGGAGCGTGAAGAGTACTGCCGCGTGGTTAGCAGGACCTTCATAAGCGAGGAGAAAGGATTCGAGTTTTATAATGAATATGCAAAGGTCAAACGATTCCAGTCACTACTCCGAAGGGGTAGCAAGACCTTCTTGCGTGTAAACTGACACTGAGAAGGCAAGCTTCCACTGAATTTTGTGGCAAGAAGAAAAATTATGTGGTGCATGATCTAATTCTTTGCACGCTCAAGTTTGCAAATGTGTGTCATGATATATGTTGTAAAACAGTTGGCTCTTGCGGCATTCTTCAGCATAGTGTTAAGGGTTTAACTAAGTGTGTGCAGCAGAACTCCTCTCAGTATTGCGGCACATATGAATTCTTCCATCTTATAATGTGTGCATGTATCTCATGGAATATTTGGAAAGGCAGATATAGTAATAAAGGATCAGGTGATTCAAAAGAGCACCCTGAGATATTCTTCACTCCTTCCTGGCCTAAATGCTTACAAGAAAACAGAGCTATCGGGAAGCCTATTGATCTGCTATGTACTGCTGCCGGAAAGGTCTCTGGTTCATAGCATCATTTGTCTTGAGAAAAGTTTCAGGTGCTTCTGAGTCGAGCTCCTCTAGTTTCTGGTTCAAGCCGTTGTTTCTTTTTTATGCTACTGAACTTGAGATGAAGCTATTGTTTTTTTCCTTCGGCAACCAGTCTTTGTGTTCAGTTATTACATACACACAGTTCACTAAATACTAACGCAGGTTGCATATGCCTGCTCTTACATATAGGCTTTACGTATGAACATGGGAGGAACAAGTTTACATCTGTGAACCACCATACTTCCTGCCTAGATCAGCCTGGTGTGGTGTAGGCATTGCCTCAGCTCTGCTACATTTTGCATATCTACAGATCTGGGGTTAATACTCCGCCCCGCCAGCCTGCACGCGTGCCACCACTCGGTCCGCCAACCGCCACCACCCCGCACGAGCATCCATTGACCGCGCCGTCGAACCCCTCTCCACTCTCCAGTCCATGCTGCACGTCGATGGAGGCGATGACAGACGGAACGCCGGAGGTGGACGCCTCCGCCGCACCGAAGCCACACGCCACGCTTGAGTTGGACGCCGACGGCCGTCCTTGAACAGGTAGCATACACGGTTTTCAGCTTCGTCTGTTAGCATATCTGTCAGCACAGATGGGTCATACAGTGAGGATTCTTATATTTTCCAAAGCACCATTATTTATAGAATCAAAGTTAGTAATACTCTGTTTTTACTCATTAGCCTGCTTGGTACTGAACTCTGAGAACAGAAGCCAAATTTGGAAGCAATTATGCATAACAAAAGTACTTATGTCACAAAACTAACAAGTATTGAGCACAACAATAGCTGAGTTATAAACAGAAAATTGAAAATGTACTGGAGTGGAAAGAAAGCCAATACTTCAACAATTTCTTCTAGGTTTCAAGGAATGCTAACCATGGATAACAAATTAACAAGCAACAAGGTGACGCATCTTTTGCTGAATAAGAAAGCCCGCAAGTGACAGAAAATAAAACGTAAGTTGCTGCTGCAAAAAGAGCTATATATGGAGATTTCGGCAACCAGAAATCAGGTCCAAGGAGAGCATATGTAGGATCCTTGGCCACACGTATCAACTGCATTAGTTCCTTCTTGACAGTAATCAAAAAAGGAAAACATTACGCCATGTCAAACCTGGAGCACAGTATCGGTTACACCAAGTAAAATCAGTAGTTTCTTCAGGAGTAATGATTTTGATTGGCAGCGTGTCCGTCAGGCTATAAAAGAGGATTTGATAGAGGCTACAGCTTCTTCTTTTCTTTGTTCACGACCGTAGAACCAGCTTTCAATCGACATGTGAAAATGTGTGCATGTAACAGATGTTATTTCTTCAGGAACTAAGACACTTGAAACGTCTTTCAGCTGATAGTACTCTAATGCATACTATCAGTCCTAGTTGTTTTCAGTCTTCAGAACTGATAGTACCATGCTCCACCGTCTTGACTGTCGATGACATGGAGGACGGCGAGCTGCTGCTGCTGACAGGCGCCAGCCATCCGCAGCCGGACCATCTCCGCCTGCACCAGCGACATCTGCGTCTGGAGCGACTCCACCTGCCGCTGCAGCGACGTGATAGAGCTGTAGATGGGGTCCCTCAACCACGCGTTCGCCTCGACCGGCACAGCGAGATGAGCGTGCCCGGGTGGCCCAGCGGCCACAGCGTGGACTGCAGGCTCGGCGGCTGCCGCGACGGCCTCTCGGAGCTGTAGCTGCAGGAGGGGATGCGGTGCTCAGAGCCAGAGGGGGATGAGAGGAGCGACCCGATCTCCCGTGGTCTGGCGACGACGCCGCATTGAGCGGGTCGAGGGAGAGCAGGATGTGAAACCTGTTCGTGGACTCGTGGACAAATGACCATCATACCCTCGACTGATTATACTTAATTTTTCGCTTAACGATTGAATGATTGGACGGCTGGAATAATTTAGGGGGGAAAGATTGAAATCAAACGGCTGGAATTATTTAGGATGCGAGCTACCCGAAACTACCCGTGGTAGTTTACATGTTCATTTTTTGCAGGTCCGCCATGCACTCACTGATGGCACGGCTCCTCCTCCTCCTGCTGCTGCTGCTGCTTTGCAGTGGAGTTGCCAACGTCCACTGCTCGACCATTGACGACGAGAGCAGCGCCGATCTTCACGCGTTGCGCGACTTCCGGTGGGGCATCACCCACGCTCCACGATGAGCCTTGGACAACTGGAGCAACTACACCCACCTATGCCGGTGGGACGGTGTCGACTGCACCCCGACAGGTCGCGTCTCGTCGCTTAACCTCACCGGTATTGGTTTGGCAGGTCACATCAGTTCCTCTCTTGGGAACCTAACCTTCCTTACTTCCCTTGACCTGTCGTCCAATAGCTTTGCTGGCCCCTTGCCTGTCCTTGGCCATCTCCAGCATCTGCACACACTTAATCTGTCCTACAACGGTTTAAATGGGGTCTTTCCTGGTTCCCTCACCAACTGTTCTAACTTGACCAAACTTGATCTCTCTTATAACATGCTAGTGGGCAAAATTCCCGATGAGCTTGGGCGATTACAGGGATTAAAACATTTGATCTTGGAGTCGAATATGCTAGGCAAGGCATTGCCACATAATATTGGCGACAGTCTACCTAATCTCATAGAACTTCTATTGGGTGGTAACAATTTTGAAGGTCATATACCAGCTTCCCTAGGAAACGCCCCAGGTTTAGAATTTATTGCCTTGGTACAAAACAATTTCACCGGAAAAATTCCAACTTCTCTTGGAAAGCTTTCCAATCTGTCTTATCTAAATCTTTACAGTAACCAGCTTGAAGCAAGGGACAAGGAAGACTGGGAATTCTTAAATGCATTGACAAACTGTCGATCTCTAAATATGCTATCAATCTCTGAAAATAAGCTACGGGGATCTATTCCGCAGTCCATCGGTAACCTATCCCACAGCCTTCAGCAATTTTACTTGGGTGGAAACAGTATATCAGGACAAGTGCCCAAGAGCATCGGAAAACTTAGCGCCTTAACAAGTCTGGGACTACAAAGGAACAATTTAAGTGGTACAATGGAAGGATGGATTGGAAATCCAACAAATCTTCATGAGTTATATCTTGAATCAAATAGCTTCACCGGCCAAATCCCATCATCCGTTGGCAATATTACTGAACTAGCATTTGTGTCCATAAGTGAAAATAATTTCGTCGGAATCGTACCTTACAGCTTGGGAAACCTTCCACTCATAGCGGTAGACGTTAGCGAGAACAATCTTCGAGGGTACATACCTCCGAGCTTCAAAAACCTCGAACAAGTCCAATGGTTGAACCTTGCCAACAACAATTTCCAAGGTGGCATAACTCAGCTCGGTAACCTTATTCATCTTAAACGTTTATATCTTTCGTCCAATAGGTTTACTGGCGGACTATATTGAGATTGGCGCCCTGGTGTTGATATATACAAACAAACATGTTGTGTTCGCCATAAGTTCAGTGAGCTTCACGGATGTTGTAATATGTGTAGATTGTGTGCGAGTTGTTCTACAGTTTGAGACTTTGAGTACGTTGCATCTGGTGTGCGTGCGTGCGTGCGTGTGATGGCCTCGCCAGGCTTGTTGTGATTTTACCGCGTTGACAAGTACATGGGGTGGAGCGCTCGTTAAGCATGCCCCGAGGAGTAGTCAAGATTGATGAAACTCCTTAAGAATTTTTTGTGTCATGTTATGATTGTTTGTCCTTGTATAACCGGGTTACTTTATCAAAAATAACCGGGTTGTGCAGTTCCGGTGGTAACGTAACAGGTGGTATAAGAGCGAGGTTCAGAGTACACAGATTGTTGATCTAGGGGAGGGATTAATGCCAAGTTGCATGATTGCGGAAGCTAGAATGATCGGATGGAGAATATTCGCGTCGGGGGTTCCTATGAAGCGCTCGTAGCGCTGGTTCGCGAGCCTACGAATACCTCCTCGATGGAACGATCGTTCGTGAGCTTGGCCCATTTTCTGTGTTACTGCTTCATTCGCTTCTGCTGATGAGCGAGCCTACTGTTTGCTGCTTAAGACATGGTATTACACCGTGAGACACTGATGATGAAAACCAAAAAATTAACAAAATAGTGAACCAATTTCAGTAAACGAAAATAACGCGATGACCAATTAATTTTGAACCAATTTAAGCGAACGAAAATAAGGGGATGAACAATAAATTTTGAACCAGTTTCAGTGAACGAAAATAAGGCCACTAACAACTAGTTTTGAACCAATTTGTGACGTGGGCCTACCCTTCGGGTGCCGCACCATGAAGATGTCTGGTGCACGTACGGACTAAAACCCAACCGGTGGCCTAGTAGCAGACTGCATTCAAATGTGTAGGTGAGTATATAGACATGTACCAATGTGATCGTTGCATTTATCGTTTTGAATAGATAAAACCACAACTTTGGAATTCAAATTTCCAATTGCAACCACTTAATATTTTCCTGACAGAAATCCACCGTTTTCGACAAGAATTTTAGGTAGAAAGCGCTAAAACAGAATTTAGAGGGAATTAACACGGAATTTGACAGCGGGCCCCACACATGAGGATGACGTGGCGGTTGGTCCCATCTGTCGGACCAATTACAAAATCAGAAACATCCAGTAGAAATGCACGATGGTTTATTTGGGCTCTAGAGGTGGAGGATCCTAGGGCAGGATCCCCTGGGGACGCCTAGTGTTGTCCTTTTGTGATGCCCGCAAATGCACGCGAGTGGCCTATGCGCGTGCCCAAATCCTCTTCGCTGATGTACGTGTCGTCGGCATGCTCGGCGAGGGCGTTCAATGCCTGTCCAATGACCACACCGGCAAGGAGGAGCTCTGGATCATTGTATTATTGTGTGGAATAATTTTATTCTATGCGTCGTTGTACTAATTTTGTAGTCATGTTATAAGTGAGTTGAGCGATGAAAACTAAAAAACCAATTGAACGTGCATTACATTTTAGACCAACTCGTGCTTTTTTCTTCCAGTTGTATTCATTTCAGCAAAACATAGCCCAATCTGCAACTGAGAGAATGTGTGGGAAACTGGAGAAACATTTTTTGAGCGAGGGGCCTGCGCTTATTCAGAATCCGAACACATACATCTGATACATATTGTGCTAGATACTACCTCCAGCAGTGGATCGATCCGATGGGCAATGGCTCGTTGTCAGGCCTGCACTGATCCTTGTACTTGCACCCCCCGGGTTGCACCGATCCTTGTACTTGCACCCCCGGGTGTAGGGTTCTCCTGCTTTGGCCGGGCAATTGACCGTGCACCTCGGCTTGTCCGGGTCGAGTGCGGATTCGCCGATGCCTGTCCCAAGGAGTCCGGCCGTCCAGCTCAGCTCCGGCGCCACCTCGTCCTCCAGCCGACTTGTGAACGTCGACGCCGACGCACCAGCGGCCGGAGAGGCGGACGCGGCGAGGAGGAGGAGGAGGAGGAGGTTGCCCCGCATTGTGCTTCCGTACGTGTAGGTGTATAGGCTGGTAAGTGGTGTGGAGTGGTGGCGCTCCCTGAGTGCTTGATATATACTATGCTCGGGTAAGTGGAGCAGGGGTCCCTCGATCGCGTACCAGATTTAAAAGTGGGTGGTGGATCGATCGGTCAGAATGTTTGCATAGTTTCGCATGGTGAAATAAAATACTCCCATCAGGCATAGTACTTTCTTCTACGTACCCATCATTTAGACATGCATTGCATAAAGTCAATCATGCTAGCTCCACATAAAACAATCATTATTGTAGACTTACCGACATATCATGCATGCTATACATGCATTGGAAAATAGGAACATGCAGGCAGCACACAAAAACGAAAACACATATATACTTGTTTCACTGCCTAGCTACTGTATTAGTTCTGTTCCCCAAGCTACCACTTTGTTTGCAAGCTACGCTTAACCGTTTGGGACAGCCCCAATCGGGACAGCCAAACCAAAACTCTTGCATTTCACCCTACGACGCATTCTCTCCATTTGAGTTAGCACGCGTGTGGTAAAAGTAACCAAAGCTAGCTAGCCACCCGATCATTTAGCTCCCACTACATCGATAAAACCGGTCCAATCTCAGTAATCATTCATCGATCTTATAAGGGAATACAAAATAAGAATCACACATCCAATACACATACGCCTCAAAAATGGAAGAGCCCGGTATTTTTGACACATAAAATAGTATTTGGGCGTTCCAAAAAACAATTATCGTTTTCGATAAGTGGATATACATTTATGTGATCCACAAATCTGCATAGTTTCATGGTTAAATACTAAGAATTTTGGGTTACCAAAAACTGACAAACTTTGTGGCTCTAAAAAGCAAAAAAAAAAAAATTCAACCCACATTTCTCTTTTTTTTGTAGATTGGGGATAAAAATATATGTTGAAGAATCTTGTGTCATATATACTAGAAATGTAGATGTAACCATACATGAATTTGTTTTCATACTTGAAAAGTGGTTTTTTTTTAAATAAAATAAAAAGTGCTCCAGTGAGATCAGGAGGCAATAGCACTTCTCATAAAGAATGCCTCTTTAACGTTAAATCCATTTGCCTCCATGGTGCCCTTTTTTTTAAAAAAAATCAACATTAGAATATTCTGCGAAAAATCATATATGTCGACAATGATGCATTATATGGTTCTTTACGTTTTCAACCCGAAATAGCTTGTATTCCGGCCTCCACAAAAATGACAAACTCTGATAAATCTTATATTTTTATTTTGCACTGTTTCACATCCGAGATTCAGAAATTTATTATATTTACACAGCCCAAAATACACAATATTTCGTAATGAAATTTTGCACACTGGTAGAAATATTAATTGTCGACATCTAAAATTTTATTCACCTTTTTCAAAACATAAAAGTATTGTTTTCGAATTTTATAAAAAAAAAAGAGCTCCCTGGAGCTCGTCCTCTGAATCACCACTCGTCTCTTTAAGCTATTCACGAGAGATGGTGTTCTGACAGTCTTTACTTTTTTTAGCAAAAATGCAGCTAGTTCCCGACTTTAAATTAATAAAACCCATAAGTCCACTGAATTACTACATATTGCGGCGAACAATTTAGCCAAATTAATTAGGAAGCTAAAACAACCAAGAGGTTCCCAAAAATACCTTTGTAGACCAACTACTTGGCAGATTTGTCCCATGAAGACGTGTTAGCTCACTGATCATCCACTCAATGCCTGCCTTGTACTGCTACTTAAAGTTGGGCATCCACAACTGGAGAAAAATCATCGTTTCGAAGATAACATCTATAGGATGCTTGGTATGGATGTGACAAAGAGCCCAAGAATGTGAAATAATTAACAAAATCCATATAAGCATGCGAGGTTGGCCCGAAAAACATGAGAGGATAAAAATTTGACACTCTTTATTTATGAGAGTGATAAACATTATCTTCTATTTTGGTTAATACGAGGGATTTCCATTTTTAGAATGTTCTTATTTTGATGGAACAGATAAAATGATTCAGTTCATGGATCATCACGACCTTGAAAAGACTAAGAATGTGAAGCTAGTATTTTCATCGTTCGAACAACTTTTGGATCTTAAAATTAGTTTCTACAATAGTTAGCTGTTCTCTTCTGGGGAAGCGCCAATATGATAGAATTATCAGGTTGTGAGGTATTTCGACATTCCAATTAAATATATTTTCAAGAACATGCATAAGAAATGCATGTCATGACATTAAGATTTCCAATTAACTATCAAAGATTAAAAACAAACGCATGATGAAAGCACATTGGAAGCCAGCACTTTCTCTGACTGGTGCCTTTTCATACATTGCATGGCTGAGAGCGGATGCCAAAATGTATTCTTTTGGAAAGCGAGACATTTTCTCGCTCATTAAATTACAAATGACGTGCTCCCTCCGGTACATTTTAAAGGTTATGCATGTAGTTTTCAAAAACAGTTTGACCATTGAGTTGGTCAATTAAATATAAATTATAAATCATAAAAATTATATCACTGGAAATTTCTTATGAAATAAAAATACAACTGTATTATTTTCGTCACATTAAATTTAAATTTGGTTGACGAAATTAGATGGTCAAAGTTTGGCTTAATCTATTGTGTGTGTGTCGTGTAAGCTGTACCGGAGGGAGCAAGTTGATCATTTTATTTGCCCTTTTCCGCACAAACTTTAAAAACATATATTAAATTTTAAGTGGCGACGATTGCGCTGCAACACAATTCTTGGGGATGAAAATTTTAGAAGCGCAACAATACTATTATTCTTGTAACGAAGAAGCAAAATCCAAGCGTAAAGTTTAGAGGGATAACACGTACGTAAATATCTACTTGGGAGATCGAGAAAGGCTTACGTCGCCACGCCAGTAGCATAACCTCCATGTCGCTCTGTCCACAATTACTAGAACCGTTGTGGTCAACAATTCAAGAGGCTGGACAACCATGTCCATCTCAAACAGCGACAATATATATAGGTGAAAATGTAATAATGTATAGTGGCTCTACTGAACATGTTGACTGACTCAAGGTCTTCGCTGCCGCTACGATTAGGCATTTGTGGGTGTGAGGACGCCATCCGTGTGTTCTTAAACCCCTGTGCCTTGAGCCCAGCTGAGCATCCAACTCGCGCTTCACGCCTCTTGCCTACACAGCCACCCGGCACAACCACGCAGATCGAAACGGCTCCGTGATCGGGCAGGAGAGGTATGCTAGAATTATGTCTTTCTGTTTCTGTCTCAAGAGACTTTTGTTGCAGCAATCATACTACTCCCTCCGTTCCAATTTAATTGACTTCCTATCCACCACATGTGGATGTATCTATACATGTAACATGTATAGATACATCCACATGTGGTGGATAGGAAGTCAATTAAATTGGAACGGAGGGAGTATATTTTGGGTGCAACATGCAGAGACCTGCAGGTAGTATACATGCAGCTCATAGTCCACTTGTATTCTCTGCAGGTGAAACTTTCCGCCATGCTTTCACTGAGGCCACGGCTCCTCCTCCTCCTGCTGCTGCTCCTTTGCAGTGGAGTTGCCAACGTCCACTGCTCGACCATCGACGACGAGAGCAGCGCCGATCTTCACGCGTTGCTCGACTTCCGACGGGGCATCACCCACGCTCCACGACGAGCCTTGGACAGCTGGAGGAATGACACCCTCTTCTAGTCAATTCTCTCCTCTGCACAATATTCTAATTTATTTTCTGTTACCACATGCAAGCCCTTTCAAGCAGGATTATTTAGATAAACTTTGCGAGTCTTACCACATCCCGGTGGACTACGTGGCGTCCACCATCTTGGAGCGCGGGTTGCGCGTGTTTATGAAAAAGCCTTGACGATGGGTTGAAATTTCCCATAGAGAGTTTCACTGTCGAAGTGTTATGGCATTTGAATATTACTCCGCGGGAACTGATGCATGGGCTTGGAGTATCTTTTCTGGTTTTCTCAAAGATTGCAAAAAGAAGGTTCGACTACCTTCAAAAGGCGGCATTTTTATACTTCTATCCATTCTGAGAAAGTATGGACAACATTTGAAGCTCTATAAGTTACAAAATAAGGTAGTGAGCAACTTTCAAGAAAACAATGTTGGTCGTCATGCCAGAGAAAAGGTCCTCGTGGAGAGAGCAAACGGAAAGAACTTTTTTTTCCTTTCCTGAAGTCGAAATCAGGGGTGTCGTGGCCATTTCCAATGGAGGAGGGCGAATGACCCTCCCCTCGGTTGCAGAAGCCTACTCAGCAAACCAAGGTTGAGTTCGATGCAACCCTGTGAGGGATTACGCCAACCCCGACCCAGGCGATGCATGGGACATGGCCTCATCGCCGCAGGATTTAGGTAAATTGATTATTTTAAATACTTAAATTGCATTAAGGATTATCCTACCATACTTATGAGGCCTTATGAGGGTAAAGTAATTATTTTTTCTTATTTGTATTGAACTTTTTTACATGTAAAACATTTTTATTTATGCAGGGTCATAATTATTACATATTCTATTATGTGTAGCACAATCATCTATACAATGTTGCTGCTAGTTTTAGAATACAATGTTTTGTGAAATGGTGTTACTATTCTGATATATGTTCACAGTACAACGGCGCATAATTGCAAATGTATTTGCACTAAATGTTATGTTTCCTCTATTATTATTTTTCGAGGGAACGGTAAGAAAAATCATGCACTGGATTGCATAAGATCTTTTATTTTCCATGTTTACAATTTAGTATATTTATATATCTTGCTACAAATCCTTAGGGATTATAGGATTCTATCATATATGTCTTACTAAAGGTCCCTAGAAAGAAAGTTAGAGTGTTAGTGACGTGTGCTGGATTGCGCATTTTGACTCTTCATTCTAAGAAATTTAGAAAGATACCCCGTGTGTTACAGCGGGAATCTAAAACAATAATAGTTTAACGAAAGGATATTTGATTCATAAACAGAAAAAACTCAGAAATATGGAGGATTTGATTAGCCACAGTAGCAAAAAATCCAAATTTAATTGATATGAAATGTTTGTATATTTAACTGGTAAAAGAAGATGATGTGAAAAATTGTATTGCTAAAAAAAATTCTTAGGTGAATAACTTGCATGTATGGATGAATATCATTATTAACGGAATAACATGGATAAATGAATGTCTCAAATAGTGGGTGATCTGGTGATGACATGGATAAATGAATGGATCAAATAGTGGAATGATGTGGACACCTGCATGTAGAGATAGACCAATGCATGTTAGTGAGGTTTTGTCGTATAAGAAGTATAGATGGATAATCTAACTTGAGTGAGTGAGTTAGAAAGATACTTTAGATGGAACATATTGACAGTATGTGGAATGACATAAATCAATTATAGAACTAAATTTACATCAAGGTTCTTCAAGTATTCATCTCAAGATTTAACTTTTACACATCAATGTTCCACCATTACTCTGATGATGAAATTGTACACAATCATATTTGCACGAGTTCTGTTAACCTCAAAGTTCGTAAAAATAGCATGTCCACCCCCAATATAAGAACCTAATATTGTTGTGTCTGTTGTGTTGTGGTTGGGATACGCCCCACCTTCCTGATTTACAGAGGTTGATCATAAACCATAAGCTCGTGTCGTAATCTATTAGAAAACATGAGGATTTGGTCATCAGCGAACTGATTGGGATGTATGGTTTAACTTGTGCTTGAATAATGATGAAACTGCATTCGGTGTGGAGAGTGACGTTTTGGAGCCCGAGCTACACACAACTCATTTTAATTTCTCTTTGTGGATTTTTAAGTTTCATAAAATAAAAAAAAATTCCTAGATGGAGAGAGTACTATGATCTACAACTGTGCAAAATTTTAGTCCAGAATTCATTATATTTTAGGCTGGACAAAAATGAGAATGGGCATATCTGAGTATGTAACAGTACACAGTTTCAGAAACTAAATTTTGCCAGATTTGAATTTTTATTTAGCTTACAATAATACGATTTTGGATTGCATTTGCACACTAACAAGCTATCAACACTATCTACATGTACAATTCTTGTTTCGATTTTTTTAAACTCAAAAAATCCTTGTTTGCGGCAGCCCACAAGAAAATTTTGTCACCTTTCGCAGTAAGTCAAAACTTGTAACTAACACACCCCCCCCCCCCCCCCCCCCCCCCCAGTTTGAAACCTATTGAAGGCCAAAACAATAAAACACAACCATGGGTCCAACCAATGTTGTACTAGGTGAGCCTGCTGTCCTTGAAGTTCACAACCGGTCAGGCGAGGAAGACGACGGCGCTTCTGAGTGCTGGTGTTGGGTGACGCAGATGACCCCTTTGAGACGTCAATCAAGATGGCGGTGCAAGGCGGCGGAAATGCAGTGGATGAGACATCGAGACAATGAGGGCCGGGTGGCGACGTAGGACGGTAGTGCAGGATAGCAGCGCAAGGCGACGATGAAAGTTACAGCGCGGGGCGATGGCGGTGTAGGAAAGGAGAAGCGGATCGAAACACTAGCTGCTGTATGTCGCTTCCGTGGTCAATAATTTCAGAACGGACGGAGTAGTTAAAGATCACACTATCGAATGAAATAAGGGAAAATTTGTTTTTTACCCAAAACTTGTCTTACCTTGGATTATGTACTCCCGTACAAACTTTTTGAATGGTTAATTTTTTTACCATACAAGCTTTAAAAACGTAAATTTATATTTAAGTGCGGAGGATTGCGCTGGAACGTGAATTCTTGGGCGTGCAATTTTTGGAAGCCCAACGTTATTCTTCTTGCAGTGTAGAAGCAAAATCCAACCGTGAAGTTTAGAGGGATAACTCACGGACGTAAAATATCTACTTGGGAGGCCGAGAGAAAGGCTTACGTCGCCAGCAGCACATTAACCTCCGTGGAAGTCGTGGCATTTGTGCATGCCAATGGCGTCTATGTCGCTCTGTCCACAATTGCTAGAACCGTGGGGTCAACAATTCAATTCAAGAGGCTGGACAACCATATATGTCCATCTCAAACAGCTAGCGACAATAAATTTAGGTGAAAATGTAATAATGTATAGTGGCTACTGAGCATGTTGACTGACTCAACATGCATTTGTGGGTGTGAGGACGCCGTCCGTGTGTTCTTAAACCCCTATGCATTGAGCCCAGCTTCTCGCATCCAATTCGCGCTTCACGCCTCTTGCCTACACAGCCACCCGGCAGAACCAAGCAGATCAAAACGGCTCTCCAGTTCGGCGATCGGGCAGGAGAGGTATGCTAAAATTGTGTCTTTCGGTTTCTGTCTCAAGAGACTTTTGTTGCAGCAATCATACTATATTTTGGGTGCAACATGCAGACACCTGCAGGTAGTATACATGCAGCTCATAGTCCACTTGTATTCTCTGCAGGTGAAACTTTCCGCCATGCTTTTACTGAGGCCACGGCTCCTCCTCCTCCTGTTGCTGCTCTGCTATGGAGTTGGCAACGTCCATTGCTCTACCGTCGACGATGAGAGCAGCGCCGATCTTCACGCGTTGCTCGACTTCCGGCGGGGCATCACCTACGCTCGACGACGAGCCTTTGACAACTGGAGCAACAACACCCACTTCTGCCGGTGGAATGGTGTCAACTGCACTGCCACACGTCGCGTCTCGTCGATTGAGCTCACCAGTCTGGGTTTGGTAGGCCACATCAGCTCCTCTCTCGGGAACCTAACCTTCCTTACTTCGCTTGACCTGTCGTTCAATAGCTTTGTTGGGCCCTTGCCTGCCCTTGGCCGTCTCCAGCATCTGCACACACTTTCTCTGTACAACAACCGTTTAAATGGGGTCATTCCTGATTCACTCACCAACTGCTCCAACTTGGCCTACTTAGATCTCTCTCTGAACTCTCTAGTGGGAGCGATTCCTCCGAAGCTAGGCTTTCTTTCGAGTATGTTCCACTTGGATCTCTCCCATAATTCCCTAGTGGGTCATATTCCTGATGAGCTTGGGCGGTTACCGGGATTAAAACATTTGATCTTGGGCGATAATAAGCTTTCCGGTGAATTCCCACATCCCATCTTGAATCTCTCGGCTTCTCTCCAGTATCTAGACTTGGAGTTCAATATGCTAGGCCAGGCACTACCACCTAATATTGGAGACCGTCTGCCTAATCTCATCGTAATTGCATTGAGTGGCAACACGTTTGAAGGTCACATCCCATCTTCCCTAGGCAACGCCACAAGTTTAGAAACGATTGAATTGGCAGAAAACAATTTCACCGGAAAAATTCCGACTTCTCTTGGAAAGCTTTCCAATCTGTCTAACCTATTTCTTACAGGTAACCAACTTGAAGCAAGGAACGACCAAGACTGGGAATTCTTAAATGCATTGACAAACTGTCGATCTCTAAATTTGCTAGTAATAGCTGACAATCAGCTGCAGGGATCTATTCCGGAGTCCATCGGTAACCTATCCCACAGCCTTCAATACCTTTACTTGGCTGGAAACAACTTTTCAGGACAAGTGCCCAAGAGCATCGGAAAACTTAGTGGCTTAACTAGACTGTCACTAGGTAAAAATAATTTAAGTGGTGCGATTGAAGGATGGATTGGAAACCTAACAAACCTTCAATTTTTATATCTCGGATCAAACAGCTTCACCGGCAAAATCCCAGCCTCCCTTGGCAATATTACTCAGTTGACATATTTGGATTTAGGTGAAAATAGTTTCACCGGACCAATCCTAGATAGCTTGGGAAACCTTCCACTCAAAGAGCTAGACCTTAGCAAGAACAATCTTCAAGGTTATATACCTCCCAACTTCGGAAACCTCCAACAACTTGAATTTTTAAATCTCGGATCGAACACCTTCACGGGCCCAATCCCATCATCCCTTGGCAATATTACCCATTTGACATCTTTGTCTTTGGACGGAAATAGCTTCACCGGACCAATCCCAGATAGCTTGGGAAACCTTCCACTCAACGTGCTAGACCTTAGCAAGAACAATCTTCAAGGATATATACCTCCCAATTTCGGAAACCTCCAACAACTTCATTGGTTGAACCTTGCCAACAACAATTTCCAAGGTGGCATTACTCAACTTGGTAACCTTCTTAATCTTCAAAAGTTGTATCTTTCATCCAACATGTTTACTGGTGGAATATTTTGATATTTGCGCCCTAGTGTGGATATATACAAACACACGGAGCGTGTGCACTATAAGTTTAACGAAGTTTGGATATTGTAATACGTGTCGAATATGTGCATGAGTTGTGTTCCAATTGGACTATGTCGTGGATGATGACATGTGGCAAAGTCGCAACATGTTTGCCAAATGCCAAAAATGTACTCACCAGATAGGATAGCACACGACATCATGGCTCATGGCTCATGGCTGCTGCCGTGAAATTCATAGATAATATGTAAATATCTACGTTCGAGAGATGTATGCCAAACCGAGAAAGGCTTACGTTGCCATCACGTGGAAGTCACCGGCTCCGGATGGACGATGGGGTCAACGATTCAAGAGGGGCGGCTACTGGACAGGTTGACCGTTGACGGACTTGATCGAGGTCTTTGCTGAAGCTACAGTGGATCTCCGACAACTAGCTAGTGAGTCATATTCCTGATGAGCTTGGCCCATTACCGAGATTAAAATATCTAGGTAGACGGTACACACTAGTAGAAACAACACCTTTGGTCCAGAGCCAAATTGAGCTCTAGTACCGGATTAGCCACGAGCCCGGACTAGAAGGGGAGACTAGTCCCGGTTCGAATGTTACGAGGCCGCAACGGACTCGTCCCGGTTCGTAAGGGACCTCTAGTCCCGGCTCGTAATACGAACCGGGACTAGAGGGGTGGTGGCAACTGTTCGCCTGGCGCCAGCACCTCTAGTCCCGGCTCGTAATACCGCCCGGGACTAAAGGTCCGAACGGTTTGCCTCCCGCGCGCAGCCCAAGCGATCAAAATGCATAGGAACCGCGATGCTACAGTAACCGCGGCATTTCTCTTCCTCTTCCTCTTCCTCTCCCTCTCCCTCTCCTCTCTTCTTCCATCCCCATCCTATCCCCTCCACCATGAATCCTGCATCACCGATCACTCGCTACGGGCAGGTGCGTGCACATGGCAGCACCTATCTCAATGTCGTGTACACGAACGACAGCGCTAAGGTGCCGGGTTTTCTTTCCGATTTCAAGTATTGGCTTGACGAAGCTCGGGAGCAAGACAAGTTCATGGGCCTTGATCTCGAGTACACGGTCGATCAAAGAGATGTTGCCGTCATCCAACTTTGTTTCAAGAAACATGTCATGGTCTTCCAGTGGGCAAGGTAATATAAAAACTTGTCTTAGTTTTAAATTGGGGCTTATTTTGTTTGTTGATTCATAGGGATAGGATAATTGCATAGGATAGCAATTCCTCTTTGATTGTAGTGAAAGAATTATATTTTTTGTGCCAAAATATACTTGTGCCGAAAATGAAAGTTGCATATTGGCCATATCGTCGTGGAAGAAAACATGTCTTTTGATTCATAGGAAATGAAGGAAAATTATATATACTTGTGCCGAAATATGCTTGTTATGATTCTTAATTATTATACTTGTTCTAAATTATAATTGTTATATATGATTTTTATTATACTTGTTGTTATGATTAATTCTTATTATACTTGATCTAAAATTATACTTGTTGTTATTCTTATTATACTTGTTGTTCTAAATTATACTTTGTTGCAGCAGTATTTAACATGTGTTCTATTTTGTTGTTGCAGTAGTGACAAGCAATGTCCAATACTCAAGGATTTTCTTCGCAGCGGCATACATTTTGCTAGCGTTGATATAACGAATGACAAGATCAAGATGAGACTCACCTGGGGTCTTGAGATACCATCTGCCTGCCACATTGATCTCCAGCGCATTTTCAGGCTTGACCGTGACAAGACTGGAATGGCTGATATGGCAGTCGCCGTGATCGAAGAGGACGACTACGCTGAGATGAAGACAGGATTCCCCAAGAAGCAGCACGATTATTGGGAGAAGACCCCACTTGACGCTTGCAACATTGAGTATGCAGGAAGAGATGCGTACGTTGCATACGAGGTGTACCGCAAGATTATAATCGTCAACTATGGGCAGCGTCACCTCGTACCGCCACCAGTGCCCCATGAGTCTCCTGCTTGGGGGTATTCTGATTCGGAGGACGATTAATTAGTACTAGTGTTTGCAATGACAAACACTTTATCTCTAATATTATGTAGTGCTTGAGGGTCTCCTCGTCAAGAACAGAGTAGTGTTTGCAGTTTCATATATATGGGTATTTTCAGTACTTTCTGTAATGGTTATCTGAACTATTATTTCTATTAATTATGTCCCTGTTTAAGTATGATATATGTGCAAGGCATTGTGATGCCAAAAGTTTATTATTATTTAAATTCAATATTATTTGAATGCAAGATTAGTATTACTTATTTATTTTTGTTTACTCATATAATTGTTCGGATTTACAAAATAAAGACATATTATTTGTCATATTTCGAGTTACAAATTTATAGATATAAATTATTCAAATTAAACGCACCAGGGTGAAAAAGTTTATCATTATTTAAATTCAATATTATTTGAATGCAACATTAGTATTACTTATTTATTTTTGTTTAATCAAATAATTGTTCGGAATTACAAAATTAAGATATATTATTTGTTATATTTCGAATTCAAATTAAATGCAGAAGTCAGAATTTCGTAGGGTACCTCTAGTACCGGTCTGTGATACGAGCCGGTACTAGAGGTTCCAGTCAGGGCAGCAGCAGCATGGGGCCCGCACGAGAACCCTCTAGTACCGGGTCGTAGCACGACCCGGTACTAGAAGTTGAGCTTTAGTACCGGGTCGTGCTACGACCCGGTACTAGAGGGTTCTCACTACTATATCATCTTCCACCTTCCACCCCCGAGAGCAGCAGCTCGAGTTTATCACCATTTTCTCCATTGTTCCTCTCTCCCGAGCTCGAGTTCATCTCCATTTTCCTCCACGATTTGTCAAGATTAACGGCACCCATCTTTTCAAGGGTTAGCAACTTGATCCTTTCATCCGGCGCTCCTCATTTTAGCTCATTTCCATACTTCTTAGCTCATTTCATTTTTCCTCGGCGTTTTTCGCTTCAGTCCTGTCATAAGGTCTCTTGGGAGGAACCGACGGGATGTCGACTATCTTTTGAGTGCGACCTCTCTTCTGAGTGGGGAGCGGGGGAGCGGCGCTGGTCCGTTTCTTCTGCTGAGACGGCTGCGCTGGAGACTTGTGAGGCGGTGAAGAGGACGGCTGTGCTGGAGAATGCTGAGGCGGTGAAGAGGACTGTTGCGCTGGAGACTGGTGAGGAGTCGATGGCCTTGGCTGCCAGTTCGGAAGCACGATGAATTCCTTTGGCCATAGAATTGGCGCTTTCTTGGCTTCTCCAAGTTCAAGCACCTCCCCATCTTCACCTGCAGGGTGGTGCAGCTTCAGCTCCTCAAAATCTTTCATCACTGCATCCACCCCGACAACAGCGTAACCATTTGGAACCGGAGCAAAATGGTAAGTTGGATTAGGTCCAATTGGTAGGGCATAGCCGACCGCCACTTTCACGGATATGTTATAAACTTTCACATGCAGCTCACAAGGTGTGCTCTCCGTGATATCATCCACTGGGTAGCGACAAAGAGGAGCCACTGCATCATCATTACCATCCTGGAGCTCCGTGGAAGCCACACTGCTTTTCCGATTCGATGGGCCACCGGTACCATCGCATGCAGCTTCTACCATGTGCCGCTGAGATTGGCCGCTAGTACCTTGCTGGCTAAGCACGGCAATTTGTTCCTTCTGCAGCTTTAATTCTTCTTCTATATTACGCAGCCCGTCTGCAGCAGCGCGTGCTTCCATTGCCTCCCTTTCCTTTCTCCTCTGATGGCTTCTGTCAGGAAATTTCTTCCTGTGCTCGGGAATCGCAATTGTCTTGGGATTGGAGCCTATCACGCCTCGTAACCGTCCGTCGTGTTCCTTATTCCCAAGGGCGCGTGTGAGCTCGTCATCCTCTCTATCGGGACTGAACCGTCCCTCTGCAACATCCTTGAATGCAGTTCTAATTTCTTCGATGGGTAGTAGGGGATTATCTTTGTGTTGTCTGTTATATATGCACTTCCCTTCTGCGTCCAACGTGCCCGCATGCCCGTAAAACCAATTTCTTGCCCGATCGATATGCTAGGCAAGGCACTACCACCTAATATTGGAGACCGTCTGCCCAATCTCGTAGAAATTTTGTTGGGGACTAACACGTTTGAAGGTCACATCCCATCTTCCCTAGGCAACGCCACAAGTTTAGAAACGATTGACTTGTCACTAAACAATTTCACCGGAAAAATTCTGACTTCTCTTGGAAACCTTTGGAATATGTCTTATCTAATTCTTGAGGGTAACCAGCTTGAAGCAAGGGACAACGAAGACTGGGAATTCTTAAATGCACTGACAAACTGTCGATTTCTAAATGCGCTATCAATCTCTGACAATCAGCTGCAGGGATCTATTCCGCAGTCCATCGGTAACCTATCCCACAGCCTTCAGTACCTTACCTTGGATGGAAACAACATATCAGGACAAGTGCCCAAGAGCATCGGAAAACTTAGTGGCTTAACTGAACTGTCACTAGTTAAAAATAATTTAAGTGGTACGATTGAAGGATGGATTGGAAACCTAACAAACATTCAAGCGTTAATTCTCCGATCAAACAACTTCACCGGCAAAATCCCAGCCTCCCTTGGCAATATTACCCATTTGAGATTTCTGTATTTGGATGAAAATAGCTTCACCGGACCAATCCCAGACAGCTTGGGAAACCTTCCACTCATAGAGTTGTTCCTTGGCGAGAACAATCTTGAAGGGTATGTACCTCCCAACTTCGCGAACCTCCAACAACTCGAAGGGTTGAACCTTGCCAACAACAATTTCCAAGGTGGCATTACTCAGCTTGGTAACCTTCATAATCTTCAACAGTTGTCCCTTTCATCCAACAAGTTTACTGGCAGAATATACTGAGATTCGCACACTAGTGTTGATATGTACGAACACACGGGGTATATATGTTCACCATAAGTTTAGTGAGGTTTGTGAACATTGTAATGTTTGTTAAATATGTGTATGCTTCATTATGTGGTCGACGATAATAAGTGGTATAAGAGCGGGTTCTTGCACGGGAGGGAGCTGAGAAAATTGATTACGGTGAAAAGTATAGGTGTCTCGGTGTTGTGCATGTGAGTGGGCTGGTCTGTCCCAGATTCCCTGGTGAGGCCCATGTGCAGTGGCCCATGCAGCTCGAAGACAACCCGTTAACGCAGAAACCTGGTTTTGTTTTCTTTCGATCTTTTTTTTGTGAAACACAATACAAACGCAGACGCTCACATACACGTGCACACACTCACTTCTATGAACGTACGCATGCACATCCTACCCCTATGAGCACCTCCGAATACTGAACCGACGGGTCGAGTCTTGAGATTTTTTTGACAGGAAAACAGTAGGGAAGGCCCCTACTGCAATTTTCATTTATAAAAATGGGTAATTACAAGTGGGGTGGTGAAAATCCTGTCAAAATCAAATGGCATCAAGCCATGGTCGAGTCTTGAGATTGACGAAGTCATCACGGGCGCCTCGCTGTCAACAGGAACGTCGCCTCCCACTGAAGAATATTCCGTCTAAATGAGATACACCAGTGTCAAACCTAGTGTTTGAACTCCGGTGGGCTGGGGATATAACCACTCTCCTAACCATCTTGTCACAGGAAAGTTCTCTTTTCTTTCGATCGTTGATTTCCCGTTTTCGCACGATCGATATAGGCGCGGGGTTATTTTGGAACTTCACGCGCGCCGCCGTTTTTTCCTTTAGCCATTTTCCCTCTTTTTCCCTCCATTTTCCGGGCAGTGAATTTTTCTTTTTGAAGAAATGTGCGAGATGTAGCACTTTCAAGTATAAATAAAACTTAATTTTCTAACATATGTACAATATTAGTGTAATATAATGAAACATATATGAAAGATAAATACATCGACTAGAATGGGATTATGAGTTTAAATTACTCTAATAAAACTGATCAAAACTTACATACTTGAAGCAAGATCATGAGAAGGAGATGAAACTTGAAGCTTGAACCGGCAAAGGATGAGGCATGTATGAAGAAGCGGATAAGATGTTAAAGTACATGCTTGTGTAGTTAACTGTGTACGAAAATTATCGAACCGGTACGGAAAAGAAACAGGTGATCGTAAGGCGATTAGGATTTCTGTCTCAGCCATCGGCGACGCCGCCGGTCCGCCCCGTCTCCGTTGGTCTTCAGGCCTTGGAGGGGCGGTGGACCGGGCCTCTCGTCGACAGGAGTGTTCCAGCTTGCTGTTCTAGCAAGTTTCTGTGTCTTCATCCGTGGTGAGATGACGGCCATATCTTGGTGTCATAATAAGGTCCTCCCTCACCCTATCCACACTTCGGTGGTTTGTTCTAGCATGAGGGGAGGGTACGTGGAGTTGTGTGTCCGGTGGATCTCTCGAAATCTGTTTGGTTTTCGTATTCGTCGGTATGGTTGCAGGTCAGGTTGTGTCGAACTACGGTACACATCAGAGTTCCAGCCAAACCGTGCTCTTTTCTTTTAGTTATAACCATATAGTTCCTCTGTTCCGCAATATTAGTGTTCTATATATTGTCTTGATTCAAACAAAAATAAGTGGACATATATAATAAAACATATCTATATACGTCGAATATCAAAAAAGGCCAGAACATTATATTGTAGAAGGGAGGGAGTATATTTTAGCCACGCGGGCCAACCTGCAAGCGCGGGCGGGATGCGTTTGAAGCTGATACAACAAGCTGTTTTACTCAGAATCCGAACAATCGGCTGGCCGTCAGTCGGTCAGTGCCCCCGGGTGTAGGAACATCCTGGACACGGTGCCGCGCAGCTATGGTTTTTCACGCACGACTGCTTGTCGGAGTTGAGGCTGGACTCGCTGATGCCGCTCCCGGCGAGGCTGGCCGCCCAACTAGGCTCCGGCGCCACCAAATCGCCTAGACGCATCGTGAAGGTCGACGCCGACACGCCACCGGCCAGAGAGGCCGATCGATGCCGCAAGGAGAAGGGCGGCGAGGAGGATGAGGAGTCGGTTGCCCTGCATTGTTGCTGGTGGTGTTCTCTCTGTTCTGTTCCATGCCGTGCGTGGTTGATGTATATATAGCAGCAGCAGATTTACATTACACACTTATCCTAGCTAGTAGCTTCACTGTGCATCACGTTAGTGTAGCAGGCTCCATCGTCCGCAGCCCCAGTGGGGTTTCCCTCCTGTCGACGAGCCAGCAGACCGCCGCCTGCCGATAGTAGAATTTTCCTTCCATCTTTTGTTTGGAGAACACGTGAACGTTCATGTGGGCATGCATGCAGCCAATATGCAAAGCAGGATGGGTGCGAATACAGACGGCTCGTTAAGAGCATCTCTGACCATTCTGTATGTCCGCGCACGATATGGACAGAAAACACCCACCCAATCAGATTCTTCAAATCCAATCCATCTGTCCGGACTGTCCGGCACCTCACGTAGTCAGCCATATGTTGCGTGGAAATGGGGCGGTCCGGGCACGACTGTCTTAGAAGGGCTCAGTATCCATGTCCCAACTAACAGATCAAACTCTTAAGTCCGTCTTCACTCTTCACTCCTCTAGCTCCCCTCCGCCCCCGTCCAGCAAAATGTTCGACGATGATATCTACTAGGATTCCATCCAGGAGAATTTCTCTGATGTGATGGCGGTGAATGATCGACCTTCCCCATTTGCATTTTGCAGTGGTGGAGGAACCGAACACTCTGGAGATCCTTGACAAGTCCATTAACCCCGCGTAGATTGATGTCCGGCACCGACGCCGCAAAAAAAAGCCTGAAGAAAGGCGCGACCACCTGGCGCCCGCTGCCCGGCAGCTGATCCTCTGCCATGATAGAGGGTGGAGACACCGTCACACCCAACGGAGATATGGGGGTGGGTTCTGCCCACCGAGGTGGATGAAACAGTCGGTGACCTTGAAACCAGATGAAGGAGAACACCGTTGGTGACAATCTGAGCTTCGTTTTTTTTTTGTGGTTGCTTAGGAATTATCGTGTATTGTGTTTTGATTAGCACCCTTGTACCCTTTGAGATGTTTGAGGCTTTGTTAATTTAAAGCCGGGCATATGGCTTTCTATCTAAAAAACATCATCCAAGACATCATCACCTGCAATGCAGCCGTGGTTGCTGCCTGCAACCACAGGTTTCTTACATGACAGCCATGACGATAAATCCATGAGGTTTTTTTTTTTTGAAGGGCAAAACAGTAGGGAAAATCCCTACTGCTTAATTTTATAAATCCATGAGGTCATGTGCCAAACTTCCAATGCCGACGAGCTGCATCTGTGGTGTTAGGGAAAGTACACGATGAATCCGGCAACAAGCTAGGTCAATGTGAGAGCAGTATCTTTTGGAGGCACGCTATGAATCAATATAATATAAATTAGCTTCGTTCGTTATATGTGTAATCTATGTATTGCTACAATTTGTAAGCGGTTGCAACAGGCAGGCACCATATTTTGTAGAACAAAAACCGATTGTATTGACTAGTGAGCGAGTGTCTTCACCAGAGCCCAATGGTGATAAAACCTTCGTGGGCCACGACATCCCTTCTGAGACTCCTTTTAGGCCCATCCGTTGCCAGTGGGATGAGTTCTACGTACATATATTCTGGTCAAAACGGCTGTTATCGATCCGTTCACTCCCTACGCCGCCGCCGCCTCCTCCCGACGGCTTCCATGGCCATCTCCCACTCCCGCTCGCAGCCTCTTCTCAGCCACCATTGCAGAGATCGTGATCTGCTCTCCCTCGCCCAGGGCAGCAGCAGCAGCGACGGCTCGCCGAGGATCCACTCCTGCAATGACACAGGTCGCATCCGACGTCCTGGCAGCAACGTCGCCGACGCCTACAAGCGCCACCACAGCACATCTGATGCGGGCTATGTGAGCTTGAAAGACGTGACCGGCTCCATGAAGGACCCGCTCGTGCCGCGGCTTCACTCGCACCCGCGCCGCCGCCGTGACCGGTCGCCGGGACCGCTAGGAGCACGCCGCGGGTGCGCCATGCACCGGTTTGTCAGATGCTACGTCGCCCCTTGCTTTGCCCTCCTCGCAAGATCCTTCGTCGGCTGCATTACAGGGCGTTGATCGGTACGTAGGGTCTCGTTGGATTAGTAAGTATGCTTTAATTTAGCCATGCACGCAGAGTATTGGTTCTTGTTAGATCCATAAATTCCTCCTTGCAAAAAAAAAAAAATCCATAAATTCCTTGTACGACCCTAGCTAGTCCTAACCGTTGTATATTCTCGTGGAATAGTTGAGATACTTTCTTTGTCAAGATCCAGGCCGGTTTGTTAGAGTTATTTCCATGTTGGTTAGAATTTCTGATATTATTGTTACAACTCTTTGCTTTATTCAATTATTATTATATCAGGTGTTCCAGATTAATTTTGTAATGTATAGTTCCACAAAACTGAGGGCATGTCTCATGTAGGCTCCATGATCGATTTCCTTGGCAGATTTTCCCGAATCCATCCCACGAAAAGATCAATAGTTGCGTTGTTGAAGAAAGAGTCACCCAGCGACCCAGCGTTTTCACTCTCCTGGATGTCGGCGTTTTTTCTCTACTGGATGTGGGCGCTAGCTAGGCAGTTGGGCACCAGGGAAGTGTATGCATGTTTCATCCGAAGAAATAGAGAGAGGTTTAGAAGCTGACACAAATATATGGTAAGTATCCTCTAATAAGGGGAGGAATGACCACATAGACAGACAAGGAATCAAATAAATACAATCATCTTATAATAGCAACAGTGCCAAGAATTCTCGGAACAGATGATCATTGCAAATAAAAATAGGTCAGTTAAAAAGGTTGAATTATTAATGCAACAACTTTGAAATTGTACGGTTATTACACAATAACCATATTTCCAAGAAACAAATGAGACATCAATGACTGCATTACTACTTATCAATGAGATGAATTCCAAACAGAGGTGCTCATTTTGTGGGCGATGCCAATATATCAAGGCATCCATCATTGTATAGATTACCCCGCTATGCCAAAATAAAACTACACAACGTTGCAACAAACTTTCATACATGTATTTAAGGATATAAATAGCTAATTCAAGCTTCATAGGTCTTGGTAGCTTTTTTGTTTGAGACAAATAGGGGAGCTTCTGTACATCGCCTTACGGCGATGGTTCCGTCCCGCATCGCCTACATGCTTCCTTTTGTGGGCCGGCCCAATTAGTTTACGCGCAGAAAAAGCGTTTCGCCAGCTGGTTCCGTTGTTTCTTCGCTGCTTCTACCGCTTAGTTCCTTCGATCGTTACACTATTTCTTGCTTTCCTGGTACTTTGCCGCGAGATTCAATACGGTAGTCTGTACAGAAGCGTTTGATAAAAAATCGTTTTTGAAAAAAAATTCGTGAACATTCAAAACTAGGCAGAAATGATTTGAACAGTAGATTTACTGATGTTTGTACTATGAAAATGTGTGAAATTAATAGAAAATCCTACTATTTTTGAACGATTTTAAAAGTGAACAGAAAAAGCGGTGGAACGGAAACTATTTTTGAACGATTTTAAAAGTGAACAAAAATTATTTTGAACGAAAATTATTTTGAAAGATTTTAAAAGTGAACAAAAATTATTTTGAACAAAAATTATTTTGGAACGATATTAAAATTGAACAGAAAAGGCTAGTAAACAGAAACTATTTTTGAACGATTTTAAAAAATGAACAGAAATGAGGGTGAACGGAAACTATTTTTGAACGATTTTAAAAGTGAACAGAAAAAAGCGGTGGAACGGAAACTATTTTTGAACGATTTTAAAAGTGAACGAAATTATTTTGAAAGATTGTAAAAGTGAACAAAAATTATTTTGAACGAAAATTATTTTGGAACGATTTTAAAATTGAACAGAAAAGGCTAGTAAACAGAAACTATTTTTGAACGATTTAAAAAATGAAAATAAATGGGGTGAACGGAAACTATTTTTGAACAATTTTAGAAGTGAACAGAAAAGAAGGTGGAACAGAAACTATTTTTGAACGAATTTAAAAGTGAACAGAAATTATTTTGAACGAAAAATGAACATAAATGCGGTGAACGGAAAATAATTTTGAACGTTTCTGAAAAGTGAACACAAAAAAGCCGGTGAAAACAAAAACTATTTTTAAACGATTTTGGTAAGTGAACATAAAAGGTCGGAGAAAAAATGAACAAAATTTAAATTTAATAATTTCGAATATGAACAAATTTTAAATCTGAACAAGTTGCATATATGAACAATTTGAACAATTTTAAAAATGTTTTAAAAAATTCTATTCTAAACATTTTTTAAGTTAAAAAAGCGAGAAAATAAAAGAAATAGGAAAAGAAAAATTAAAAGAACGAAAATAAAAATAAAAAAGTAAATGATAACAGAAAAGAAAACGAAAACAGAAAAGAAACCAAAAATGAAAAAGAAAATGAAAATCTTTCAAAAATAAAAATGAAAAAGAAAAAGAAAAAGAAAATAAAACGAAAACAAAAAAAGAAAACGTAAAAAGTAAATAAAAAGAAATCAGAAAAGAAAAAGAAAAACGAAACAGGAAAAGAAAAAAGAAAAAAGAAAAATAAAAACAGAAAAAGAAAAAGAAACAGAGAAGAAGAACATACGTCTAACACGGAATACTCGTCATCTCATGGGTTTTGTTGGACTGATTAATTGGTTTTTCTTCCGTCGCGTGTTGCCAAATTTGGGGCATGTTTCATCCTTCATGCTAGCTAGTGGATATTGTGTCCAAGTCCGTGTTAGACGTACGCCCAACCGGGCCAGCCCAAGAGCGTCGCGCCCCCGCATCCTTCAGGCGACGCGCGCCTTTTGCATCGCCGTAGGGCGATGTAAAGGATTCGCCGACAAATAGGTCTTGGTAGCTCTCCCAATAGTTTATCAGGCTTCGGTTTGGACTTGATCCTCCTACGCCTTGTTGGGCCTTTATATGAAGTTAGGCCCACGTAGTAGTAGTCCAGCTATCAGCTATCCTCTAGCATTCCCACACAAAATAAAAGCTATCCTCTAGCAACGAGCGGGGAGCCGGGAACAAAGAAATTCACACTCGGCGACCTTTTTGGACCACAACTTAACTACTAGTGGAATGGACGGGCAACAACCTCACATGTCAGGCAGTCAGCCCCAGTGACAAAGGTAATAAATTGTCCACCCTTGGTCATTTGGATTAGAAAATAGACATGATTAGAAAATAGAGAAATTCTAAAAACATAGAAATTTGATAGGATTATAGGTGTAAAATAGAGGATTACAAAATAGACAAAAATTACAGAAATAGTCATTTGGATGGAACATAAACACAGGAAAAATGTCTTGATATTACTCGAATGAGTTTTAAAAAGAGGTTAATGAATGTTAAAATTCCTATAAGATTGGGGTGTAGGAATGCAATTCATAATTATTTTGAAGATGTCATTCCATTGATTCAAAGGGATTCGTTAGAAAACTATCCTATGGATTGAAATCATCCAATATTCCTATGAAAATGCTTCAATCAAATACACCCTTCCATTCTATTGATTCAAACCACACACATTCAAACAATATTCATCCCAAAACCCTAGCGTTCATGAGATGGCAGCGGCGGCTGAAACCCCAACCGTAGCGAAGGAGGTGGTTGCAGGGAGTATGTGAAAAAGGGGGTGGCGGCGAGTATGTGAAAAAGGAAGATAGGAGTGGTAGTATTCCTTTAAACTAAGACACCTTCACATTCTTCGTGGTCCTCGGGAGGAGAGCAAGTAGAGAAACAAATGGCATGGTTGTTGCTTAAGGAAATCATATGAGAGAAATTTGGTGGAGTTAATTAAAAGAGAGATGGAAAAGGTTTTATGAAACATCACAAGGTTGTGGAGGAACGACTCCACCTTATTGCTACATATCGCTAGATGCACTTCAACGTGTTGCGCTAGATATGCTATAGGGGCGCGAGCTTCCAAGAGTTCAATTCAAACTCTTAACACACAATATCTAACCAAAATCTAGGACAAGAACACAAAGTTCCATTTTAATGATAGGTAAGGGTGCATAGTCGGGTTACATGACTAGAGGTGAGGACCTCTATTTATAACCTTCATGAGCCTTCACTACTTACATCTAATTATAGTTAGAAGTTTTTAGAGGACACTACTTAAAGCTAGGAAAGCAAATACAAACAACCTAGTTACAATTCATATTTAGAACACTCTAGAAACCACTACAACACATACGACTAAAGTGTCAAATTATGTGAAATATAGTAGAAGTATGTAGAAGATGTAATAGATTTGACTCCTAGTTTATTTTTATTTTATTTTCTCTAATGTCTCTCTCATCATCCTCCACTGGTTGTTTAGGACTCGACCTCGAGTTATCCTTATGAAGTGCTTCTTCTAGATGATAAAAAGTTAAGTCTGCCACATTGAATGTATTAAAGATTCTCATCTCGGTTGGAAGGTCTATCACATAAGCATTGTAATTTATCTTTCTTGAGACTGGATGTAATTGGTATCTTCTTAATATTAATATATTTCCCTTATCAAAAAATAATTTATCTTTCTTTTAGAAGAGACCAATTTACAATGTATGTGACTTACAGAGTTGCATATAGTTTTTGCAGACATCTTTTCTAGTAGCAGTGTTTGAACTTCTAATGTTCCCACGTCCTGACTTGTGCACTCAATGGAATCTCCACTCTTTGAGCCACCTTTCACAGAAATCTAAACAGAAGGAAGAAAGTACTCGGGACGGGCACAGTGGTTCGGGTCACGTGCAGATGCACCCGTTGTGTAAAACATTTTTATAAACTTTTCAAAATGTTAAAACATTCCAAAACAAATTCGGATATATATCCATAAGGACACTTTGCGTTAGCACAAAAAGTTCTGCGGAGAAAAGACATTTTCTGTGATGTCTTTTTTGCACATGTCACAGAAAATGTCTTTACTTCGCAAAAAATTTTGTGTTAACATAAATATCTTGATGTATATCAAGAAATATTTTAAATTTTTTGACATTTAAAAATTGTTTTTTGAGCAGTGGGTGCATCAGCATCCATGACCCGATATGGATTTCCGACTCATGACTCATTTGTTCTTCACATAAGTACAATAAAATGATAATGATGGCAACTACAAATACTAGCATCTTAGGAACAGTTCTATTCCCAGTTTTCCGCATGAATTAGGGGGCTTTCCAATGTCCCCCCAAAACATTAGTCTTTAGGAAATTCAAATAACTACATATGTGCAATATTAATGTTATAAAGGGGGCAACATAGTGATGACCAAAAAAGAGGCACCAGGTGCGAGGTAGATGTACTCTGGATGTATTTGCAGTGGTTTGTACACTTCCACTTCATAACTTTTTTTTTTGCGGGTCACGTTCAGAACTTGACTTATAAATCTTTGCCCAGAGTGTTGCTTCATTAGTACTACCCTGAACGTTGGAAGCATAATGAGGGTTGTCAGCCAATAAGCATCTGAAATCAACAATTGTATGTTCAGGGACGGAGCCAGCCAATAACCTTTGAGGAGGCTGAATCATGTTGGAGGGGGCAACATAGCTTAGAATTACTAAGTGTAAGCATGATTATTAGGACATTTGTGAAGAAAATCAGATTCTTGGGGGTGGCTTAGCCTCTGCTCGTCCCCCCCTTCCTCCGTCCCTGTGTATGTTGTCAATTTACGTAAAGAGAATTCGAGATCTCCCACACAAAAAACTTACATAACAACATCTCCAATAGGTGATGCAATATAGGTCACCAAAAACAGCTTGATTTAAAATATAGATCACCAAAACCTAATTTTTACATCACCGAAAGTGTCCAACTCCAACAGAGATGTAAAATAGGGCACGACTTCCCAGTAGGTGATGTAAAATAACTCTGAACGTCACATTTTTACTAGAACATACAAAAAAAATATAAACATTTGAGACGTTTGAACTTAAATATCGAAATAAACATTGAACTAAACTTTGAACTAGACATAAACTAAAGATCATTCCATTCGAGTGAAGAGGCTAAATCAGAGCTCCAGTCGAATGAGGAGGATGAAGAGTCGACGATGATCACTGTTGACGGTCCAGCCTTGTCCTCCTTCTTGACCTTCACCATCGAGGGTCCAGCTCCGGACTCCGTCTTCTTCCTCTCGAGGTCGCGCTTCCAATAGAACTCCCGCTCGTATTGGACGTACTCGGGATTTTCCCGCAGAAACCACGTCATCGCCTCCTCGTCGGACTCTGCCTGGATGGTCGGCTCCTCCTTCCACTTCACCGAGCGAGCCCTCATCTTCTTCACCGGTGGGCCGATGAACTCTACATCCATCTGTGATTCGATCTCCGAACAATTAAGCTCGAAGCGCAGAACCTCGAGCCTCCATCCGGCGATGTCTTACGCGTGGTCGGCGTGTCCAAATTCTCGAACGTGTCAAGCAAGTAGCAGACGCCATGGCGCTGCAACTTGGCGGCGTACCGGCCAGACTCACGCAGTCACATCCCCTTGTAATCGGTCTTGCTCTTGCACATGTTCCTTGGTGCCATTGGTGGGCCGCTGACAAGGCACGGCGACAGTGACAACCACGAAGAGAAGGTGTGCCAGAGGTAGGGACGGCTGGTGGTGGTCGTCAACTGGAAGGGGCGGAAATTCGGGGGCGGATTGAAGCTTGGCAGCGACGGCGATTAAGTGGCGATGACACGATTGGGGGCAGCGGGATTTGGAAGGGATTTGAGGCGGCGGCGGCGTCTGGACGACGAGGGGAGGAGGTGGATGTGGCGGATGTACTCAAAGCGGCGACGGATTTGGCCGGAACAGCGTCGGCAGCGGCTGAAGGCGAAGCGGCGGGAGGGGGAAGGAAATTTCAGCACGTCAGTTCCACGCGCGCGACGTGTGAATATTGGGCACGGGGAAGTGATATATATTTAACTGGAGGCAAAATATACATCGTGCCCTAAATTATTCGACACCCACAAAATTTCATCCAAAAATATGTTCATTTGTCTTTTTTGCACATGCCACATATGTTCATATTTTTGGATGAAATTTTGTGGGTGTCGAAGGTTCAACATAACCCATGTCCATGATTTTTTTCGTGATTTTTGGACACTCGGAAGTGGGGTATCCGAAAACTAGTTACGGGTGCAACTAGTCGCGGATAATTCCCTCAAGGACGCGAAACTGTGCACCATGTGAAGAGGACGTGCGTGTGTACTGGGTTGAGCACCCACCTGCAGTTCAGAGCCGAGAAATGCATGTGAACCTCCGATCATTTCGGCCTTGCATGAAATTTCAGGAAAAAAGACAAGCAGAGTACACCAAGTCCATCCTCTTGGACTGAAAGGCAAGGACCATCAGAGAACACTTTACTCGGAGTTGTCATACATCATTACATCAATATGGACTAAGATTCGCCCCAGCCTTTCATATACGTGATGATGGATTCTACAAAACCCGGATTGGTAACTACCACTGGAGGAAGGTAGCTAGGCTCAATCGATCAATGGCAAAATGGCATCGGATGATCGATCAATGGACCTTTTTGAAAAAAAAGTACGTCCTCATACATTTTGAATCATAAATTGTGGTCGATTATCTACATGGTGAGTGCTACCTACGTTCCGACCCCAAAATGTGACTCGGGCAAAAAAGAAGAACAAAATGTTGCGTGAATGGCTTGAGAGTGCAGTTATCAGAAGCCAGCGGTCCCTCGTCTCAGTCGAAGGTTCCCATGCAACCACGCTGCTGCCTGAATTTGCACACACATCCATCGCCGACAACCATATATATCCAGCTTGTTTCAGCCATGCATCATCACCTGCATCTATTTTTGGGGGAACAGCAGTGATCCATCATCACCTGCATCATGAAGCTACTGACTTGTGCAACTTGTGCTGGCTGCTCGTCAGACCTGCATGTGAAGGAATCTGTTAGACAGCTTGTGCTTGAGGTACGCTTCGCCGCTTTCTATGACTTGAAGAAGTACTTGGTCGTCATTAGTTTCGGTGACTGGTAGAAATATGGGCACCGCTGGGACGACAAGTACTACTCTTCGTCCTCCAAGCTATGATTTCTGCGCGTCTCGTCTCCGCTCCTGCTATTTTTTTATAAAGGAAATACATTATTACTAAAGAAATATCAATTACAGCCAGCCTATGCTGTTGCTTCCGCCACCTGCAACTGAAAGAGGAAGACGATGATCACAGGATAGACACACGAATTTCTGGCGCACCAACGCCTGCCGCACTGACGGCTTTTCTATTGCTCTCAAGCTCCAACTCGATGCTTCAATGGAGTACAGGGCGGTGGGCTTTTATAGCCGCTCTAGCACGCACACACGATGCCACGGCCACGCACTGGACGCGCTCTGACGCAATCCACGCTCCCACCTCGCCACGACCCGCACATTCCGGCTCGCGCCCTGGACGTGCTCTGACGCGATCCACGCGGCCAGCTCGCCGTGCTGGACCTAGTCTTCCGCCTACCTCGCTACTGCCTAACGGAACGCACGCAACACACTCACGCACACGCCATGCCCGCCACGGAGCTCGACCTGGTGCACTGACACTTCGATCGCACGGCAATGGCGACATGGCTTATTGCTAACATATGCTATAACAAAATATCAAGAGCTAGTTAAGATACTGAGTATTCACAGAGCCAAAAGAAAAACAAAGAAAAAATCTTACGAACTAAGCAGCGAAGCAGCAGTAACTACCACCATCATAGGTCATACCCAGAATGCCAAAAGGTTCTCAGTAAACGACGCTGTCAAGAAAGGAACCGTACACAAACACCGTCATCAACTGACCATAGATCATGGGTTTCACCCAAGAAAAATTTGACTGAACTTCAGACAATGAGTTTAATAAGGACATGAACAGAGACCCGCCATTGTGAGGTAGTGAAGGTTAGATCTAAGTTTTCATACCGGAAGTCAAGACTTTGTGCTCAAAGAGCACCACGAAGAAGAAGTCCCAGTGTGTTAATTACCGCCCCCACTTGCCGAGACTGCTGCAAAATACCGATCATCCGGTTCACAGTCTTCACCAAATTGAAACTCGCCTGCGTCATCTCTTGAAAAATTGAACTCGACATGAGCAATCAACCATCATAAAATTTCCATTATTGCCAGCACCACGGCAATCGCAGCTAAATCTTCCATGGCGTGCCTCATGGTGCTGACAAACCGGAGTTTCACAACACCACTGGTCGATTGTCGACGCGGAGATTTGATCGAGGTTTGCCGCACCGTCGCGTGAAGCAGTTTCTTCCACATGTTGTCCCTCCCGAGCCGTTTTTGCGAGAATCACTCTTGGCACTCGACAGAAACTCGATCCGGTTGCAACAATGTCACGTAGACCAGATACACGTCAGTGAGCCGCTGTCTGTGCACAAATGATCAGACTGTCGCCATCATATGTGTCGTGGCCTCTATGAACCGGCCGCCACCGTTCTTATTTTTTAAGATAAAAAGGGCCCTCCCCTGGTTCCATTAAGATGCAACGACAACATCATCCAAGGTTTTGTAGCTCCGAATTACATCACAACAAGTTTTCACAACTGAAACAGACAAAGAAAGCACCAAACGAAGAACTACCACTAGTGGAAACACAGCCTTTGGTCTAGAGCCCCATTGGGCTCTAGTACCGGATGGGTTTTGGACCCGGACTAGGGGGGGGGGGGGGACTAGTCCCGGTTCAATGGCTAGGATGCCGCACCGGACTAGTCCCGGTTTGAACGGGACCTCTAGTCCCGGTTCGTAATACAGACCGGAACTAGAGGTGTCTCACCCGGCAGGGCCATGTGCGAGAACCTCTAGTACTGGGTAGTATCACGAACCGGGATTAGAGGTCCTCTGTTTTCCTATAAAAGCATAGCCCTGCTCACCCCTCTCCTCTGTTTATTTTCCATTTTATAAGGTGAGAGGTGTGTGCTAGTTTGTTGTTCCTTCCTATGCACAAGAGGTGTTCGATGAAATGCCCGAACTAGCTGAGCTCGAGTTCATCCCCATTTTATCCATGATTTGTCAAGATTTGGCGGCGCCCCTTCTATAGAAGTGTTCCAAGAGGTTAGCAACTAAACCCTTTCATCTTTCATTGATAATTTTAGCATTGTGATTGCGTTTGACATATTTATATAATGCAGATGGCCATCCATGGATGTACGCTGACCGACGCTCTAACGAGTACATTCAAGGGGTGCGTTCTTTTCTCAATGTGGCTGAGGCAAACACGCGGAATGGTTTTATGTGTTGTCCATGTCGTGCCTGTCGGAATAAGAAGGATTACTCTTCCTCAAAAATCCTTCACATCCACCTGATTCAGTTCGATTTCATGTCTGACTATAACTGTTGGACCAAACACGGAGAAAGAGGGGTTATGATGGAAGACAACGAAGAAGAAGAGAACGATGACAGCTATCCTATGTTCCGTGAATACGGTGGTAATGCAAGGGGGAAGCTGAAGATGAAGAGGTACCAGATGAGCCCATCTTAGATGATGATTTACGTCTGGTCATCGTTGATGCACAGACCGAAGCAGAAAGTGCAAATGAGAAGTTGAAATTGGAGCGCATGTTAGCGGATCACAAAAAAAGTTGTACCCAACTTGCGAAGATGACAACACAAAGCTCGGTATCACACTGAAATTGCTGCAATGGAAGGTAGAGAATGGTTTATCTGACAAGGGATTTGAGCAGTTACTGAAAATAATGAAAAAGAAGCTTCCAAAGGATAACGAATTGCCTGACAGTACGTACGAAGCAAAGAAGGTTCTCTGCCTCTAGTATTAGATGTGCAGAAGATACATGCATGTATTAATGACTGCATCCTCTACGCGGTGAGAAGTATGAGAATAAGAATGAATGCCCGGTATGTGGTGCATTGCGGTATAAGATCAGACGAGATGACCCTGGTGATGTTGAGGGCCAGCCCCCCAGGAAGAGGGTTCCTGCCAAGGTGATGTGGTATGCTCCTATAATACCACGGTTGAAACGTTTGTTCAGAAACAAAGAGCATGCCAAGTTGTTGCGATGGCACAAAGAAGACCGCAAGAACGACGAGATGTCGAGACACCCCGCTGATGGGTCGCAGTGGAGAAAAATCGATAGAGAGTTCAAGGACTTTGCAGGTGACGCAAGGAACTTAAGGTTTGGTCTAAGTACGGATGGCTTTAATCCTTTTGGGGAGCAGAGCAGCAGTCATAGCACCTGGCCTGTGACTCTATGTATCTATAACCTTCCTCCTTGGTTGTGCATGAAGCGGAAGTTCATTATGATGCCAGTGCTCATCCAAGGCCCGAAGCAACCCGGCAACGACATTGATGTGTACCTGAGGCCATTAGTTGAAGAACTTTTACAGTTGTGGCGTGATGAAGGGGTACGTGTGTGGGATGAGCACAAACAGGAGCCATTTGACCTACGAGCGTTGTTGTTTGTAACCATCAATGATTGGTCTGCTCTTAGTAACATTTCAGGACAGTCAAACAAGGATACAATGCATGCACGCACTGTTTAGGTGAGACTGAAAGTATATATTTAGGTAACAAGAATGTGTACCCGGGGCATCGTCGATTTCTTACAAGGCAGCATCCCTTAAGAAAGAAAGGCAAGCATTTCAAAGGTGAGGCAGATCACCGGACGAAGCCTACCCGCCCTACTGGTGATTTTATATATAATATGGTCAAGGATTTAGAAGTAATCTTTGGAAAGGGTCCTGGCGGACAGTTTGTTCCGAATGACGCTGACGGACACGTACCCATGTGGATGAAGAAGACTATATTTTGGGAGCTACCCTATTGGAAAGTCCTAGAGGTCCACTCTCCAATCGACGTGATGCACTGACGAACAATCTTTGCGTGAACCTGCTAGGCTTTTTGGACATGTATGGGAAGACAAAAGATACGCCGGAAGCACGGCAGGACCAGCAACTTGTGAAAGACGCAGACGACCTGCATCCAATGAAGACGGATAAAGGACGTCTAAGTCCTGCTAGCTACGCTCTTACCAAAGAAGAGAAGAAAATATTTTTTGAGTCCTGAGCAGTATGAAGGTCTCAAGGGAATAATAAACATGGCAGAGAAAAAATTACAGAACCTAAAGTCTCATGACTGCCATGTGCTTATGACTCAATTGCTTCCGGTTGCATTGCGGGGATTCTACCGGAAAATGTTCGACTACCCATTGTTCAGCTATGTGCATTCCTCAATGCAATTTCTCAGAAGGTAATCGATCCACAAATTCTACCAAGGTTACAGAAGGATGTGATTCAATGTCTCGTTAGTTTTAGTTGGTGTTCCCACCATCCTTCTTCAATATTATGACGCATCTCCTAGTACACCTAGTCGAAGAGATTATCATTCTGGGTCCTGTATTTCTACACAATATGTTCCCCTTTGAGAGGTTCATGTGAGTCTTGAAAAATATGTTCATAACCATGCTAGGTTAGAAGGAAGCATCTCCAAAGGCTATGAAACGAGGAGGTCATTGAATTTTGTATTGACTTTATTCCTGACATTAAGCCGATTGGTCTTCCTGAATCACGACATGAGGGGAGACTGAGTGGAAAAGACACTCTAGTAAGGAAATCAATAATATGTAGGGACGGGTATTCTTTCACTCAAGCACACTACACAGTTCTACATAATTCTAGCTTGGTGGCTCCGTATATCGAGAAACACAAGAATATTTTACGCTCCAACAACCCGGGATGCTGACTCCTTATTACAAAGGAACACATGGAGATTTTCGGGTTGGTTGCAAACACATCTCAACAATAACAACACTGTCTCAGATCAGCTGTACTTGTTGTCCAGGTCACCATCTTCGACTATATGGACTTTCCAAAGGTACGAGATAAATGGGAATACATTTTACACGATCGCCAAAGAGCACCAACCAAAACAGTGGTGTCCGCTTTGATGCAACAAACAACAATGGGCGAAAGGACACATATTATGGTTACATAGAGCAGATATGGGAACTTGACTATGGACCTTCTTTTAAGGTCCCTTTGTTCTGGTGCAAATGGTTCAACCTGAAAGGCGGGGTACAGGTAGACCGCAGTTTAGAATGACTACAGTGGATCTCAAGAATCTTGCGTACGACACCGAACCATTCGTTCTAGCCAATGATGTGGCTCAGGTTTTATATGTGAAGGACATGTCTACCAAACCGAAAAAAAGAAAAGATAAGCAAGCGAACCACATAGTTTTTTTAGGGAAAAGAAACATCGTGAGAGTGGAGGACAAGACAGACATGTCAGAAGATTACAATAAGTTTTATGAAATTCCACCCTTCAAAGTGAACATTGACCCAAGCATCAAGTTAAATGATGAAGATTGTCCATGGTTACGGCACAATCAGAAGAAAGGGACACACACGAAGAAAAAGTGAACACTAGATAGGGATGTTGTTGGTGATGTGTAATAATAATGTATTAAACCTTTTAACTGTGTTCTGAAAACTCAGAAGAAAACTCTAAACACTGATTTTTGGTTCTAAAAACTCCAACGGTTTACAAGCGCTCGAAAAAGTTAGAACAAAACACACGGTTTCCCCTGCATACAGCCCGACGGTGGCTCCTGAGTGCCCTGCATATCAAATGCACCGTCGGATGTATGCAGGGAATCTGAATGATTTGTATTCGGTCAATGAACTGAAGGATTTTGTAGATAGAACAAAACACACGGTTTCCCCTGCATACATCCCAACGGTGGCTCATGAGCGCCCGCATATCAAATGCACCGTTAAACGTATGCAGGGAATCCGAATGCTTTGTATACCAAAATGAACTACAATGAGTACACACTGAGTGCCGAACATGTCCGAGAGGGGGCCTATATATAGGGTCATGTGACTCATGAAGTGGTCTTGATAGTGTTGATCCAACAGCTCACAAGCCCTCAAAAGAAACACACCCCTCATCCAACGGATCACAAACGCTTGAAAGAAACACATAATCCGTGTGCTTCTTTAGTCCCGGTTGGTGTTACCAACCGGGACTAAAAGCGGGCTTTGCGGTCACAACTCGTGTTAGTCACATGTCCTCCTCCAGCGCTGCCCTGGGCACGTGTCCAACCCCAGCGCTGCCCTGGTCACGTGTCCTCCCCCAGCGCTGCCTTGGAGATCTATATGTAGTATTGTCGCCGACGGGGTAAACCCTAAGCCACGAACACATTATATCCACGAGATGGATCCGCCATGCCCTCCGCAGCGCCATCTGGATGAGGTCGAGCGTGCTCGGCAGAGCGCACTTGGGTGCTACCGCGGGAGCCTATCCCCCGTATGCCCACGAGCCCGGCGTGGAGAGGAATGCCTAGCTACCGGCCTCCTACTCCGGTGCCGGAGGAGGTGCGGAGGGCGTACGAGCGCGTGTGGTCCGACGTCCCCGACCCCGATGAGGATGCGTACGCCGCAGGAGTGGCATGGGGATCCGTGGCCGCATACGGCGACTTGGGCACATCTCCACCAGGTGCCGCCGCACATCCACCAGGTTCCGCCGCACCTCCTGGCGAGCAGGAGGAGGACGACGACGACTTCGACTGGAGCGACGACGGGGAAGAGGGCTGTGGGCCACAGATACATGAGGCCATGGAAGCCTTCTTCCAGTCCGTCCGCGACGACCGTGTCCAGCGAGCCAGGACTGTCTGCCAGCTCAAGGCGAAGGAGGCTTCTGAGCTGGCTTGGGCGCTGAAAGACTCATCCTCCATGGCTCGTGCCCTCCACCACAAACATGCGCGCGAGAACCAGGCGGGCGCGAACGGGGCTGGCTCCTCTTGCGTTCCCCCTAATCCTATGGTCTCCGAGCCAACAAGTCTGTTTATGTAGTAATATAACTATTAGTGATGTGTAATAATGTATTAAACCTTTTATGTAAATGTATGGGATGTTATTAAGGATGCTTTTAAAATAAAGATATGATTTTCAAATTCAAACAATATTAGTTAATGCATTTTTAATTGAAAATGACAAAATGGTTAATAGTTTGAACAGTTAGAATAATTGTTTTAGAAAACAAAAAATGATTTTGGATTAGTTATTCAAATTCAAACACTTTTCATGTTGAAATTTTAGTCAGATTCAAAAGTATGCAGAAGCTATTTAAATTCATATTTAAACACTTTTCAAATTCACTTTCAAACAATTAGGCCTTCGCGCGCAAAAAAAATATCAAAAAAGACACCTCTAGTCCCGTTGGAGCCACCAACCGGGTGGAGCCACCAATCGAAAACACCTCTAGTACCGGTTGGAGCCACGAACCGGACTAGAGGTACCAACCGGGACTAGAGGTCCCTGGGTATAAATACCCACAACCTTATCCCAGTTCAAGCCACGAACCGGGAACCACGAAGGAGGAGACCGCCACGACAAGAACGACGCCATCAGGCTGCCGAAATCTTCCGCCGCCGTGCCGTCGCGCTCCCTCGCCCTCCGACGCTGGCCGCCGCGTCCCCCTCGCCTCCGACACCACGCCGCCTCGCTCCTCTCTGCCTCGCGCTCGCTGTCGCCATCCATCCCATCGCTCGTCGTCGCGCGCAGAGGTAATTAGGGTTTTTTTCATCTCCTTTTTTTCCATAGGTTAATTAGCTAGGTTAGTTTAGGTGTTATCTAGGTAATTTTGTTAGTGGTTTAATTTAGGTGTTAGTGGTACAAGTTTAGGTGTTGATGCCCACAAGTATAGGGGATCGCTGAAATCTTCGTTGGGAAGTATTACCCAAGTTTATAGTTTGACACGATGGGAACACAAGAATACCAATAAGACTTTATCAATTGAGGCGTCACTCTCAACCACACCTGTATATCAATAAACTTGCAGAAATGATAGTGATGGCAGTGGTATGATTCAAGTAGCAATGGAACAGCAGTAGTGAACAAAAGGGTTTCCCAGTTTTCACCGGAAAAAGTGAAAGTGTAACTCAGAGATTTAAAATGTAGGCATGAGGTGATAGCGGGGTGTTGCATGAATAAGATTGATCACATAATAAGATATAAATAGCAATGGGTCTTAACTCTAACTCCGATATATGTAGGTATGTGTTCCGTAAATAGTTGTGCATACTAACCAAGAGAATTTGCACAACATCTATTGTTCTACCTGCCCATTTCACCGGGGCCAACTTGGAACTACAGGTAATTAAGGTCTACCCTTTCGAATAGCCCGGAACAACGCATTAACACTTCATGAACACATAGAATCCTCAAACTAAAACATCTCCCCCTTGTTTTCCCTATATGTCACTTTTAGGGTTCACAGGTTCAACATAATAGCAGGTGATACACTTTGCAGATAAATACCAAACTCAATTATATGATGGGACAAAATAAGTTCAATACTGAAATCATGCCACTCGGGCCCTAGTAGCAAGCATTAAACATAGCATAAGTGCATCAACACAATACAAAAATATCCTCAAGATAAACCCCTAAGATCTCGGACAACGGGTATCATTACATGATCAATCTCATCCAATCCCCATCCACCTCATATGCCTACAGCGGACTACTCACACATGGCGATGGTGAGGGAGCTCATGGTCGATGGAGATGAAGGCGGTGAAGAGGGCCTCCGGATCCCTCCTCCGGGGGAGAAATCCTGGATCAATCTGTCTCCGAAAATGAAGATCGTGATGGTGGCGGCGCTCTGTTTCGCGAAAGCTCTCCTCCTTTTAGGTCAGCCACTTTTTCATATATGAGGGGGTACGCGAAAGCCGAAGGAGAGGCGGTGCTCAAGGCTCCATATGGGTGGGCCCACGTGGCCCAAGGATCTGGCCGCGTGTCCCCCCCCCCCCCCCCCCCCCCCCTTTTTGGGCCTCCGGCACTTCCTCGTGTCCATCCTTTGCACATTGTCCTCCTTTTCCATAAAAAATGATGTGGTATTTTTTCCCCGATTTTATTTCCTGCAAAAATAGCCAGAAAAGAGACTTTGCTAAAAACAGCGTCAGATTCAGCAGTTTTATTCAAATATTGAAGGATTCCGGAGCAAATTTTGAAGCAAAGTACTTGGAAAAGTAGATGCATTTTAGGTGCATCAGCTGTTAGTAGAAAAAATTCATGGTGTTAGTAGTTAGTGGTACAAGTTTAGGTGTTAGTAGTTAGTGGTACATGTTTAGGTGTTAGTAGAAAAAATTCATAGTGTTAGTAGTTAGTGGTACAAGTTTAGGTGTTAGTGGTACAAGTTTAGGTGTTAGTAGAAAAAATTCATAGTGTTAGAAATGCTCCAAAGTTGGTACTTTTTAACAGAAATGAAGATGTGATTTTTTTACTTGTGTTTTCTTATTACTTGTGTAAATATTGCTAACTACAAATATTTTGCTAAGTGTAAACATTTTGCTTAGGTGTTAGTGGAAACATTTTGCTTACAAAATTGTGTTTTTAGTTTATTGTTCTCGGCGACGATGTCCCTGTTGGATCAGAGGGGCGATGTCCAAGACTAGGCTCTACCGGGCTGGCATTGAGAGGTGCTACCTTCCGGGACGCACAGCTTGGTGAGGAATCCGGGTGACGTCGTCGACCCGGATCTTCTTTGGTGGCAGTCGCGTGGGCCACGCTCGGTGCAGAGGGAGTAAGAGGTGGTACGTCACCGTACCAGGTAGGAGGACGAGCACGGCCGTCGCTACATGTATTTGTTAGATAGGTAGTATAACAATACCTTGTCGTTTCTTCAGAGGGTTCCTCCTCACGTGTGCTATGACCCTGTGAGGGTTCCTTATTTTTGGATGCGCAGCGCCCACGGCTCAGGATCCGTTCGAAGTTAGTTTGAGAGGTTAATGCATGGGAGAGGAGATGTATTAGTGATATTATTCGTGATGTATTAGGGTTAAATAAAAATGGACCCGAGCAATGTAACTGGATTAAATAAAGATACTTTTGCATATTTGATCAATGCTGCTTTTGTAAAGTGAGGAAAATAATGTTCCCTATTTTGAATTATTCTGCTAATGCTAACAATGCTTTATCTTTCTTTTGTATTAGTTAAGCAATGGATAACTTCAACAGTAGAGAAGGGGAAGAGGACATTTTCGCCATAATGCGGCAACCCGCGGGTGGAGCTGAAGACAGTGGAGCAGAAGATGGCTCACAGTTTTTGAACGAGTCCGATCCGGGAATGGAGCTGGAACGAAGGGACGAAGCACAAACGAGCACCGAGTGCGATGACGACTCACAAATTGGTGGACCCCCGCAGTCTGGCGAGGTATATTATGCCTCTGTTGATCAGATGCAATAACTGATTTGTATATATATGTATTAACAAATGTTTTTATTTTTAGACCTCCGCATCGACCCAATCTAGTAAACGAGGCCATGCCAAAGGGATGGCCGCAGATGCGCATCTCCGAATTGACCTCGTCTCTCCAGAGGGCAAACCGTTGGAACCCAAGGCGAACGCAAATAAGTTTGTGCATCAATGCGGAGTCATTGTTAGAGACAACGTGGAGATCAATGTTCGGGAATGGAATAAGCCAGCAAAGGTAGAGAGAGTTAGTTATGTCGACGACAGAACCAAAGGTGTGCTTTGGGACAAGCTCATTGCACATTTCACCCTACCGGTCTTGGATTTAGAGGCAAAGACAAAAGCCATGATGGACAAAGTCAAGCATTTCGCTCTTAAGAAGATGGCTGAACAATTCAATAAGTACAAGAACAGATTATACTATGCGTGGGTCGTAGATAAGAAAGCTCCAGATTTCACTGGCACACTAGAGAGGCAGAGGGCTCACTGGAACTCATTTCTGGAGTACAAGAATTCAGAACTAGCTAAGCAAAGGTCGAAAAAGAATAAGGATAATGCAGCGAAAAAGAAATATCACCATAAGATGGGGGCAGGTGGCTATAGAAGTGCCGAGCCTAAGTGGGATCAAGTTGAGGCCGACATGCGCACAAAAGGGATCACTCCAACTACGGAGGCGTGGCCCCATAGGGTAAGAAATTGGGTACTTGGGCATGGGGCGGAGTATATATGACATGGAAACAGGGGAGTTAATAGTTGATGAAAAGAAAGAAATTCATATACCCCAGAAAGCAATTGTTGATGTAATCGCCGAGCTTCAAGAGGGAAAGTTTATTCCCGACAGAGAGAACGACGAGCTGTCAAAGCCCTCGGGAACAAAGAAAAAGGGGGGCGAATACGAGGCTATGGACCTAGTGTGCAGTGGGAGCATGGGTTTCCCGAGGACTGTGGTTCTTATAGAAGCCGAGCAAGAACAAAGAGGAGGAAGGAGCTGGAGGAATCAGACCGGTTGAACAACCTAGAAAGAAAGAACGGTGAGTTAGTTGCTCTCTTTGCGGAACAGCAGAAGCAAATAGATGAAATGCGCGAGCAAAGGCCAACTCATCAGCTGCAGCAAAATAGTCAAGGCGACCCATCTCAGCGGAGAACCAGCGTGGCTTCCACAGGGGTCAATGCTGATGAGGCACCGACGGATCGCTACCCCGTGGATTATATCACGAAGAAGACAAGTTGTGAGCTACATGTGGCAGTGAGGAACTTATCCGTGAAGGCGGCGGACGGCTATGCTTTAACTTGTGAATCTACAGCATTGTGGCTTGGCAATGAGATTCCAGATGGCTACGGTCATTTCGGCGTGGATCAAATTTTACCAGGATATGAATCACTGGACCTTGACATCCCTAGAGCTGATGATAAGACGACACTAGGAGATGTCGGGGGTGGTATCATTCTATGGCGCAAGAAATACATCGTGTTTTCAGGCTGGGCGCCAAGGCCATCATCATCTCCTCTGAGTCACGATTCACCACCTCCAAGTCCACATGATGACGAGAGGGACGACCACCACAACACGAGTCCATCTCGATCTCCGCCACCGCTTCAGCCGACTCCGCCGACGCATCAGCCGACTTCTAAGCTGACTCCGCCGCCTTCGCCCACTAAGGCTCAGGACCAAAAGGGGAAGCGTGCCACTTCATCGATGGGTTACCAGCGACGACCCTGACAGGAGCCCCTCCCAAAAGTACCGCTGGCTCCTCTCGTCAGAGCTTACGACATGACTAAAGAGGAAAATGACGCGATCATGAAGGCCAAGGTGAAAAGATAGTTTGCACCGAGAAAGCCCTAGCCAAAGCGAATATTTGCTCCATCAGAAATAAAGTGGGCTAAGGACTTTCTTGAGCATCCATCGCAAACTGAGATAAAATAGGCTAGATGACTATTTGCGATGTATGAGGAGAACTAGTTCCCACATGACGGGAAGTAGTAGTGCCAGCAGGAAAAGAGACGTTGCCCAGCTCGGAGAACAGGCAAAACAGTCAATCTCCCCGCTCAAGGTACCCACTGATTAGGGCTTCGCGGCGGGCGCCATTCCAAAGGGATACGCGGCGGAATTTGCTGCAGAAGCTGGTATTACTCTTTCTCAACTGGAAAGAGAAGATATCCCCTACGTGGGATGTAGTATGGAAATGGAAATACGGGAAGCCTCTGCTGTCACCTGATCAGATCGAGATTCTACCAACACAAATGCGAAGACTGCATGACTGGTACTTGCAAGTCACAAAGGTAGATCGAAAAATTCTCGTTGTGAAAGTTACAGAAGATCATTACATAGGTGAAGACGAGGTACAAATTTATCTTGAAGAACTCTCTTTTTTATACAAGCTTGACGCCCTCGACTTGAGTCTCGTCAGTACCTATTATCTGTAAGTGATTCAATTCATTTATTTCTAAAATAAAGTCTCTATCTCAGCTCGGTCATTGCCTGTAGTAATTATGCTCACTACGCTATTATGTAGAATGAAGAGTGATGTGACAAAAAAAGAATTTTTGACACTGGCTTCGTTGACCCAAAACGAGTTAATGCAGACTTACTACGGGACTACGCCAAGGAAACGGAGGACAACTTGCTAAGGTTTATACAGAGGCAGCATTACAAAAAGCAGATAATGTTTCCTTACAACTTCAAGTAAGAGTGTTACTGTCTTATACACATTAATTTTTACGTACTCGATATTAAGTGTAACTGATGAGTTACTGACTTATATAAACGTGCGCAGTTTCCATTACATTCTGCTAATCATTGAAGTTGACTCTGCAAGAGTTGAAATCTAAACTCATTGGCGTATCCCGAAGACCGAAGAGAAGTACCAAAGCATACTAGATGCGCTCCAAAGGTAATTTTAATCATTATCGCACTATATCGATCTCTTTTGTAAATTTCATGACATATCAAGTAACTAATAACTCATTTATTCAATTTTTTGCCGGGCAGGATTTGAATTTTTTTTCAAAAAGAGGACACATGGTGAATTTAAAGAGAAGCTTAGTTTTCATCATCACGAGGTAAGTAGTACGAGCTAGCTAGATTCGCGCAACTCTTTAATTCTAATTTCAATACCATATTATACCATGCTTGATTATTATTTGATTGAATTCTATTCTCGTAAAATACGTCAAGAGGCAGTCACCGGGTACCAATTTGTGTGGATACTTCGTTTGTGAGTGGATTCGCCGGGAGGTCAGTGAGCGGCGCAGATCGACAAGTATAGAAGTACGTAAACAAATATATTCATAATTTTATTTTATTACCATCAATTGTCTTGAGTGTCATTCATAATTTTTGTTATGATGATTGATATTCATATTGATCTCCTTCTTTTATAGTTGAATAGAATGCGGAGGGAACTGCCACTAAAGGAGCGCTTTCTTCCAATTCAAGAGAAAATTGCGGGATTTTTTATGGACTATGTCATAAATCCAAAGGGAAAATACAATTGCACGGGCTCTAGTCCCTGTTATGATCTCCATGTAATCGAATAGACAGGCTCTAGTCCCGGTTATGATCTCCATGTAATCGAATAGACAGGCTCTAGTCCGGTTATGATCTCCATGTAATCGAATAGACGTGAAACGATATTTCCTTTATGAACATTTTGATATGCTATATGTAGTTTTCTGATTTGAAATTAATTAACCATATATTTTGCAACATTTAAATAATAAATAAGGTGAGAATACAAAAAAGCTAGAGGCTGCCACGTGGGAGATTTTCCATGCGCGCAGGCCAGCGGCCACATGGGAGACCTTTTGTCACGGGTCGTAACTGAGCCGGGACTAGATGGGGGGCCTCTAGTCCCGATTCTGTAGTCCCGGGTGCCAAGCTGGGACTAGAGGGTCTCACGACCGGGACAAAAGGCCTTATTTCTACTAGTGATACAGGCTAGCTAAGCGAACATTCTCGGTCAGGGCTTCACACGCCAGTTCTTACTTCCAACGCTCTGTAGCACATGGCACCATCTTCATCCCGGCCACCACCATTCTGAGTCGCTGGTCTCACAATCTTGACATCGTCATTCTTCGTCGCATGCTCCCGAGCTCGCCGGCCATCCGATATAGACTTCGAAGGTGCACAGCTCCGGCAGCTAGCAATCGAGCAGTACCAACCTGCACCTGGACCTCTAGCCAATTAGCTAGCATGCTCGTTATACCTGCTCGCTCGTACACATGCACAGCAATGATCCATCCCGATCGGTTCAGCGGCCCGCGCATCTGGCCTGGCCGGATGTCACCATGCGCCATGCACATGCCTGTCTGGCTGTGTAGGTGAGGTGCGCACGTACATGGACAGCGGATCTCCATTACAGATTAGATCTGAGGAGATGGCCGGATTCGTAGACTAGTGAATGAAACATGACACGGTATCAGAGTGCTCCAATTTGAGTCATAGTTTTTGCAGTTTATCTAAAAAATGTTACCTCCACTATGTCCACAAATAGTTCACTTAAGTCATACCTCCAAGATTTGTATGCACCTGAGAGGGGAATGTTGAAGTGGATGCGTTGACTGTCTAAACCTTTTCCAAATTGCAACTTAATATATATGGATCTTTTTAAACCGACGAAGCGCATGATTTTCCCATGTTGCCACCAGGGGAGCAGAAATATTATGGATCATTGTTATTTCCAAATTATGAAGCTGCTAGTTTGTTTCTCTATGCTATACTGACACTAGTGTCTTTACCGTCGGGTTATTTTACGGTACATCAAATGATTTTGGGCCGTTTATTCTCACTAATCCAACGGTCCAGATCGATGATACTACACAAGAATTGGTGTAGTATATTTCAGCGTGAAGGGTAATTTAGGTAGCACAGTGCGTCTAATCAGTCAGCAATGGTGCCCGTGATACAGGTCATTTGCGGTTGTTGTTCTGGCGGTACCCGCTCGTGGATTCGAGCTTCACGATGACCGTCAGCACATGGTGGGTGAGCACAAAGAGCGGCGCCAGGCGGAGAGGCAATGGACGAGGCGGCCAGGGCAGAGAGAGGCATTGTACGAGGCGGCCAGCGGTTATGGAGGCGACAGAGAAGGTAGACTCCATGGTCGGAGACAGGCTGGTTGAGGAGAGCGACACCTTGAGGAAGGAGAGGGACCTGTTCGACTTCGCCGTCCATGCGGAGCAGCAGAAGCGGTCAAGCGGAGGGACGTCCATGAGACTGACGGTGCCGACGAAGCAGTAGCAAGATCGTCTAAAGTCGTTTTGCAGGGGCTGACGAGTTCCATGCGACACCGGCAAAAGCTTCGGCTGTGACGCTAGCTTGCGACTTCCGCGACCAGGAGTTCTGCGCGGTGTGCGCACATACCGCGGCCAGCATCCGCTCATGTTGGCGAGCCGTGTTCCTGGCTAACCCGCGCATGTGCGACCTGTGCGGCAACTCCGTCCGGGGCATGCACTACAGCCGCTGGCCGTGCGGCTTCGACATGCTCACAGCTCACGCGCACCCTGTGTGCCCTGAACTGCCAGCCACGATTGTCTCAGCCTTGCACCTCCTCTTGCTCACCGTGGCCTCGCCGGTCGACTGCACACGCTGCAGCACCATGGCGGAGTGCCGGAGTCCAGCGCTAGGGCGGAGGTGCGCCGCGTTCAACCATCCACTAGCTCTCCCGTGTCCTTGTTCTCGATCGGCTACACGATGGCATCCATCCACGGAAATTATGCAATGAAGAAATTACCAACATATCCTTGGGCCTACCTCTGGCCTAATAAATTTCAACCGTTGGATCCGCTATATACTACACGCTAAAAACTGTAGTAAGATGTACCGTAAAATATCCCTTACCGTCTACTCCCTCCGTTCCACAATATAAGATGTTCTAGCTAAATCGCATGTTGGCTAGGTACAAAACCAAATAAGTGTACATACACACTAAAACATGTCCACATACATCTAGATACATGTGAATATGAATGTAGACAAAAGGTAAAACATCTTATATTTATAAACGGAGGGAGTATATCACAATTTTTATGAACAAGAAGCACTCACACCTGGTACTACCGAGTCCTTCCTTATGGTTCTATTATCGCTATAGAAATGTCTCATTAGTCATCTTTCATTTATCAGAGTTATGAGCACATAAAAGAAACACTATGGAAATTCCTCAGAGAATTGTTTTGTTTGTGTATTTACAACTTGGTTGTATCTGGTTTTAACGTTTTCTGACCTCATTTGGTATTGCCCTTCAAGTGCGATCATACTTACCTGACTCGACCCATGGTTGTTGATCCATGTAAAGATAGAGGGGATTGTCATTCTCCCCACGAGGATCAAGCTTCAGAGTTAACAGGTTCTAACAGTCTAGTCACCGACAGGTTTGAGGTTTGTAATCAAAAGGTAAATCAACAATCGACAAGATGAACAAGCAAGGGAACAGGAAATAGGTTCTCACAACTCTACTACCCAGATCCACCAGTTTAAGTACGAGTTCGAACAGCAAGAGGTTTAAGAAAACAGAGACAACCACGGTCAGACAAACTGTCGAACAGGTTCCAGGCCACACATCTAACCAAGAACAACAAGCACAAGACTAGTAGCTAGACGGACAACAAGAGTGTTGATTTGCAGACGAAGAAGTCGAGTTCAGAAGCACTTCTGCTTCAGCTTATGGGCGTGCTTGTCGATGATGACGGTGATGATCTTCTCGAGCCCGTGGCTAGAGACGTCGTCACAGCCTCCTTCCTCTCATTGCTGATCTCGATCTAGATCCTCTCTCTTTTCTCCTTGCCGTGAGCATGTCGTGTGTCCCCCGTCGCCATCACCTCACTGTCTTTCTTGCGTACAACCCCCTGGGGATCTGATTCACTTCCTCAAGTCAGTCCTCGCCTAGCTGGCCCTTTTACCAGAGGCCCCTCCTTCTTCCTTGTATATGGCGATGATGTGTGTTTTGGGTGCCTTTTGGTGCGAAAAGGCACCCAAAACACACATCATCGCCAAAATGACTAGAAACACAGGTGACAAAAGCACTGATCAGTTGTACTGCAGTGCATGTGGTTCTGGTGTGGCACCCTCGTGACATCGGATGTCCCAGGAGACGGCATTATGCACTGCTGCTCAGCCGAGGACTTCGGCATGTTTGCTTGGGTTTAAATTTGGCTTTTATTCTTTTACTTATAAGTGACAAAAGCACCTCGGTTTTTAAATTTTGGATTATACTATCATATAACAATGTCCGGTTAAAAGATCTTAGCTTCACTAACCCAATTTTCGTATAAGGCCGACCCACGTGACCCATCGGCCTTGAACTTTTGGGCCGGGTCATTGACCCGGCGGGCCAGACCGGCCCATTCCCATCCTGTGAAGCTGACTCGAGACAACATGGTCAGGATACGGTGACCTGGCACCATGCCACTAGATCAGCTAGCCACTCCGACCAGTTGGCTTGGCTTACCATTTCATCTTTTGCGTTGCCAATCAGGTCACGGATCCGCCTACGATGCAGCATGCTATAAAAAGGTAGGAGTAGCATAGAAAGTGTAGAAGCAACACTTAGCCTACGACCCAGAGTGTGAAAAACCCATGGACGCCGATGCCGGTGATTTGGCACCCAATACATCTCCCTCTTGCAACCAAGATTGCGTCATCCAGCTAGCGAGCATAACAGCCCTCATCGTCGTTGGGGTGCTCGTCATGTTCCTCCTGCACGTGCTGGGTTCCCTACGCAGGAGCTCGAGCCACAAGGTTCTTCACGCTGTGGTATTCGGGGCTTACACGCTCTCCTACTCACTGGTGAGCTTCACGCTCGGGCTTATGCAACGTTCCGACGACTACTTCGACGAGTTCCCTGTGTGGGCTGTATGCCTGCTCATGCTCCTCGGCGGCACGGATAGCCTCATGGCGTGCAACCTCAACGACGTCGACCACTGGAAGAGCTTCCAAGTGAAGCACCTATTCAAGGTAGGATTGGTTGTTTATATCATGGCAGAATTTAGACAGGAGATGTGGGAATACCGATGGCCGTTATGGGCCATGGTATTCGTCAATGTCCTCCAGTCATTCGTGGGGATCAAGTCCATGAGGATGGCGAGCAAGTCCAACCAGCTCTCCAAGAATGTGAAGCCAATCGTCGACTACATGAAGGGAGAGGACAAGCGGAAGCTTGCTTCGGACAAGACCATGAAAGGCTACAGGTATGTCGTCGCTGGCGAGCATAGGATGAGAAACCACGGCAAGCGACCCATGGATCTGTCAAGTGACAAGGAAGTGGAAGACATGAAGATCACGACCGTGGACCAGATCTATGAGTGCGATGGGATCCTATTGCGCTCCGAGAGGGGCGAGCTGCTCAAGGACATCTGCCTCTCCATGGCTCTGTCGAAGATGCTCAACCGGAGGTTCGCCGGCTTCAAGCTTGCTGAGGTGAACCTTCCCAAAACCAAAGATTTTGTGTTCAAGGTTCTACTCGACGGGAACAATAAGTATGAGAGGGCGTTCAGGGTCATCGAGGTAGAGCTTGGCTTTGTGTATGACTTGTACTACACGAGGTATCCTTTCCTCTACCAGAAGGTCCGCCACTTTGCCCTCTGCCTCCCTGTCGCCATGCTTACCTTCTGCTCGTGGCTCACCTATGACCTCTTCAAGCACCTGAAGAATAGTGTCGCTAGCAGCATATCTCTGATAACTCTATTTTTGATGGCGGTGGTCACGTTCTTGGAGGCATTCCAATTGTACCTGCACATGGCTTCAGATTGGTTCAAGGTGGAGTTGATCCGCAGCTACGTCACCAGGCCTTCCTTGCATAAAAGCGGTTGTTTCTCTCACATGATCATTGGTCTTGCTTTGAGGTTGAAGAGGCTCCGGCCATGGGAAAACAAGCTTGGGCAGTACTCTCTCCTCCAGGATTTCAACGGCACACGTCGCATTGGCTATTGTGTTCACTATATGACATTGTGCCTTGTTGACAAGCCCAAGAAGGGGCGCAAGAGAGGGAAGCTTGTCAAGATGTCAGCACAAGTGAAGAAATCAATCATTGACTCCCTCATCACAAGCCGAGGTTACCTCACAAATGGGGCAAGCTCACTGCACAGCAATGGCGTCCATGAGCTCGCAAGAGAGTGCGAAGATAGCAGTAGTAGTGACGAGATGGTGATCCACACCATACTGGTATGGCACGTCGCCACAACAATTTGCAAGCACAAGCTTGAAGCTGCACTTGCCGAAGATCAGCAGATGGCGGCGCTCTCCGACGAAGAGAGCAGTGCAGTCGACACAGCCTCCAGCTTGTCCAATTACTGCGCGTACCTCATTGCTTTCGCGCCGGACCTCCTGCCCGGCCATAGCTTTGAGACGGCATCCAAGCTCGATAAATCCATCGAAGAAGCACGTAACTTGCCGTCACTCCGAAACGCCAAGACGATGGACAAGAAGTGCGAGATACTATTGAGTATCAACGGCACCGATAGCACTGATGTCGTCGTTGTGGGCGCTCGTCTTGCGAGGCATTTGATGGAGAAGATCGAAGACAGGAAGGTGCGCTGGGAAGTGCTCTCAGATTTCTGGGCAGAGATGGTGCTATACGTCGCGCCTTGTGACGACGCCCAGGCCTGGGCGCACCTGGAGGCCCTAGCCAGAGGAGGAGAGTTCATCACGCACCTGTGGGCGCTGCTCACTCACGCCGGCGTGCTGGAGCGACGCCCCGTTGAACAACCGGCTTCCGTGTGATCGGTTCAAGCCTCCCACCTGCATTCCAGTCATATGCAAGCAAGTACTGTAGCAGATTTATTTCGTATGTGCCTTAGATCCGAAAAAGAGCTTTACAATGCCATATGGCGCCAGGGGGAAATCTAGACCGTCCGTTTTGTCCATCCGACGGACGAGATTCGCCGTTGACCGACGGATAAAAACAGACCAATCTGGACGAATCTGGTCCGTCGGACGAACGAAACGGACGGCCTAGATTTCCCCCTGGCGCCATATGGCCCAGAAATCCATGTATCTTCGCTAGTACGGGCCGTGATGCGTGTGTCGCTACGTCTTAAAATCATTGTAGTATGTGTGTAAGAATAGTATGTGTGTAAGAACATTATGGTTCCATTTCCACTATTGTTATTCAAATATAATTAGGCCATCTATACCGATGTACTCTCATTTCAACCTGGTAGTATAAATATTGGCGTAATCTTTGGATGTATTATCGAGCCTCTCGCATCACTAGCTGTAAAGCACACTAGCGACTGTACTTTGTAAGTTGGACGCGCCATGCAAATAATCCAACACTATTTTTCTTTTTTTTAGAAAAAAATATGGTTCACCCCCTGGTTCCATTGACATGCAACCAAAGTTCATACATCGTTTTAGGCTCAACCTCACACTCAGCAGCCAACGCTTATTACAACCTCAGGACTCAGCTTCAAGCTATAACAGAAACAACAAGGAGAAAACGAACTACAAAAGCCTAGTAGAGCACACTTGACCAGCGCCGTTTTCTCCCAGTCGACCCTATCGCCACCTCCTCATCACCTCAGACTGGGGGGCAGCGTCTTCTCCAGATAAACCCAGCATGTTCATGTCCAAGCAATCCGCAGCAGCTCCCCCCTCACATGATCCAGTTTTAGCAAATTTTGGTCCATCGGTGCGGACCGTTTGTCCATACACAGAATTTTCCAGGTTTTGATAGATGCTCCAATTCTCCTTAAGATCTCCTTGACACCTAGCCATCTTTAAACCCTGGAAACACATTTCATTCCGCACAGTCCATAAGTTCCAGTGTAGCAGAGGAGAAAATATTAGTGACAGAATTATTATTTTCATTCGGCCACCATCTAGCAATAGATTCAAAATTTCCCCCAATGCACACACCTAGAACATTCGATATATCTGACCAGATAGATCTAGCAACAATGCAATCACAAAATAGATGATGAATACTTTCAGGCTCAGAACAAAACACACAGGTCAGGTCATCTATCTTCTTGCGTTTGCTCAGATTATTTCTAGTCAAGAGTTTGTCATTAGCAAGTAACCACAAGAAAACGTGGATCCTAGGGGGTATATGCAAATTCCAGACAGCTGGGGTATGCACAGGAACAACCCCTCGGTTGTTAGGGACACCATAAAAGGACTTGACTGAGTATTGTCCGGATGGATGGAACAACCACACCGGACAGTCTTCATCACCAGATAGTCACAGTTTCAATTAAAGCCACAAGTTCCAGCCAACGGCCAAGGACCTGTGGGGAAACTGTTCTCCTAAAGGAGATTTTAAGATCAGTTCCATCCCAAAGTTCAGACACCGTGCAACAATGTTCATTAGCTATGATATAAATATCCCAAAACAACGTTGCCAACGAACAATGCCCTAGCCAGATGTCTTCCCAAAATAAAACCTTATTCCCATTACCAACTTTCCAACGGTACCCAATTTTAGCTGCCGAAGCCGCCCACATGATCCCTTTCTAGAAAGAGGAACATCGGGTGGATAATGAAATTAACTGCCATGTCCACAAACTGACGTTGCTGAAAGAATGATCATATTCTTGGAAGCGTTGGAAAAGGCAAACGACAATTCTGATAATGCAAGTGAACTTCTATATAGATCTTCTTTGGATTCAACAACTTTTCTGTAACAGTATAGCATATAGATACTAAACTTGCAGGGTAAGAAGCCTCCTAGATACGAGGTGGGAGTCCTAGATATGAGGTGGGAGCATAATCAGAAGCCTCCCGGGTCGCCCCCGCCTGGGCGACTCCGGAGGAACCTCCCCTGACCCCTCCAGCCTCCCTCACCGGCGTGCTCCTGGCCGGCGCCGCCGCCGAAGCCGGCGACGGTGGTAGCGCCCTTCTCATCAAAGGACGAAGGGGAGGAGAGTGCACCGTCGCGGCGGCTCCATGGGCGGTAGTGGAGTGGTGGTGGCGGTTCAAGGGCGGCGCAGCCTTGGAGCCGGGGCTTGAAGCCGGAGTGGTGCTTTGGCGACGAGTGGCGCGCAGCATCGGCATCAATCTCCGGCGGCATTGTGGTGGATCGGACCAGGGCCTTAGGGCCCGATCTGGGTCGTCTCCTGCCATGGACGGTTTGTGGTCGTGCGCTGCGGCTGTTGCCGCTCCGACTGATGGCGTGGGGGCCTGGTGTGCTCGGATAAAGGCGACGGTCCTAGGATTCCTTTCGCGCCAAGATGAAGATTTGCCCGCTTGTCCTCCTAGATCTTGCCGGACTTTCGGGTTCTGGACGGCTCTACTGGCGAACTCCGATGGGCGCGTTATGCCTGGAGATTGCTCGATCAGGGGGGATTTGGACATGCCCATTGGGTTCTCTGTTAAGGAGGGAGCAGCGCGAAGCTCTGCTATCTGTTGCCATCTTGGGATATGTTTAGCTTCATGGTGAAGTCAGAGGCAGAGTTTTACCTTTCAGGTGTGAAAATATAAATATAAGGTCTGACCTTAATTGGTTGTGTCTGACAATGGCGATGAGGAACTTGCTTTGAGTTTTGGGATTCCTAGCAGCGGTGTGTAAGTACGTGACACGACATCAAGTGAAGTTCGAAGTTTTACCTTTCAGGGTGAAAATATAAGGTCTGACCTTAATTGGTTGTGTCTGGCAATGGTCTTGTTTAAGGCATTGCTTTGAAAGCTGGGATTATCTTCAGGGTGATTCCTGGAGGAGGCGTCGCTTTTGAGAATTTGGACATGAAAGTGGCTGTGCTATTACTTCAAGGACCTGTAGTCGTGGGATATAATATTGGCTACACCCGAATTTTTTTCAAAATTGTTTGGAACTCATAAATAAGATTTTCGAATCTTTTTAATTGGAGGAGCACTGGCTCAGGAGCCAAAAAAAAAAATCTCCAATCTAATTTTGATTTATTTTCTCGAAAGCCATAATGACTTTCCGAAATGTACAGGTTATATATTATGCTGAACATCCATAGGATATTTTTTAAAAATATATATATAACATTTTTAAGCAAGAAAATATGAGAATTCAGTCAACCATTCAGTGCGAAATCAGCCAATATGTACTTCTTTTTGCGAATGAGCCAATACGTACTTCATTTACAATGCTCCAGGATTCTTACACATGAACTTGTCTGAGTGAGATGTGCCTCTAGCGTTTCCTCAGCAAAAACGGAACCAGTCATTGCTCATACAGACATACAGGTGCTGCCACAGCTTGAAAATTGACAGCATCAGCTCGGCCAGTACATACGTACAGGAACTACAAGCCCCTACCAGCTACAGTACACAGTGCTCTACGCCAAGGCCATTAGCCCAACTTCAACACGGGCTCAGTACGTGTTCTGGGGGTTGAATCGCCTCCGTCCGTCACGCTTGTAGTAAGGCGTGTCGTCGACGGTCTTCCGCACGTACTCCATGAAGGGCTGAGGCGTGCGAGGGGAAGCAGGGTCAAGGGCTGCAGCCGCGCCTGCTGCTGCGGGTGCGGGCACTGCCTGCCGTGCTGGTGCCTGTCGGGCCGCTGGTCTCTCTAGCAGCTTCATGAAGATCGCGAGTGTGGCCGCTGGTACAGCAATGCACGACATGATAATGGCAAACGTGGTTAAGCCTGACGACGACGATGGCTCTGTTCTGTCTCCCGTAGAATGGTCGACTTCCACTTCTTCAGTCTGGCCTGTAAAAGGGGAAAACAATGCCGAGTTAAGATCAGAGAGTAATCACCGTCGGTCAATGAGAACTCGAATCAAATCATACTATTAAGAGGAGCTTCCCCATCCAGATATTAGGCAATGGATCAGAGGAAACACCCAGTACAAAGCTAAAAGTTTATCAAAACAGCTACTATTAAGAAAATGACTGCTGTGAACATACGGTCTCCGATAATAGTGAAGTCCGGGTCCTGGCCAGAATGAATCACCACATCCCTAGTATTCGTCCTCGCAGCAACAGATACCTAACAGGGTGACAAAAAATGTTAGCCAATGGCTGACAGCTTTTCAATGTTGCACATCCAATCAAAATAAACCAAAAAAAAAAACTGCATGTTTCCTTATGTTGTTTTACTAGTTCCATGGCACTGCCAATTATGCCTTCTGTTTCACTCCACCATGTGCACAAATCAAGGAATCACCAGATATAAGAGAGAGTTCATGCGAAATGGCAATGGATACTCCTACTAAATGACATGCTACAACAAATTAACCTCTACTGACCTATTAAAGCAGGGGTAGAGAGTAGAAATATTGCATTAATTCTCTTGATTTCCTCAATAGGCATTATGAAATCCACAATAGCAAAATAATCTACCTTGTGTACAGTCTAGCTAGCCATAAATACACAATGAATCGATATTCTAGACTAGAAACAAACAACCTTACCATTATGAAATCTGATTTTCTAGAAGGATGGCTGATCTGCAACCTTATAAGAGCTGTCCCATGACTTCTCGCCTTCAAAAAAGAACAAAACATAAAGCAGTGTGCATAGAAGACTAATGAGAAATATGCTTAAACTTGAACTCCTATTCTTGTCACAACTCACCATACTCCAGAGTTAAGCAGAACTAAGCCTTACAAAGTAAGAAACACTTATAGGTTGTGTGGGTTTTTCCTTCCTCTTTTTGTGATGTTGATGGGCAAGATGTACAGAATCAGAACCAAGCCTACCAGGAAACTCTTATAGGATGTAGATGTAGAAATCCTTAGCCCCCAACACACACAATACAATAAAGACCTAAAGCTTGAATTTCAGCAAGCATCGAATACCTGTAGCACAAAACGCTGATGGGCGCCATATGTACCATTGACATCTCTGGGCATGATAATTGACACAACATCAGGATAGTTTGTTTCGATCTTTACATGTGCTATTCCAAGTGCTTCAGTGAAAATATAACCTGGTGGAGGGGAGAAGAGGTTAAGATGAGATCAATATATCAGAGAATAAGTTAAGCTTTTAATAATTAATACTGATAAATACATTACTGATCTACCTAATTCATCAGCATATTTTACATCCAGTTCAACTTTATCATTCACAGAAAGATGGGCTATCTGGATTGATGATTCTGCAGCAGCCACTCGTACTTGTGCAACCTGTACAATAATGGTCACAGCATCAGGGTCAAGAAAATTCTGACTAAATGCATATAGATGTAGGGAAAGGTGATTGTTAATCCCATGATACCAGCAGTAGTTATAAAACACCTGGCACATAATTAGTTCCAAAAAAAAGTGAACTCCTTGGATGGTTTAGATACACCAATTAAGCATAAACAGGCTCTAATTTAAAGCTCGAATAGATTTATAGATATATTCTTTTACCAGAAGTAAGGATTTCATGCAAGTATTTAATTCCTGGTTGAGTGAACCACAATACAGCTTTGACAAAGTGGTCCCTAATCTCGCGATAGGACTAGTAGGAACTACATAAGACCTAATAGTATTGTTACATTCACAAATGGACTTTATTTCCTAAAGGAGTTCAACTGTATCAAGAGAAATATTGAAAATGTGATTCAGACGAATGATGGAAACAGCAATAATCTTGGAAATATATTATTTAAAGCGTAAACAAACTGATATAAGCCTTTCTAACCTCAGCAACTCGTAGACATGATGCTATTTCTGTTCTGCCAGTTGAGTGATCTTTTGCCTTAATACAATCAATTGCATTGCTTTCTCCAGTCCTAAGTTTACTTCCATCAATTACGTTGGCATTCTGCATAGCAGGATCACTTCTACCACTGCTCCTTAGCAGAGAATATGCAATAGTACTCTCCAGGTCATGTGAGTCTGGTTCTCCAAATGAATCAACTGATCTAGGTAACAAGTCTGTGGTAGTATAAAAGGGTGGTAATAGCCATGTTATAGGAAGTCCGCGTGCAAGGGGAGGGTCTGGTATGACCAGAATTGTCTTGGAGGCCTCATAAGATACAGATCCAGATTTGCCATGCTGCGAGAAATCACACGTAACTGAAACAGAAATTTTGGTTTTCCCTGCAAATCTGTTACAAGAAACACATTAGAGCTCAGTTGTTGCTATCCCATTTACTGTATGAGAGTGTTCTGTAAAACTATCCACAGTTTTAGTAGTTTTTGCCAAGTGTTGCATCTTTGACGATTGGCATATCTCTTTTTTAGAATAATGACTAGTTCACTTTAATATGAAGACACGGTACAAATAAAAACTCCTCCATCAAGGTTTAAAAAGGTTATAGCACTATATTTTGCACCGTACACATATGCAATCCATGGACAATTCAATATACTATGCAAGCAGTACCTTCCAATCACATGATTGATAAAAGCATTGCTACTTCCATTTGATAACCGTGGATAGTTTTTTCCTTCCAAATATAGATCTTGATCGAGTCCATTTTGCCAGGATCTAGCTGATTGGAATATCACCACCTATGGTACAATAGTTTGTTAGTCCACAGTACTTAAAGATTTCAAATAATGGGAACAAAGAATGTTCTGACCTTCTGATCTGTTATCTTCCAAGTGTAACTTTGACAAGTTTCATAGAAGGAAAATGGATCTCCCTGGGCAGCATATGGAATGTTAGATAAAAGTACAAGCATTTATGACAAAAAATCAGGGACTAAGCACACCTTAGGCAGGGAAGGGTAGATTGGCATGCTGCAGCCAACACAAAGGCGGTCACTTTGAGTACTCAATACCATAGCCACTGGGATACCCACTTCAACTCTTCCAAAAGCTTCACAAATGACGGTGCCTCCATTTGCCAAAACAGCTGCACGCACAGTCTAATGGTGCAATAGCTCAGTAAAATTAATATTTTAATGATCCAAACACATAATTTAATGAAAATTGCCTGACTAACGTTTTCAAAAGCAAGGTGCTAAATATAAATGGCCAAAATATATAAGGTAAATTGTAACGATGAAAAAAAAACGCATCCACGTAGTACAGTGTATATGACTTACAGAGTTGCCTACAGTCTTTGCAGACATCTTTCCAGTAGCAGCTTGAACTTCCAATGTTTTCACGTTCTGACTTGTGTACTCAATGGAAACTCCAATCTTTGGACCACCTTTCACAGAAAGCTAAAGAGAAGGAAGCACTCAGGACCCATTTGTTCCTCACATAAGTACAACAAAATGATAATGATGGAAACTAAAATGCTAGCAGCTTAGGGCCTGTTTGAAAGTTGGAACACAGAACTCTCACTGGGAATAGTTCGATTCTCAATATTCCGCATGGATTAGGGGGAATCCAATGTCCCCCCAAAAATTAGTCTTGAGGAAATTCAAATAACTAGATATATGTGATATTAATTTTAGAGAGGGGGGCAACATGGTGATTACCACAAAAGAGGCACCCGGTGTGAGGTAGATGTACTCTGGATGTATTTGCAGTGGTTTGTACACTTCCACGTTCACAACTTGACTCAAAACTCTTTGCCCAGAGTGTTGCTTAGTACTAACCTGAAGATTGGAAACATAATGAGGGCTGTCAGCCAATAAGCATCTGAAATCAACAATTATCTATTGTAATTTATATAAAGAGAATTAGAGATCCCCGCAAAAAAAACTTACATAAAGAGATGTCGTGCCAGTTTTTGCAGCTTTAGTTGAAAATTTTGGTCCACCAAGCGACTCGCTTGGATTAATAACCTCCAGAATTTCATCACCAAGATGTACCTCGATTCCCATGTACTTGAACTGCAAAGAAGGAAATCGGTAAACTGGAAAGACAGGTGACAGTGATAATCAATAACCAAGAGACCAAATTTTCTACTCCCGGGGGTACCCACCCCCCTAGATCCAACACTAGTTTGTGCTTTAAAATTCACATGTTTTATGTCTCTACACTATGCACCACACTCTCTGTGATGACCTATATATCTAGATTGTACTAATCGATTTAATTGCATGCTGTGTGCTAAAAATGAATACAGGATTAAGTGATAGTTGAATCCAGAACACATGCATGTCATACAAACAGCAACACTGCACATTTGGCTTTGTTAAAGTGTGAATGAGACGGCATATTTTTTTAACAGTCAAATGTATGGAGGGCCAACAGGAGGCACAGAAGTGCATTCAGTTGACATGTAACTAAGTTTTGAAAATGAAAAGGATAATAAGAACATATGACAACTGTAATGATAGGATTGGACCGACAAGTTAACTTGAGATTTTAATATATTGGGATCTTGTGTAGCTGATTGAATAGAAGCTTGTCAGTGCAAAGATAAAGAGGATATCTAGTAAGACTACAAAGAACCAAAAATTTGAGCTTGCTTGGCAAAAGGTAAGTTAACTTGATCTTATTATTACCGTAGTGTCCAAATGGAGGAATGTAAAATTTCAAAACCAAGGAGTGCAACAGTTAACACTAACACCATACAAACAACAGGGGAAATTTCGAAATATAAATGCATAGTTGCACCAGCAAGGACCTGAGAATCTCCGAAGACTTGTCCATCTTGGGTCCCAGCTGAAATTTGAAATTCTTTTGTGGTTCCTTCCTAGAAACAAAACAAGGTGTCAATGGAAATAAACCCCACAGATTTAGCATCTGAAGAAATAAGGTTTGCAACAAAGAAAGCATATCACTGTACCATAATGCTTATGTGCTCTTCTGACAGTATCTGAATCCAGTCAACATTTGCAACTCTAACCTGTAACAGCATATAACAGCACATGCATGAAAAAAAAGGTTAAACATGGCAAGCAGTAAGTACCTACAAAAGGCACTTGGTTGACATATGCAAAATGAATATTTAGAAAATAAGGGAAGAAAGGTGGCAAAGGAATATACCAGAGAACTAGCTGTTACTCTAGGAGAAAGGCCAATATCCTGAATTGTAACAACAGCACTGCCTAAGCCTCTAGCACCAAGAACCAACTGGGAACATAGGGCCTTCCCTGGATGTTGAACTATTTGCGCCACATGTGTGTCATTGGTAGAGGCATCTAGGAAACATGTACCACCACTGACAGCTAAGGTCTCCTGCACAAATACATCAGAACATAAGTATAAGAAGGAAATTTGGTTATTTATTCTATTATGCAAATAATTTAGAGTTGCTATTACATACCTGTGCTTCAGGATGGTAAACTAATAAGACATACTCTGGAATGACTCTTAAGGAAGAAACGATCTGAGAAATTCAAAAATCAGTAGATAAGCGCTTAAGCTAAATCAAGGAAAATAGTCAAACAGAAAAGAAATCTTGATGATTACCTGCAGCTGAATAGCATCTGTGAGATTGTCATTTGCGCTTCTAAGAAACAAGTGTTCTTCCCGGGTTTGGCTGGAAATTCTTGAAGAAAAGCCAATAACTGTAGCACGGGCAGTGCACTGGAAGTTCAAACAATGAAAAGGGTGAAATTATACATCCAGTTTTAAACCACTCAATGACATACTATTCTTATTTAGATCTTCTATATTTCGCAAACCACTGTACTGTTGTTACTCATACATATAGAAGTGAATTGCTTCAACAAAATCTTAGTGCTACTGGAAATTAAGAACTACGAGGTGATGACAAGCGTCTAGCTGATGTTAAATATCAAAATTCAAAACAATTGGCATGGCCTGTCAGAGAGTTTATCATGTCAGCAATACTAACCAGTCCTGTTGAATTCTGTAGGACAAGAAACCTCTCCCAAGATGACTTATCTAAAGTTTCAACATCTTTGTCTTGATCAAAGTAAGCAAGTCCCTCACATTCAGTGATTTCCCATCTCAGGCAAAGAGAGGAGGAATTTGCAAAAAATCTTCCATTTCCATGTACACTAGCAGCAGCCAGGCGGATGCTCCTTCCATTTGAGATTACAACAGGAGATAATTGCAGTCTATCAGGGCTACGGTCAGCTATGCTTGCCACTTCCAAAATATCAAGCCGGTTTTCTGCCCAAGTGTCAAAAATGGAGAAGTACCACAGCTAAGCTTTACCGAATGGGACAGTAAAAGGTATTTCATCACGAGCATACATTAATTCATGAATCAAACTGGAATATCAATAAAAAGAACATGATAGTACCATTTTCATTTGCAATCAATGTTATTGCTGACGGTAAGTCACAAACAATTGATAACTCTGACTTGGCTACAGCAGGCACGGGGTGATCTTTTCCAATCATGTTTCCACGTGAGAACAGCAGTTTCTATGGAGAAAAATACAAAACATATTCAGCTAGGAGGCGATGCATTAGAATTGAATCAACTGATAGCAGCATGTACTGCATAACTGGAAATGCATCTGAGCATAACAATTGACAGGAATCAACTAAATTTGAAAGTTTAAACATCAAAAAATACTCACAAGTTCCCATTGCTTTGGCAAGAAACTCGGTACAGTCCACTAGATATTTTTTGCACAGCAGTAGAGCCAGTGGGTTCGCCAACAACATCAACAGTTTCAACAAAATCAACCAGTTTGTCCCATTTTTCAGGCCCTCCAAAGAGAAAAACATCCATGGTTGATCCTGGAACCAAGTACAGCTCCATGGGAGAGTTGTTACCCATATTCTGGATTTCACTGTGTAATCTAGATACGTCAACCCAGTAACCACCAAACTGGTTTCCATTTCCTGCTTGAAGTACCAGAAGAGGATGATATGCAGATACTTTTGAGGTGGCCTTCAGAAAAATAGGCACATTAAAAGTCTCAAGGTAGGACTCTGACTCTGAGGAAAACGTTGCAACTATTGTGGCTCGACCAGCAGCAGATGCATTTAGAGATATCCAGGCACAAGGATTGCCATATTGTGTCCAAGAGCCAGTATGATGTTTTAAGGCCTCAACGCTCAAAGTGTCAGCTGTGTCAACAACTTCAAAAGTTTGATTCTCAGATAGTAGACTCCACCTTATAAAAGCATTGAAATAATCACATTTCGAGTATGATTGTCCTGCAAGAGAAACATAAAATAGCTATTAGAACTGATCAGTGCTCTCAGATCATGAAATAGCCAGCCCATGTCATGTTAATCACCTTGGATGTCTTAAATGTCACAGCAGCATGAAGTTGTGTTCCAACAGCCACCTCCACAGGAAAGATTGGCAATACAGCCAGTGCTGAAGGAGTGGATACTTCAATGATGACCTATGTTGTCAAGCAAACACAATGAGTTGCAAAAGGTGACTATAAAACCTGCTTAAACGGAAGATGATTTTAAAATGTGTACAAATGGATTAACAAGGTTGTACATAAGAAAGTTCACGCATAAAAAACAGAATGAAAAAACAGACCCTTAATACCACGAAATGGAAAGAACGTGATCAAACTACAAGCATAATAAAAAATACCAACCACGGGATAAGCATATACAGTGATTGGACCACATGACTGAATGCATATGCAAATAGGACATCGAGTGTGGTGTTGTCGTGCATGAACTAGTGCAAATAGGTACTACAATATTACATGGAAAAGATAGTCAAACAGCTGGTTGGTACTTTTTGCATCTCTACGACTGCATGCATACGCAAATATCATATGTGAGTGGTGTTTTGTGCAAGAGCTAGTGCAATTAGGTACTACATGGAAAAGATACATCAAACAGTTAGTCGGTATTTTTTGCATCTCTTTGAAGATACATCAAGGTTATAAAAAGCGCGCTTAAGCGCACGCTTAGGCGCTGAGTAAAACGCCTAGCGCTCAACTGCGCTTAAACATGAGCTTAATTGCAGAAAAGAGAAAAGCAGAGGCAAAACGCTCAATCAGCGCCTAGCGCTTAATAGAACCTTGAGATACATTGACTGCTAAATAAGATGCAAAATCCATACTGGATGTGAACAGATTTATTAGGTGTATCTTCTAACTTAAAGTTTGATCACACAAAAAATTGTGAAAGAGAATCAGTGCATATATTATTTATTGAAGTAATTAAACTCAGTAATGAACGAATGGGGACATTAACAATTCTTATTTCTTACATAATGCTTTTACATCAACTATACACCCAGCAGTACGATTTTGGTAATCTGCCTTTCATTGGCTACAGGTATAGCAGTATGTCTGTTTCCATAGACGCAAATTTCCATCCTATTAGTAAGTGATTATTTCAATCTACTTTTGCTAGTAAGATGTCGTTTCAGTAAGATAACTTTCATGCAGCAGGTGTCTCATAAAGGGGTAAGGGGAAAGTGAAGGCAAAACCCGGTCTTTCTGAAGTTCAAAGTTATTAGTTTAACACAGAAGTATAAATCTCACAGACCCCAAGTATCCTTAGTACCAGTGGAAAATGAAATGAATATAATTTCTAGCGAGTGCGAGATCATGGCACCACTATTCTAATCATGCTGAAAGCACATATTTTGCATCAAGGATTCAAGGTTGAGCTTACATATTTGAAGTGGATGAGTAGAAACCAGTTGTTTAAAAAAGATCAGAATGACAATACAAAGGAGATTTTATATTCACATACCTCATCAAAATTCAGGAAATCAAAGACAGAAACTACTTTGATAACAGCTTGACCAGGCTTTTTAGCACGGACGGTACGGGAACCAGACACAGAAACGATACTTTCATCAGATGAAAATAACTTGTAGTCCTCCGTCGTCTTACCACAACCTTCAGTTGAGTAGAAAAAAATATCAATCAAATCAATTTACAAACCAAAAGTGGGTTAAGACTATGAAGATGTCACGCTAACCAACCTCCAACTGCCATCAGTTCGACTTCCTGATAAACTCCAGGAACCCAGGGTAAGTGAATAGTATTGGAATTATCCTTTCCTTCATCCCAGGTTGCCTTCACTTTCGTGCATACATTAACTTCTTGCAGCAGCTTGAGAACCTAAAATGGAATGTGTCGATCAGGCAATCAGAAACCTTTATGGCCGAGTGATGAATTGCCAACACCCTTCTAGTGGTTTTGCATACAAGTTAGCACCACCTTGAGAAGAAAGCTAGCAATAGCTGAATATGCATGAAATGTACCTTTGCTGATCCAGATGCCTCTGCTTGGTATGTTAACGAAGCAACAAAATATCCTTTGCCCTGGGAAACGGGGAATAACAATCTAGAAGTATGCGCTACAGAGTTGTCTGGGACCAGCGATAAGTTCCAGAATTCCACTGTGCTGCTCTCCAATCTAAAATTGTTTTCCTACCAACAAAAAATAAGAGTATTGTTGAATAAACAAAATAACATTCCACGTAGTATATGGCCAAAAATAAAAAAATCACGTCCATTATCAAACTGCTAACATTGGTTCAAAATAAGGCAAGTGTCGTTCCTTCTCCATACATTCCTCCAGTGGCATGATATGCAGAAGCATGTACTAAAGGATGCATGGGTATCATGTATAAAGGTGAGATGAACAGACTTAAAGGCATGAGTACTGTAGACATTTTGAATTTCATGTGCAAGAGTGAGGAATATGCAATTATTGATGTAAATATGCACTTATGCTGGTGCAAGCATGCATGACTGCATTGATCTGCATGAACCATAGGAGTGAACCTATTATGGAAAATGCGCCTAGAGGTTGGCACTTATGGCATGCTCATGTGTGATTGTGTATACAGGTGGATTTATGCTTAGCCAATGTTACGTTAATTTGTTGTACATCGCATGCCACAAATTACTTCACAGAGCAGAAGCGTATAAATACAGTTTTAGAGAATCGAGCTCGCTCAAATGGCTAGAAGTGCTGGTGCCTCCAGCAGGTGTGCTCACTGTTGTTTTTCTTAATTGCAAGTGTCAAAGGGTGCTGGTGCCTGCTGCTCAATGTTTTAGTATTATTTGTTGCTAAATACAGTTTAGCCATTTTAAATTAACAATTGTAGCACTCTCGAAAAATTAACCATAGTAAGAATTATGCAAGGACGTTCATTCAGATCGAAATCATCGTTTGTGCATTATTAGTGTGGCCAATAATAAGTAACAAACGGAGAGAGCAAGGAATAAAAAATGATAGGTCAGATGAATAGTACCTCTGTAATGAATATCTCTCTAGTATCAAATCCCTCGGCAAAAGCTTTCGCAAGAACCATGTATTTTTTACCAGGAAAAACATACCACACTTCCGAGGATGGAATAGTAGTTATACCATGAAGATAATCAGAATCATCCATAACTGGAACTAGATAAAGGAAGAGTGTCCGTGGAATAACAACATGTAGAGATGATACTTGTTGATGGCCAGAAACTCTTGTGTCTTCAACAACAACATTTGTAAATCCCAGACTCAAAGCATGTACAACACCCAAAGAACTATCCACTTGGGCAACAGAAGAGTTCGTCACGTGCCAAAGATGATATTGTGATGGTAGATTAACCACTGAAAAGGTTACAAAAAGGGAGAGGATCTGTTAGCTTTCATTTGCAGATATCTGGAAAAAAAAAGTCAGGGCACACACTTTCTACTATACTAAAGAAACATGCCACTAAACCAAAGTGCAGCATCTAAAACTGACGATTTTAGTGGAAACATCTAAAACAGTTTCTTTGTTTCATTCCATTCTCCTGAATAAAGAAATCCGTTGTATGTAAAGTGAAGCATAACTTTTTTTAATTGTGGTTCTCTTCTGGTCTGTTCTAATATACGGCAACACCACAGTGCACTTTCTGATTAGAACAAACTGGTTAAGGTATACCATATACATACAGATAATTAGATGGCTGGTGATAACAGAATTCAACATGCTAGAGAGTACCTTGGGCAACCTTTTCTCGGAAAATCTTGAGTTTGAAATTTACTGAAACACCAAGAGTTACAAGGACGGGTGAAGGGGGCTCTAAGGACATAGCCTCAGCAACAGTTAGGGTGATAGTGTCATTCACATGCTCAAACTGTGGTTCAAATAACTGAGCACTAACAGCCTCATGGCCAATCCCAACACCCTTCACGACGAAGAAATCAGAACCAAGATTCTGCAACAAGCAACAGAATTCAGAGCATGTATTTTTCATACTTGCTGAATACTGGTAGAATAAATCTGAAAAGAAGATAATGTGTAAATGTAATCACATACCCTTTCTTCAAGCTCAAACCGCGCATCCATATCAACACAAAAACCACTACAGTCACTTAAATGTGTTTCTTTCAGAGGAATATGAGCAAGATGATGGTTACTGTTATCAAGCGATGCCGGGGTAAGCTGCCACATAAACTGCAATCCCACCAACGTTGAGAACACATTTTCTGAATCAAAAGGAGAACAAACAAGTTACAAGACAACATAGAAACACTATTATTAGAAGTAATCTGATGGGGGTGGCTGATTAAACTATGCTGTTAGTTACTCCACTAGCAATGTTTAGAGCAAGGAAAAGAACCAGCAACAATTAAGAATCAATATCAGGAGAAACTCAAACATAGAGGAGACGCATTAATCGAAAAAAGTCTAACTGGTGCACATCAGGGTACTTATTGATAATATACAGACTATCAGGGTACTTATTGATCACATCGAACTGACTTCATGGATATTCGGAAAATTGAGCAAACAATAAGACCACGGAAGCCCCATCCACAATGCGCAAGCTACGTCAACTAATGCAAAAGCAGTATCAGGTTTTTAAAGTACTTTTAATGCAGCATTAGCAGGGCAATGGTTCTTTCTATTACAACAGTTGCTATTTTCTCTAAGAATACGGGAAGAGTTATGAGTATGAAGACTAACCTTCATCATCAAAGGCATGAACACGCAATGTGGCAATTTCATCCAGGTCAATTTTAACAGAGTGATGGAAAATCCTGATCCGGGAGATCTTGTCGACGAAAACTTTGCAGTGTATCGTGACCCCGCTGATGATATCGGTGGCGTAGACAGAGGTCTCCTTCCGGCCGCTGTAAGGCGCGATCGATGCCAGCCGTGCGCTGGTCGAGCACTTGCTGCTGTCGTTGTACTCTGGTTTGACTGATATAATATCATGATGATCCAGTGACCTAAAAACATAGAAGTTGCACACATTAACCTCCTCAAACTGTTAAACCGAGGAAAATAACAATGCCCGTGTAAGGGACTGGAGTATGGTTCCAAAACAGTTACGAATCATGAAATGTAATTCTAGAACAGGCTACAGACGCATGCACACAGACGAATCATGGAAGACCTTGGTAGGTTTACTGCAAACGTGTGCCTAGATTCATGAGCTAATGATACAGAAGTTTTGAGCAAGTAGCAAACAAGCAACCACATTGTTTCTTACAAACACGGGTGCTCCAAATCCATGGCATTTCCCCAATCTACAGCCACCAAATAATCAAATCAAAGGTGCATGACAGGACACCAAGAGACTGCGGAAACAAGTCACTGGAAACACACTACGGTTCCAAACCCCAAGTGAAATTGAGTAGAACTAGACTACTGGTGCATCAGCATCACCAGGACCGGCATCCATTCACCCGCACGCACTCACCCAAAACGGATGCGAGCAAGCAAGCGCATCGAACATCACGCCGCAGTAACCGCCCTAAATTGAATCGCCGACTGCAGCCAGCCAGTAGCTGCACACCGTAGAGATTCACTTTCCGCATCAACAGCACGACGAGCGCTGGAGCAGCAGCAGCGGGCACCACGCGGCGCGACTCGCTAGCTAACGAACGGACGGGCGAGAAAGGGCGGGGAGAGGGAGGTACCAGGAGAAGCAGCCGTCCCCTCCGACGAGGCGGTACTCGACGGGCCTGGTCATGCGCGGGGGCAGCAGCACGCTCAGGTCCGCCATGTGCGGCCCGCCCGCCGCGGCCATCGCCGCCGGCGCGCACAGCAGCGCCACCACCAGCGCGAGCGCGAGCGCGAGCGCGACGGCCGGGAGCGCGGCCATCGCCTCCGCCGCGCGAAGCTTCCGGAGCGCCGCCGGTGCCGGAGCAGGCGAGCTCGTCGGCCGCTAAACCCTAGAGGGGAGGTTCTAGAGAGGGCGAGAGCAACAGCAAAGGAGGCAAAGGGAAGCTGAAGGGGAACGCTTTGGTCCCGGAAATGTTGGCTTCCTTTTTTTTTTGAGGGTTAAATGTTGGCTTCCTTGGCGGCCGGCGTCTGTCGTGTCCAATCCTGGCCAACGGGCCGGCCCGGCACGGCACGAGCACGTTTAGCTCTTCGCGGGCCTGACACGGCACGGCCCATGTAGGCACGTTTAGTAGGCGGGCCGTGCCGTGCTGGCACACGGGCCTGGCCTAAAGGCCCAGGCACGGCACAGAGGCTAAACGTGCGTTTAGCCCCGACGGGCGGAATTTGGCCCACGTCCTGTTTTAACTAAAAAATTGCAAAAAAATCTGAAAACTTTAGAAATAAATAAATAAATGTAAATTGTTATCTAACTAAAAATACGTGCATGCGTGCGTGCACAAGTGCGTACTAAAATGTGTGTGTGTGTGTGCATGCAAATGTGCTAACCAAAACGGAGCGACCTGAATAATATCCTATCCATCTATCATTGTACATGAGAATATAAGAGGTGGAGTGGCTAGCATGGTGTGCCCAGCGACATAGGTCGCGAGTTCGATCGCCGCTGCACACGGCCTGCCTGAGGCCGTGCTGGGGCCTGGAGTGCCAGGCCCTGACGGGCGGGACACGCGTGCTTTCGTGCTGGCCCACGAGCACGGGCCCAGATGGCTAGGTTTGGTTGTGTCGCGTCACCGCCGTCCTGGGCCTGACCAGTTCCAGGCCCGGGCTGATTGCGCCACCCAGCTTCTCCTGCCTGTAATGGGTCTTCTTTCCTCTCTTTGTTTCCTTTCTATCACACACGGTACAAACAATTAAAAAAAAGCAATATATGTCTTCAAGATTGCTTGGGTAGAAAAGAACTGTTAGGGCAACTACAACGGTGCGACTCATTTAGTCTGTCTGTGTCCGTGTGACCAAAAACCAAACCCAACTGTAGGAAGTGAGGGTTGTTCAACCGTATTCGATTGGGAATGAGGCACTACGATGATCATTTCATATGCAAGAGAGATATCTTTGGTATGTCTGATTTCTCCTCTTACCAAAAATGCGCCACATCTATTCCGATGCTTGCATATGGAGTTGCCGGTGATGGAGTTGCCGGTGATCTGTAGGACGAATACGTGCGGATAAGTGAGTCTACATGACTTGAAGCAGTGTATAAGTTTTTGCAAAGTTGTGATTCAGGTCTTTGGTCTGGAATAATTGAGGGAATACACTGTTGAGGACTCAACCTGACTCTTGTCGATCAACGAGTCTAGAGACTTTCCTGAGATGATGAAAAACATAGATTGTATACACTGGAGTAGGAGAACTGCCCATTTGCATGACATGGGCAATACAAGGGGCATGTTGGAGAGTGCACGGTCATACTTGAGGCCGTGACATGACAATGACATGATCTCTGGATTTGGCACTCCTTCGGCATGTTCTCACAATGACGTTAATGTGCTTCCACGCTCTACGATGTTCATAGGCTCTCCCATGGCAATGCTCCGGAGGTGAGCTATCAGATTAGTGGCCACCAAGGCATACCATCTAGATAAGCACACACGCAATGAAGCGTTACGTTACGTACGACTTGGGAGCTCCAGGCGATTAGGTTTCTCAGCCTCTCGTCGCCGCTGTCGCTGATCTCCCTCGCCTCTATGGCCTTCGGGCCATGGAGGCGCGGTGGATCTTGGCCCTCGTCGACGGGAGGGCTCCGTTTCTGGTTTCGTGTCAAGATTTGTTGGGGCGACGCTCTGATGGCGGCAGCGGCATCTCTTTCAATAAGGTATCCTCCGCTTCAGCCTCATCTCAGCGGCGACGTAGAGAAGCTTGTGGGAGTGGTGTGTTTTTCAAGGGCTTCTTCTGGAGGTGACGATCTCCGGATTATTGTGGAGATTCATCAGCGGTTCATCCTTCTTCTTCGGCACTGGGACGGATGTGGTCTTCTTGACCCATTCGGCGACTTCCCTTCGGCAACCAACAACGTCAGGCCGGCTCAGGGAGGAGCGGCAGCGGCTGTGCGTCGTCGACATGGTCTGGAGGTTGAAGACGAAGGGCATCGCAAGGATCTCGTTGTAATTTTCGTTTTTATTGAGGTATTTTGTACGGTTCGGTGTTTCTTTTAATATCAGGGTCCTTTTCGCAAAAAAAAAGGCATACCATCTAGCTGATGGTATTTATACTCAATGGTCTACGTCCATGATGTTGAATATGGGTTGATATATTGATTTAATATAACCATTTATGTGCAAATATGCCACGGCCAACACATCACCGGCGAGAACATAGATGAATGGTCAAGATTTCCTTATGGGCTAGTGATCGGAGTGAAACATGCGGGTTTGGTAACACCCCCCCCCCCCCCCCACCCCCCCCCCACACACACCCAGTTAACATTTCAATTCCTAATTAGGTTTAGGCAAAACAGGGTTACAGATGATCGAGGCCAAGCTCGGTAAAAGACACTTTATTCTAGTGACCTTATGTAGCTTTATATTCGTGTTTAAAGTATTTCAGTAATGGGAGCCCTTCACGCTAAGCACCAAGATACTTCACCGAGAGGCTGAGTGGACGCTTAACAACGAGTGTGTCATGATGCCATGTTGTGTTGTCGATAACGTATCCATCGTGACCAGAGAAATAGTGGCATGGAGTCATCGGGAGGGATCCCGCCCGAAATTTACCCCAGCGGACGCTTGCCCCACTGTGGGTTCCAACTTTCTAGGCCGACTCGAGCATGTAGCCATGAGGCATGACTGGTCATAGAGGTTGTGGAGCCTGTAGTAGTTTTTGTATACAACCTCGCCATGCCGGGTGGAAGAGTCGGTTATGGCCCATCCAGGTAAGACGCAATCTTTGGGCCACCATGCGCTTGTTAAGACGCAATCTTTGACTTGGTCCACCCTGTGCTTGCTGATCCTTTTCCTGCCCTTGGGCCTACATAAAGATAGGTTTCTGCTAAATCACAGCTAGCTGTTTTCTATTTCGTGTACACACGTTTTTCTGTCCGCTCGTTTCTCTGTCAAGATTCGCGTTTGGAGACACGAGCTAGCTGTGCTGTCTATCGTGCTAGCGGGTAAGAAATATTGGGGCTTCAGATGTGAGCCCGTTAGAATTTCTCTCCCTTGTGATGATTTTAAACGCATATTGGGGGGAAGGAACGCATGTAAAATTGTGTGAATGTAGCTGAATGTTTTTCTCAGTGTGTTCAAGCGTTGGAATCTTTGTATGTGTCGTGGGTGTATGTGTAGATTTTCTGGAGCGATTTGTTTCATTTTCGATTTGTTATTTACAGGAGAAAAGGAGTGGGAATACAATGCTCATAGGACTGTATTTTTTTCTGGTGTTAAAACTTCATTTTTTGTTCTTTTGAAAACTTATTATACAATAACAATATACACTTTTGTGTCTTAAAAATAGCGATTCACTGTGAAATAATTAAATGTAAAACTGAACTGATCGTATGTAAACTTTTCATTTCTTACTATTATGTGTGACCTCCATTAGCCTGATTTACTTTTCAGCATCTAGCATAACGTATTTAGAGAGAACCTGCAGCTGGAGATAAATCTTTAGGAAACCAATATCCAGAATAAATTGGCTCGGTTGGGAGTGGAGTTGTGGCAATGCAGATTGGGGCATGTCTTGTATGCATCTTTCTACCATGTCACATTAAAAATATTTGTATGTCTTTGTTATTCTAAATGCTTGATGGTCTGCTATTTAATATATATTTATGTAACTCACAAGCATAAACCCTACTATCATGGTGCAGGAACATTGTGATATTCTTCTAGGTTTTTAGTTTGTGCCACTGTAATAACAATAAAGTTTATTTATTCAGTTTCATTCGTTGACTCAACGTTCATCATTCTTCAGTCTTTTTTCCTGTAACTTGTCATCCTTGAGTCATTCGTCCTTAGTCACCCTCAGCCTTTGCTCTTGTTAGTCATTCCTAGTCTATCATTCTTCATTAGTCTATTTCTCATTCTTCTGCGGCGTCGAGTATGTTTTTTGTTCTTTTTCTAGAGTCCTGTATCATCTGTAAAGTTTTCTTTATTGAGTCCTTTTCACTTTCTTCATTCTGTTTCTTTCTTCATATTTCTTCATTCTTGCTCATTATTTCATTGGTTTTTGTGTCATTTTCAGTCTTTTTCTTCATGTTTGAATTTCAGTCTGTTGAATTTTTGTACTCATCATTATTTCATTGGTTTAATTGATGCATGTCTTATCTCTGCATCCTTCATTCTTTCTCTCTCTTTATTTAGTCCTGCGCTTTTTCGTTTTGTCCTTCTTTCTTTCTTCATTCATATATTTTTCTTCATTCCCTTACATTTGAAGTTATCGTCAGTTTCACTCTTCGTTTTCTCTGAAATTTCAGTCTTTGTTGTCTGTTTTGTTGTCTTAAGTTTCATTGTTTTCAGTTGCTGTTAGTCGCATTTGTGTCTCTTTCTTCATTTTTCTCTCTATCTTTTTGTCATTACTTCTTCATTCATTTTTCTTTCCTTTGTGTTTGAAAGGTGGGTTTTCATCTTTGTATTTTTCTTTCTTCTTCGTCTGTTTAATTTTTATTTTCCTTTCGTTTGTCTCTGAAATGGGGGTTTTCATCTTTCTCTTTATCTTTCTCTTTCCCTTCCGTCGGTTAATTTTATTTTTCTCTGCTCTTGCTTATTGATTCTGATGTGTGCCTAATTTAGTGTCTCTTCGAATGTTTGATTTTGATATTTCTTTCGTTTGTCTCTGAAATGGGCTTTTTCAACTTTCTCTTTATCTTTGTCTTTCCCCACTGTCATCCGTCTTTGTATTTTTTATCGTCCGTTTCGTCTCGGATGGTCTTGTGTGTCTCTTTCCTTTGATTTTGTCTTTCGTTTTGTATTTTTGCTCCTCCGTTTCATGGTCTTGTGTGTCTCTTTCCTTTGATTTTGTCTTTCGTTTGTCTCTGAAAGAGGGGTTTTCATCTTTTTCTTTGTCTTTATTGTTCGAGTGTTGGATTTTGTCGTTTTTCGTTTGTCCCGGCAAGGGGGATTTTCATCTTTTTCTTTGTCTTTCTTCTTCGAGTGTTGGATTTGGATTCGTCTTTCGTTTGTCTCTGAAAGAGGGGTTTTCATCTTTTTATTTGTCTTTCTTGTTCGATTGTTGGATTTTGTCGTCTTTCGTTTGTCCCGGAAAGGGGCATTTTCATCTTTTTCTTTGTCTTTCTTCTTCGAGTGTTGGATTTTGATTCGTCTTTCGTTTGTCTTGAAGCTGTCATGGTAAAGATCGATACACGGCCGACGTAGATGAAGCTGTCGCACCATAGTAATAAGGACTTACGGTTATGTTCAGCACCCACAGATGATCTAGAGCAACCGTGTTGAGATTGAAACTTTTCATTACACCAAGACCAATGAAGCGATCCAGTCTAAATATATCTCACATCTCACCTTTGGAACGTAGCATGGTGTCGCCTCCGGCACGACGGCTCCGGCGAGCGTGCTCCGACGAGATGCGTTTGTGGTGCGGCGGTTTGGTGTGCGGGCGTCACAGAGCAAGACGGCGATGAAGTCTCGCTTCCTCCGTGCGCGTCCGTGGGTTTTCTGGCTGGGTGTTTCTCTCCTACGTGCGTCTCCTCCGGCTGATCGATTGGCTGAGTATATATAGGCAGCCTGGGTAGGGCTTGCCGATCAAGTCGGTTCGTTGGAAACGCGTTTTAAACTGATTAAGGTCTATCTCGACCGTGCAAGGCGTCAGCCCTGACGTCAGCCCGTATGCAATACGTCCGGCCGGCCGTATACGCTGAAGTACGTCGGTGCGGCATACGTGACATCATCCATGAGCTCACCCGTATCTATACATGCTGGCCGTATTCACCTGGACGTGGATTCCATGCACGTTTCTTGATACGTGCATGAGACAGCTTCATGTGGTCGATCGATTAGAAACCTGCAGCTAGCTCAGCCGTATACCTGCTTGCTCCAATATTTCTGCAGATCATATTTCCCAAATGGTGAGGTGACATATTAATCTGTTTGCATCATCGCAATGTGTACGATGAACCCTACAAAATGAGTCCAATATCATACATATATTTTCTTTCAGAAATATTGTGCACCTTATGAGGTCCCACCTTTCATAGACAAGGGTCACGCTGAATTTATATTTATATTATGAAGTACAAAAATTCATCAAACAGATAGAGGGCGAGGTAATTGACGCCGAAGAGAGCGACTGTGAGAGATTTCATGTTGGTGGCCATTTCAAACCAAATGCTTACCCGTAGTGCACACTATTATTCGGGCCGGGGTTTGGAGTTTTGTTGAGTTGTGTTATTTCTGGCGGCGCAGCGCTGGAGGCAGAGAAAGTATTGTCGCTTTATGTTGAAAATGAACTGGTCGGTACAGCCGTACAAGGGGATGAGAAGAGGTGTCCATCGATGGAAATGAATGCAAAGTAAGTGGAAGGGGAAATGTGTAGACGTGCTGCCGCTCGTCTTCGGTACGAGGCTGTTTGATAAGATTTGGTATTAATTAAAATAAAAAATGTAGTAATAAACACATAATGTAGTTTGCTGAGGTGAATATGATGCATGTTTAGGCAAATAGTTAACAGGATGATCTACTTAATTAAACTGAAATGCGTGAACGGTTGACAGCTTGTCGAGTCTAGAGATTTTTTTTTTTGAAACGGGAGCAACATTTTTATCCCAATCTATTAATTAAGAAGAGAATTGGCCAGTCAATTTACGGAAAACCAGATGAAAACGGATACATACTGACCAACCCGAACTACTCACTTTTTGCAAACACAAGCAAAAGCTTTCGTGTCTGACTTAGATAGTGTTGTTTCATGTTGATCCAAATTCTTATAAAGATATAGGCTAACTTCGGAGCGAAGCGGAGGTACGGTACGGATCAGTTCCGAGTCGGACTGCAGCCGACTTAGAGTTTTGCACCCCCATATATATATATCTTGTAAGCCGCCGGTTGGGAGAAGTCGCATGTTGTAAATCCCCGGTGTTTGTAACCCCACTCGATATAGTGAAGTATTGCTGGCTGACGTCGTGGTTTTTTCTCCTCCATTGTTGAAGGGTTTTCCACCTTAAATCTCGTGTCCCCCGTTGGTTGATCTTCCGCTTTCTTCATCGTTTGCTTTGCTATCGATTATAACAGATAGAAAGAGAGCAGACCAGAGGGTCTGGGGTACAGCGATTCCAGCACCGAGCATGGTGCGAATACAACTCCGAGATTACAAGCCGGGCAGAAGCTCACCGGAGCAAAAACACACAGCGCCCAAACGACCTCCTAGCAACCTATCTCCAGATGTGGCCCAACCCAACCGCCCCTGAAAGCTTCCATAGCTCGACCTCGCCATTGAACAAAGCAAAGAACAAGACACGGCCACACCAACAATCTTTTTTTTTTTTTTGCGAAACACAGTACAACACAGGCGCTCATATACACGCGCATATACTCACCCCTATGAACGCACACACGCCGCCTAAATGAGAAACACCATCCCGCCTAAATGAGAAACACCATCGTGAAACCTGGGGTTTGAACTCTGGTGGGCCGGGGGTACAACCACCCTTCTAACCATCTTGGCACAGTCAAGTTCTCGCCACACCAACAATCTGACAATCTCTCAACGCACACAACAAACACAACCCCTAACACTTCAACATGCAAGGTAACCCTCCACGATAACACCTCAACAAACATCAAAGGGCAACACCAAAGCCATGGAACGACACGATTAGTGCAATATATAAATTCACGTTCGTCCAATATAAAACTCGTATAATCTTGCGTCGCATTTACACATAACAAAACACAATTATGTACGTATATTTATTACGATATGGATGACAAAATACATAAGCATATGGATGATTCAACAAACAAGAAGGCGTATGTACGTACATGCACACAACACATACAACCCGTACGAACGCATATACACACACTGGCTGTCGCCTCGCGCTGCAACTTCATTATTCAGCCCATCACTGAAGCAACAGAGAGAGCTCAGTGCTTCCCCCCGGGAAGCTTCTCCTTGATCTTCTCCACGACGCCCTTCTTCTCGCCACCGGTGGCCTCCGTAGCAGTGCCTGTGCCGTGTGCGCCGGTGGTCGTCGCCGCCTGCTGCTCGGCCGTGTCCTTGTGGCCCCCGGGCAGCTTCTCCTTGATCTTCTCCTTCATCCCCTTCTTCCTCCTCCCGCCCTCGCCGTCGTCCTCAGACTAAAATATAATCAACAACGCAATTATTCAGCACAACAAAGTTAAGATCGATGATCCATGTATGTAGAGTTAGACACGGCCGGGATCAGCGTACCGAGCTGGAGCTGGAGCTGCCGGAGCGGCGCAGCACGCCGTCGGTCTTGCTGTGGTCGTCCTTCTCCGGCTGGACCTGCCCGCCGGTACCAGCGGCGGCACCGTGCGTTCCCGTGAGGTCTCCGGTGACGCCGCCGTGCCCGGCCACCGGCTTGCCGTACTCCTCCACCTTGTTCGTCTCGTGCCCGTGCTGCCCCTGGTGCTCCATTGTCGTCGGACTCTGATCGATCTACGTACTGGTTATATGAAGTGGTTGTGCGTAATAAGACTAAGTATCTGAGCTTCGATCGAGTTGCTATGCAGAGAATGGCGAGTTGGATGGGTATTTATAGCGATGAACAGAACGGTGTTGGAGTTGGAGATGAACACTGGCTTAATTTGGAGGTACGTGGGCATGCACGTATGGAAGGAGGCTCGTTATCATGGAGTGGTTATCTTATCCGGCCAATAAACAAAGCCGGCGGGACGATAGCTGTGCATGCCACGTACGGCTTCGGGCTCTCGGTCTGGAAGGTCATGACTCGATTGATGCATCGAGTACAGCCAGATTTATTGATGAATTGATTGATTTACATGTCAGTGAATCTCCTCCACCGTCACCTTCGGAAATTTGTCCGCATACCCCAAAATAAAATGTGTTTGGTTTGGTAAGCGCTGCCCACTGCTCCTCTTTTTTTTTTTTTTTTTTTTGAGAACACAGTACAACACAGCCGCTCACAAATACGCATGTACACTCACCCCTATGAACGCACACACGCACACCCTACCCCTATGAGCACCTCTGAAGGACTGAGCCGGCAAATCTTGAGGTTGACGAAGTCACCACAGGCGCCTCGCTGTTGACGGGCACGCCACCTACCACTGAAAGAATAGCGCCGGATAAACCTGGAATAAATCCAGGTAAATGCAAACGCCCATGCCAAGTCTAGGACTTGAACCTGGGTGGGCTGGTTCCACCACAGGGAACCCAACCATCAGAGCTAAGCTCCGTTTGCCTGCCCACTGCTCCTCCCGACGCATGCGTCATCGCTTCCTTGTTTTTTTTTTCTCTCGCTCAAAGTCGCGCGCTGTGTGTGACTGCCGCCGGCCGTAACGTTGTTTCCCATTCTTTCTTCTATTCTTCAAGCAACAAACGCATGAATGAATGGGATGCACATGCGTACGGCCACACCAACAAGGTCTATCCACGTGGCTGCACTATCACGATATGCCACCGACTAGTTTGCATCGACATCTACTCCTTCCCAACCACACCAACAAGGTGTGGCACATCCACGAGCTTGAAGGCGTATCTCAAATTTATTTATTTCTTGCACATTTTATCTCAGTTTTCTCAAAATTCTCCTCTCCTGTTTCTAAAGCTTCTCCCATACCATTTTGAAAGTTGACACCCTAAATTTCAAATCTTCTCATCTTAACTCCCGAAAGCTCATAAAAAGTAGTGGAAGTTCTCGCCTCGAATTTTGTCAACTCCCGTAAAAGTAGTTGTAAGTTGATGAGTCGATCTACTACATTTGGCGAAGATGGATTGTGGTGTAGAGCGGGGTACAAGGTTGCGAGCATGGTGTACATTAGGTCACCCACGTACATGCATGACCGATTTCAACTGGTTGTAGACAACAACACTCTCTCGGGCTAGACCATTATTCCGAGTTCCTCATAAAATATTAAATTAAGCGCTAGGTATAACTAAGGTTATACCGTTTCCCCTAATTATATTAATTATCTCGACCTATTTACTATCGTCATGAGTCCATGAGACTTTAGGCTGAAGAAGATTTGACATATACAGATCAAAATGCTTCTTGATATCACCCGGCAGGCCCTACGCGAGCGAGACCCAGAGACGTGCGCGCGCACATGTTGACGTTGGATCTAGCAACCAATACGATCAAACAACATACGAGCACAATCATCCATCACCTCGTCAATGCTACGTACTCCGTAGCTCCCAGGTAGGTACGTACACACACCAGAACCTGATCATCGCTAGCTAACTAGCTGCATGCATGCACGTAAAAATCAGTACGACATACGGGTACGTGCCCAATCCATGTCGTCGAACCACCTCCCCGTATATATCTCCTAGGCCCTAGCAGGAAATTGCTGTAACAAAACAAAACAAAAAGGAGCATCCACCAAGGCTAGCTAGCTCGTTTTGTTCCTTCTTTTTATGTTTCTCATGATATAACCATGATATGGCGGTTTTGACGTCAAGGCCAGCAACGGAACGGAGACGGTTAGGGCACACACCAGATCGGCCCCCACACCCACTTACCATGCCATCCGTATAAATTCATCCTTTCGAGCCCGCTGCATAGCCACTTCGTTCTAACTCCCTTTACAGACACAACCGTCCTCACGTGGACATGGCTACGTCGCACAAGTTGGCTACCACCAGAGTCCCCCCGCCGCCGGACTGCCGCCAATCGAGAGGGTGGCGCTTGAACATAAGGGGGATTCATATGCCCTCACCACCTTCTCTCTTGAGCAAAGGACGAACCCCCTTATACACGCCGGAGTCCCGAATTTGGAAGGAGTAGTTCCGGATTCGAGATAGATTTACAGGTGCCAGGCAACCCCCGTACAGACATTGCATCCTACATGGAGAAATATAGTTGTAACCTACCATTTCACGTGTCATTTCGTTGTCGTGTTATTATTTGATGCATTGTCGTCCCATTGTAACACGTTACTATTTTATGCATGAAATGAAAACATAATTGAGATGTAACATTACACGTGCTCTATCCTTTCCACGTGATATCTGATCTCTTTCTTTTATATCCGGAGATATCTATTAAATTTCAGCCCGTTGTCATGTCTTACTATTTTATGTTAGGATACTATTATCGGCTATAATTTAATTTGTTGTATCCTTCTCATGCACTATGCATGAAATGGTAACTATCATTGCCTGTCATGAAACGGTAGGTCGTTCTTTATTGGTGTGAGCCACAACTTTGCCTACGAGCTCCCACGAAAAGTACTTTGAATTTAATTAAATTTCCCATCATTTTTTAGAGTCCTTTTATTCATTCTCGGATATATATCATGTGCCATGCTTCATTGCGTGTTATTATTTTATGCATCACCTATAAGTTCATGTGTCATCTTGTTTATGTTAATTTATGCATGAAATGATACCATAATGCCAATCATTTCATGTGTCATCCTGGCGCAATGCACTGTTGGAGTCCTTTTGTATGCCAGGTAATAGGTAGTACCTATCATTTCATGTGTCGTCTTGTTGCCAAGCATTATATGTTATGTAGCGCGACATCTGTCGCATAGAACACGACTCATTGGAATGATTCCATCTCACCAACTTGTTTCAGTTTCGTTTCTCACGCCCGTCGTTGGGGATGTATAGCACGTTTTTTATGTTTTTGTCCCCCTTCCCCCGCCAGTTCTTCATAGGCGAACTTCTTACGAAGACATTGTTATGACGTTTTTTTGTCCAATTATGTGGGAGGGGACTATAGCACACTATTTTCATTTTGACACTTTTTTTTTTTACTTTCTTCTCTTTTCTTACTGTATTTCCAAAGACCAAAAACCACGAGCACCTATATATACCATCAGCTCTTCAATGCTACTAGGTACGTACGTGCCCAGCCATGCATGTCGTTTAACCACCTCGGATCTCCTAGCTAGCTAAAATTTATGTAATAAGAATCTATTATATACTAAAAGCAAAATGAGTTAGTTTTTGAGCCACCACGTTAAGCCACATCATATGAATTAATTTGAGTGGTTAGATCTAAAATATATGGCTAAGATTTAACAAGAGGTTTTCTGTTACGTAGCCACTTAATCCAGTTTGACAGGGTCCAGTCTACCCAACATATAAGATGTGGATCCAAAAAAATAACGGTTCAGGTTTACTACGTGAAAGGTTCCAAAACATATTTGTGCATACACGCATGTACGTGCCAGCATAGCGCACGTGAAATTTTCAAGAAAAAATAAACTGATTGGACATTAGCTGTGTATTTAACCTAACTTGGACCCTCTTTTTATGTACTTCAAAACATAAACAATTTCCATTGAGATTTTTCAGACTTGAAAGATATAATATTACGAACATGCATGATATTTTTCGACAAAAAAATCTTTTTTATTTTTAAATAGTGAGATCACTGAATCCACCGCGGAATTTTATTTTGGCTGCTCGACGACACTGTTATTTTCCGTTCAAAATATAATCTACTTTATTGAGACATCTGCCGATATTTGTTATTAAATGTATCCAAATATTGTCGAATCACATTTATTGTAAAGTAACATTTAATTTTAATGCAGGTAATAGCACAATATATGTAAACTGCAACAGTTTGATAATAATAATTAAAACAGACATAAGCAAGAATTATTTGCATATTTCGAACACGCCAACAGATATTCCGAACCCTATTACGCAGAGGCCGCCAAGTTCCCCCGTCCGCCTCCCCGATGATCATGCCAACAGAGGATTACAAATGGTTGGATCCTTCAGTAGGGTGACAAGACATGTGTGTGGAAACATTATAAATGGTGGCGTAGCAAAGGGGAAAAAGATAAAGTTGGTGCAAAATTAAAGCTTATATATGTTTGATCCCTGATTATCTTAGCTGTTTTAACATCAACAAAGTAACACTAAGCTATCAATCGGAACATCCAAGTTTCATTTAAAAGATAATCTCCATAAAGAATAAAAATTTAGAGATCATTTTTTCGGTATGAGTTGGTTAAGCTTCAAAGAAAGGACAAGATTGATCTAGCGAGCATGCACAAAGTTGTTTTGGTTGTTGTCCTCAAAAGCTCACCTCTGAAAGCATAGATAAGATATAAAAAAAGTGTAAATATAATTAGGCTTTCTTACAAAACATTTCATAACTCTTTAACCATATTTATTTGCAATGTAACCATTCCAAAAATAAACATGAGAGAAGAATATCTTCATAACATCAAAATATAAATTGAAACTATCAACAAACTACAAGTGATGCCCTCGCATTTGCGAGGGCCACCTTGCTAGTTCAAAACAAAAAGATCATCCACAAAGGCTAGCTCGTTTCCTTGCTTCCTTGTATGAATCTATGTTTCCCATGAGATAACCATGATACGACGCACCGTCAAGGCCAACGACGGAACGGGCGACGGTTAGGGGCAGACACCGCCAGGTTGGACACTCATGCGTACATGGAAATCTCCCGGGAAAAAGTCCAATTTAAACCTTGAACTCATAGAGGTTAGATAAATCAAACCCTGAACTCGAAATCCCGGTCGTTGGCACCCTAAACTTATGAATCCCGGTCTAAATCGAACCTTAGACATGTTTGGTGCATCAGGAATGCAACAATCCCAGCCAGGATTTCGGACCACTCTCACTGACATGTGGACCCTACTTGTCAGACCTCTCTTCCCCAATCTTCCTCCTCCTCCCTCCAATTAAAATGCTGCCGTATCGAACAGACAATTGGTAGCCCGGGTCGGTGAGTGCGACCACAGCTAGCCATTCCGAGCAGCTCCACGATACGGGCATCGCCGCTCGCATCTGATCCAACTGGTTAACCACCGGCTGATGCCTCGCTGCGCTGCCTCACGCAGAAGCGTTCCTGCGCAAATCCCGCTTCAAAATAACTGACATAATTTTTTATTTTTCCTGATCAGAAAAATATATGAAAAAGAAAGGAGGTAGAAATTTTTTGGGTCGGCGCACAGCCATGCGGCAGCGCGAACTCACAGGTACAGGCGGCGGTAGGCCTGCGCCCGATTTGCAGGAATATAATTCCCCGCATGCCAACCGTGGACGGTGGTCGCTAAATCAAATTGATTTCCTCGGTAGAAATTAGCATGATTCTATTTGGCTAGCTCGTTGGTTGATTTGCTCTATGGAATCAGTTGAGGAATTAATACATCGTGGCTGATGGTGCTCTCCCTTCGCTCTGCGCTGTAGTCAGGGAGTTGCTATTCTAGGCCCGCTCGTTTGCCTCCACCACTGAACTTGACTGGGGACGAGGAGGCGCCACCAACTGCGATGGTTGTTGATGGTGTTCCGACGAGCGGTGGAGGTCCTCCTGGAGTCGGAAAGGAGCACTATTACTACAAAGCTGCTGGACTGGACACAGGGAGTAGAGATTGTTCCAAGGGAGTAGAGATTGTTCCGGGTTAGAAGTGGTTGAAGATGAATATGACAAGTGGGTCATGGATGTCGGTGAGAGTAGCAAATTATATAGTTTTAGATTTTTCTTTTGTCTAGTGAAAAACTGGAATAAGGTTTAAAATAGACCGGGATTTATAAGTTTAGGGTGCTAACGACCGGGATTTCAAGTTCAGGGTTCGATTTGTCTAAGCCTTACGAATTCAAGGTTTAAAATGAACTTTTTCCACTCTCCCAGCTCTCCACTTCCAGACGATCAAGCAGAGAGACATAACTACCTTTTGACAGCGATCGAGCCGTGTGAGTCCATCGTACACGTGACGAAGGACGGGAAGTCCACTCGTTTCAAAACATTTCTCGATTCACCTTAATTACGTACGTGATGATATTTCCCGCTTCAGCAAAATCCAAAATGTTCTCCATTCGGCGCTTAACCAGCGCTCGATCATGCCATCTCAATATCTCATGCCTAGCTATAGCTAGCTGGGATTTAATAATTAGACCTAAACAAAGGGAGTACATCAGTAGAAAGTAGCATAACTATAATTGAAATTAAACAATAAGTATTTAAGGTTGGAATTCATGTTATATGCGATGGGGATGTAGCTCAAATGGTAGAGCACTTTCATTGCATTGTAAGAGGAAGGGGGTATAGATACCTCCCATCGCCAAACCATTTTTTGTACAGTATATTTCTTCGGGTAGATAAGCAGCGTGTTTTTTCTTCTTTTGAGATTTTGGTGGATGGCAACACGAGGTGCACGCGCACACGCTGGATGGAGCATGCAGCGGCCGATAGCTAATGAAAGCAGCTAATTAACTTGGAGCTTTCGATGCATGGAACTTAATTACGTGCACATAAGTAATGCTTGTAGGCTTGTAGCTTTTGGTCACAGATCGTTAGTCAGCTGGCTTGCGTGCATGGACTTGTAGACGACCAATTTGTTCGCCCGCTAGCTCGTGGCTGGCCCTAGCTCTTGAAGGCACCGTGCACGTGCATCAGTGCATGACAAACCAGATGTTCTTAACGATGAACCGGCCAGGTGATAATACCGCGCAGATGTGAGTATGTGATTTTGTGGCAGCTCGGCCACGACACGAACATATGTATTAAATTTAATATAAAGGGGCTTGAATATGGACATGTTCACATTTACGCATGGGGTGTCCGATCGTTGTTTTATGCAGTCAAGCATGCTTTCTTTCTTACGACCAAGGAGAGCGAAGCTAGTCGTTAGGTACTCGTGTTGAAGAAGGCAAGTATCTTGTTGTTGACAGAAATAGCCTCCTTGTGGATCGCCCCACACGATCTGAACCCCGCGGATCTGACGCATGCCGGCTGCACCGCCGCCCCGATGACCATACATCATGACTAGTGGGGTGTTCATGAGACCACGACGTCGTCAACACCATCGGTTCCTTGCCGACATGGTGATCTTCATCTAAACCACTTCCATGGTAGACCGGTGGTGTCGGCCCGTCATGCACGCCACCGTCCGTGTTCAAGTAGCAATACACATGCGAGAAAGGTGCCGACGAGCTGCTATATATGGGCGGCCTCGACTTGATGTGCAACTACCCTCCACGTGGTTGACACTATCACGATCGACCACACTATATGGCACCGACGAGTTTGCATCGACAACTAGTTCTTCCCAACCACACCAACAAGCGACCAAACAATGCACATTGGTCCGATAATTTTCTAAGCATTCTAAATTAGTTTGTAAACATAAAATATTCTTCCAATATGCATGAAATGCAATGTTCTTGTATGTTTCCTTTTTGCTAATCTCCCGCAAGTTTTCAGGACACGTAGCACACACACCTTTAGGGGTTTCTCACCAAGTTTTTTGTGACCAAATATTTGTACCCAAAATTATCGGGTCAGGAGGTTTCACATTACGATAGCCTTAAAAAATTCTTACAAGCTTCGATCGAGGCGATTGCAACAGTGTTGGAGGTAGTTAGGTACTCCACGACTTGTACTTTTCACGATCTAGCCAAAAACAATGGAAAGTTTTCTAGTTTGTATACATAAAATATTGAGTCTCTCAATGTGAATGAAATATCAATCTACGTGCATAAACATGAAATGATAAACATGCATACCATATGTTTTAACGGTAAGAGTGATGAAGAAACAAAGTTACATTTACCGTGTCATCGTTAAACCTCTCCCCCTCCTCTTTTTCCAATATTTTTTTATTTTTTATTTTTTTACAAGCCCTTTTTATTGTGCTTTTCGATCCACAAAAAAACACTTCAATTCATAGGTCGGATGAGCGGCCAGGAAATTAATGGTAGTCAAAGAAACACTAACGAATGCTTTGACCATGAAAGTTAATGCTTGTAGGCTAATTTTGAGGGTATAGATGACATACATGGTGCTTTCTTACATTTGCTTCATGTGCGCCTAATTTTACATGTTCTCTCAAACCTTTGTAACCCGTCACAAAATCATGGCGCCAGTTGAAAATCATGGATGGTGATTATCGAAGTGGCTATTATGTTGTTTAAAATCAAAATAAAGCTGTAACCATAAAATAACGTTCTTAGATCCACTGTCATATCGGAAAGCTAACCTCAGTCCCCTTGAAATGTGGACCGATATCGGATTCGTCTCATGGCTCATGGGGAGCTAGTTATCTAGATTTCTTATTGGCTTAAACGGATGCCAATACCAGTCGACTGCGAGTAGACGACTTTTCGCACACCGGTTGGTATTGTCTCCGATAACCTAGCTTGCATTCTGACAATACCTGACACATGTATGTATGACTCCTCCATCTAGTCCTACAACGTAAAGGGGCATGCCGACTTTGGGTGGTCTAAGCCTTGGAAAGGTTGTAGGGCTGACCGGTGGCTTAGGGTTTGATATTTAGAGAACAAAAATGAAATATATGGATAGAGAGTGAGCAGATAATATAATATCTATATTAAATTTAACAAAAATGGGCTTGAATATGGACATGATCACATGTATAGTGCGAACGATCTTGCTATCTTTCTTACGACCAAGGAGAGCAAAGCTAGTCGTTAGGACCTCATGTTGAAGAAGGAAACTATCTCGTTGATGACAGAAACAACCTCCTTGTGCATAAGCCTGATCCGAACCCCGCGGATCTGAACTGTCCACCGTATTCCTTTCCGAAACGCAGGCCTCCTCCCTTGACCCGCCTGCACCCTAGACACATTTTCGAGATATTGACCCCACGTCGATCACGAACTCTAGCTCCAGCGGTCCCAATGTCGCTCTGCTCTCGGTCGAGGAATGGTTGTATGTGCATAGGCTTGCAGCGGCGGGACCGGTGATTATACAAAACAAACGGTATACAAATTATTATTTATAATTACTAGTAGATAGTCTTCAAGCTTGCACGTAAAAATTTCCAAAACCTTGACTCGATTTTTTATCCGTTCAAATTTGACAACTTGTAAGTTAGTAAACTTGGCGTAACCCTTTTATTTTTTCCACTTTATTAGTTCTCCTGCTTTAAACAGTAAATTAAATGGATTTGCAGGTAATTAAGTTAAGTACAAAATCAGTAATTCGTGTTAAGATTTCCTTTTATTTAATTCGAAGGTACGAGGCAAAAATGGGGCCATGCATGCACTATACCTACGTGCCCCCATCCATCATTTAACCAGCTCCTGGGATCTCCTACCTACCTGGAAATTGTTGTAACAAATCGAAACAAGCTAATCGCTTCACCCCATGCCTATAGCTTGCTACGATTCTCGCTTTTGCGTGTACTACAGTACACTAGCAAAATACCCGTGCGTTGCAACGGGTAATAACTAAATCAAACATCTCATCTTTTTAAACAAGCTTTGATTTTGGTTCTATCATTATTTTGTAAAATAATGTTGGCCTTTTCTGAGGTTTATATTATCTTACATGTCACATAATAAAACAATCCTCACAAAAGTAAAAAAAAAGTTACGACATACTTTTTAATCTTCTTTCTACCTCATGGGTATCTAAAAGTATGAAATTATTGTGCAGAAAATCACTTGTTAAATTTAAACGGGAAAATATCTTTTTTTTAGCTCTAGCACATATTCCAACTCATTGTTTTACATGATCGACAACCAAATAAATCTCATTTGAGAGTATGAAAATATAAGTGCAACAACAACCTCAAGCAATTCAAACTGAACTTATGTTTAAATGAAGGAACGCGTAAAAAAGAGTGCGAAACAATAGGCTATTATATCACATTCCACGGTTTTTTATTATAAACCCGTGCGTTGCAACTGGGAACCAAACTCTTGAGGAAGTATCATATGAACACATAATAGTCACTTGGAGTACTATAAAGTAAGCAGCTACCGATGTTTTAATACAGTGAGAAATCATGTAAGAAAGAAGTTAAGGAACCACCAAAACTGGTCGCTACATTTGTATTGAAAAATCGCGAGTTCACAGTTGAAGCTCACATGGTATCAATAAAATAAGCATTGTACTCAGTCCACAATCACACATGCAGTAAAAATTATGAGCTTCGAGTAAAAGCTGCAAATGTCAGAATTACAGTCATGTGTAGTCATGTGTACGATAGCAAGGAATGTGGAAAAATTTCATGTTATTAAACTATGGAAAATGGTGCAATAAATTTGTGTATTACATTGGAATCTGACAGTGAGCAAATTTGTGACTTTATTTTTCTTTTAGCTAAAATATTAGGGGCCGGAGAGACTAATGCCGGAGAGACTAATCTAATGCAAATGTTTGGCGTAGGACTGAATGCAGCTGAATCAAGATATTTGTTTGATGCGATATTGAACAACAGCCAAAATCTACCACAAAATTATTTGGTTTCTACAAAACCACAGGAGAAGCCTAAAATTCTCAGGAATCTGCTAATGGCATTACAATATTTTAATACATGCACTGAACTGGACCAGGTATTGGGATTATAGCATTAACCTTGGACCATAGTACGTACTGCAGCAAGTGGGCTGAAAGCCTGAAACTAAACCTGGCTTTGCTAGGTGTAGATGAATCAAACATAGCATAATTCATTGATCTGCGTACTCCATAAACTTTTGGGGATCATAATTAATTAGCTGTGATCACACCACGCCAGTTTTCAGTTTGTAACAAACAACGTACCAGTACCGTCAGAATTGCTCGACCGGGAAATCATCAATCAAGCGATCTCATGTCGGACACCATGACGGGCGATGCTCCCTGTCCCTTCTTCCTAGCCCTCATGTGATCCTGTTCAATGACCAAAGCATAGGTTCAGGTCTCGGTCTTTGCATTTCCTCTCCTCGGCCTTGTCATCGTGGAGAGCTTGCAGGCCTCGTCGCATACTTCAGCTGTTCGAACTGCAGCGTGGTATCCCTCGTCGACAGCACGCGCTTCAGAGTGTTGTTCTCGTCCTTGTTGCTCGTAGCCTGACGGCATAGCTGATTAGGCAGACACGGAGCTGCTCACGGACCTAGATTGCAACATCGTCAGCGTCGGGGAACTCTGCCTCCTCTGGCTGGCCGGGCCCTGAACCTAGATGGTTAGTGCTGCTTACGGACCTGATTTTGTGCCGCCTCGGAAGACAGAGGCTGGGCAGATCGAGGCAGCGACATGGAGGTTCTGCGGAGGAAGATGGATAAAGGCGCGGCGTGGGTGGATAGGCAATTGGGATATGCCTTCCTCGCTGCCGCCTCGCTGTATGCTCCAGGAAAGCCCTGGACAATCACCAAAGCCAAAATCTATTCAGACTTACAACGAAAAGAGTACACGCCCAAACAAGGAGACGGATAGGCAATGAAACTGAAAGGCCAGGGGCGTTTCGTCGAGCACCTGGTAGGCAACCTTGAGCGTCTCCCCGTTCTCCCCCATCAGATCCGCACTTGTGAGAGGCCCTGATAACCCCGGCAAAGAACCACGCACGCCATGAGTAAATCCCAACTGACCAGTTAGTTACTTGAAATCGGTAAATAAAAAGCTCGACGCTCAACTTACGAGGCAGGCCGTGGGGATCTCGGTAGGCGGGTAGAGGTGAGTCCGCAACAGGTACAGGAGGGGCCCGGAGGCCGCTGAGGTCGGCGGACCCGACGCCGTCCGTCGCGGGCGCCCGGGGCCGCGAGTGCCGGTTTCGCGCCCAGGTAGCGCGGCCAGAAAATGGAGAAGAATTCTCTAGGTAGGAGAGACGACGGAGTAGGAGGAGCTCGCCGGTGGAGCCAGCCGGCCGGCTGATCCCCGCCCGGTCCTGAGCCTAGACGGCTCCCAATCGAGTTGGTCTCCTCGAGCGGAGGCAGCGGCAGGGATTCCTGAATCGAACCGTTCCTTGACTTGGCGGTGGCAGTAGTGTTATATCTCCGAAAACACAGGGGTAGAATCGGAAATTGGAAAAACGTACCAACACCTCCTCTAGCAATATTATATAGTAGAGATATTATAGCACACGTCGGATCGATGGTACGAATTGACCACGTACGATCACCGGCCGAGAAGACGAGCTCTTCTCCGTCCTACACAATCATCCAGATTCTGTCATCCATGACGAAGCTTCACACCATGTCCTTCTAGAGGCAAGGTACTCGTACCCACCGGCCACCGTGGTCGTGGTAATTCGGCGACGACCTTCTTCGTCCATACTTTCGACTGCGTAGCCACCTCTTTCTAGCTCCCTTTCTGGTGACCACCGACTTCGTGTGGACACGGCTACTCCGCACAAGTTTGCTATCACCGGATTCCCCGGGCCCTTGGACTGCCGCCTCCCGAGAGGGTGGCATTTATATGGAAAGGGGATCCATATGTCGCCGCCACCTTCTCTCTCTCGCAACGGATGAACCTACTTATACATGTCAACTCCATTGATTGGGAGGATGCAACAAAGTACGATGAGTACAACTCCGGCCATCGTTGACTTCTCGACTGCAACAAATTTATTTTGCAATTCCAGCTTTTGTAGTATATCACCAACCCCTCCGCCCATTTTGATTTGGATGTTTTCAGGCTCGTTTTCTGCTTTTGTACCCCCCCCCCCCCCCCCCCCTTCCCGCATACACACCTTTTAGTGTTTTGTTCCCAATTTTCGCGGCTGATGATTATGTATTGTGCATTATCTATTTTGTAAGCACAAAAATAAATTACATTCACATGAAGGTAAAGACTTGGGCTGCCAAACAACAAAGTAATGAAATCCCTTCGTTTTGATGCATGAGTAAGGTGGTTGTGCTACCAAGTAGTACCGCGCATGCATCGCATCTATGGGCTTCTTGTTTTCTTTTTTCTTTTTCAAGACCACGCAAGAGAATTGCGCACTCTAGCTATGTATGTGACTCCTCGCGGCACTTTCCACAATTTTGCCACCTTCCGCAAATCGAATTCAGCACCTGTGCGTTGGGAGAGTATGACACACGTAGTATATCAATTTCGTTTTACTTTTTTGACGGCGACCAAGTCATCACTTATTTAGGTGCGTAGACTAGCTACTAACTACCGTAGCTAGCTAAGCCTCTTTATCATTATACTACACACGAGACGAGCGGGGAAAACCGAGACGCATTAAAGAAACTCAGGATCGAGGCGCAATTTATGGCACGCGTGGGAGGGAATTAATGGAAGCCTTTCCGTCTACCGGAGGAGCCAATGAGATGGCTGCATAGAGCTCGTCGCGGATCGCCGTCCACAGCTCTGATCGCAATCGTCCATCTATCTCGATCCAACGCATCTCCTCGCGAACGCACCCAGTCAAGTCGAAAACCAAAACCAAAACTCCCGACGCATCGATTCCTTCCCAGCCGCGCCACTCAACACTCCCTCGATCCTCGCCGGATGCCGCCCTCCCCTCTCTCCATCCCCCCACCATGCAGATCCCCAGCCCCTCCCCATCTCCATCTGCACGGGCAAGCCCCATCTCCTGCTCATGGGTACTGAGGACGAGGAGATCCTCCAGATCCTGCTCCAGCTGGGGCCTGAGGACGACGACGACGAGGAGCAGGGGCTTCTTGCTCGCCCCCAAGGCCCACCGCGCCGACCTCCACGCCGCTCTTCTCGACCTCGTCGGCATCGTCACCCAAAGGTCAATTCTTTCCATCCAGATCCAATCGTGGCTTCTTGCATCGGCACCTTGTTTAAATTAAATGACACATTTTGATAACATACTACTGTAGTAGGTTCTTGTATCCTGAACCTGACGTGGATCGTTAACCTGCAGGACCAGTCAATTCGTGCCTCCATCTAGGCGAATGGCGATGCCCTGTTCTGGACCTCGTCGCCCTAAGGTCACATTTCTTTCATTTGTCGCGCTGCAATCATTTGCTGCCTGATGCAAGGCGCTGTTTGGTCTTGCCTTGTTCGTCAGCATTAGGCCTCCATTATTTTGCAGTCTTTGTTCATTTTAGATGCACAACTCTGTTTAGGCTTAGTTAGAACAGAAAGGTTCATGCTTGTTTGGTCTTCTGTAATTAGACTCACATAGCTCTGTGGGACCTGAGCCGCGCGCGGTGGCACAGCTCTGGCGCTGGGCTCCCGGACCCGCGCGGCGGGTACGACGTCGCAGTGGAGGCGGCCGGCGAGGTGGTGCTGGTCCTCGGCGATCTCCGCAAGGCCGCGCTCCGGAGGGCGTCCTCCAGCTTGCCGTCGGACCTCGCCGCTGTCCCGGTCCCGCGGCGCGAGCACGTGTTCGGCCGGCCGCCGGCGGTGCACGACGTGGCCATCGAAGCAGCAGCAGCCAGCCGCGGCTGTCTTCTCGTCGGTGCCCCAAGCGCTGAGGCGGCCGAAGCTACAGGAGAGGCGGCGGGCGGCGCCGGCCAGGCTGGAGCTCGCGCAGGAGCACTGGAGGCGACGACTGACGAGAGGCCCAAGCTGCTTCCGCTAGAAGCGAGCGGCGTCGCCAAACTACATACGCGGCGCGCGCGGCGCCGCAAAAAACGCGCCTCATACGCGGCTTATACGCGGCATACCGTGTATGAATTGCGGATATATACGGCACGTACGCGGCTCCCGCTTGCACCGTGACTCACACGTCTTCGACGTGAACATGGCTGCTGCAGCCCAGTCGGTGAGAGATCCCATCTCCTATATCACCCTACTCATACCCATCGTGGAGTGGAGGATGCAGTTTGGGTGTAGAAAGAATGCCATCTTGCGTGGTTTTTCTTACTGATTACAATTTGTTTATGAGATGAGCTTCATTTTATATACTACCATGGTGTTATAGATTTCCTGCATGAATTAGTCTATAACTGTTGTTTGTAAGCTAATGCCCAACGTTGTAAAGTAGTTTAACTAGTTTTAACATTGCACGAGGCTTGTAGTTTGCCAGATATTGTGTATTTCGGTTCAGCTTTGGTGGTTTGAAGAATTGTGTATATTTTACACTTCATTCTAGCTTCCATGTTCAAAGCTATTCCTATTCTTGGATAGCATGAATCGTGATTGAATCTAATTAGGTTGTTTACTTATTTTCTGTGACAGCTAAGAGATAACATTTCCTGGGAGGCCATCGCTGAGAAATTGACCACCAGTAATCACAAGAATTGCTACCTGAAGTGGTTACTATATATCTCTGTTTGCTTCCCTTAAATGTATAACTTTGTTTTCCCACTGAATCCGTAGTTTGCAATCTTGAATGCACAGTAGTGTTTCCCATCGCATATTTATATTTCATGATCTCAATTGGTCATTTTCAGAGATGAAGTGAACTCTTATTTTTGTTGAATTGCATCAGGTTGGTTTAAGTGCTTAACTGAGCATGCTTGAATCTGTAGGCTTGGAAAATTTGTATTCTTACCTATTAAGTGTTTAGGGGTAATGTGATACTGTGGGCTTGATCGAATTTAATTTAAGCCCTTCCCTCATACAGCTAAATTTTATATTTTGTATAGCGTCATGTCTGTTTGTTAATTTAGTACAACTCCTAACTGGTTTATCGTTAAACATTCTCCAGCCATACAGATTTTCCGGGTATTTTTAACACTTAGAGATGAAAAATCAATTGGCTTAAATGCCCGCATGCTTGAATTTGTGGACTGTGCTTTATTAGCTTGTAAATGCTTGGGGTGATGCGATAATGTGGGCTTCATAGAATTAAACTAGTTTGAACCCATCCTTCATAAAACTAATATGAGTGTATTTTGACTAAATCTTGCTGTTTTATATGCATGTATGTTAGATTCAGACTGATACTCTAACATGCATGGTTACTAATTCTTGTTCCACTTTCAGGTACCGTACATTAGCATCTCCACTGGTTAAGAAAGGAATCTGCGTAGACATTAACGATTATCTACTGGCCGAGGCGTAAGATTTTGCAGACACTTATACTGGTTGATGTTTTTATCCATGTGGTTCTTGGATTAAAACACACACACACACTGGTGCAATTGTTTGATTCTGGTTTTGTTGTGTTATCTGATTATCCGGTCTTGCATATGAGTAGGATTTCACAAGCATATATTCTTGCTATCTTGACAACAAAGGATGAGCATATTTCTGGAAACTTTCTTGATCCATTATGAAAAGTTGAATGACCAGTTTGTTAATTTTAGCCTGAAAATCTCAAGTGCCAAAATTTCGAGAATCTCACTCCTCTTTGAGTGTTACTGATGCATTTACATTGAAGTTCCAGTGTTCAGAGTTTTGCCGAGAGCTTTCATTCTTTTTTACAAACACTTGCAGTCCTAATTGAAGACATCGGCCTGCCGTATGCATGAATTATGCAAATATTAAACTTTGTTATCGATACTTTTCATTTCTGATTAGAATTTGATCCCGAGGGCTTCTTTTTGTATATTCATGTGGTGTGCTAGATTTCCTGCATGAATTAGTTCAGATTGGTTGAGTGTAATTTTCTTGCCCAATGCTATATTGCTATACACTAGTTTAATTAGTAGCCGATAAAGGGGTATGTACCGATCTGTAGCAATAGATTTTTATTTATGGTTGAAAATTCTCCATGTTAAGCATTGAAACTGTCAAGCTTATACTATTCATGCTTTCATTTGCAGCAATTAGTCTCTACATATGGTGATGATTCATGGGTGTTAGTCGTATTATTCTGGGATGCAATAATTGTGATCCTTTGCTTGATTCAATTATGCTCAGATCACGTTCTTGTTCCGGAGGCCATAGCTGGATGACTTCGTCTTCTTCTGGATGCCCATGGCCCTGCAGCTCAGGACTGACGCCTTCAGCTCTTGCTGGTGGTCACCTTCCTGGGCTGCTGCTGCTGCCGGTGTCCAACCGGAGTTGCTGCTGGCATCTCTCTGGACCACCTCTCAAGCTGGAGCCCGTGACAGGTCGGTGCAGTCGTAGACTGGCAGCTTACTGGCGGGACAGCACCTCTCTGCCAACTGAGATCGGCATCGGCTACAATCTGTCTCATGTGAGTTTCAGCTCTTCGCTTCTTCTCTGAGCTATTGCCATTGTGCCAGGGTTAGTTTTTGGTCCTGATGCTATATGTATGGCCTGATGATTACTTGGATTAGCCCACAAATCAGTAGGAAAAACTCTTGCTTTTGTCAATTAAGTCACTCCTGTTAGCTTTAGTTGGCGCCAATTTAGCCTGTTTTGGTATTCAGATTGTTAGTACCTAGCTGTGATGTAAAGGTGTTTGATTTCCGATAAAAATTGAAGTCTGTCCTTGTTGCAGCATACACATTTGATTTTTTATCCATAAAAAAATAGTAGATTTGCTATGATGATTAATTGATTGGCTATGAGGACGTACCAGTATTATCTTTTAGCCTTCACATGTAGAGGCTCATATTTTATTTAGTTGGACGTTTTCCCTCTTGTTGCAGTACTCCACAATAGTGTTGATATACACATATATACCATTATATGTAAATTCGCAACAAAAATAATATACCATTATATGTTGAGCATTTATTTGGACCGAAACTTGTGCCTTTTTCTATTTCGAAGATGAAAGTACGAAGCAACAGAGTTGATGTTGATCCCTAATATGTTTTTGCATTTGTTTGTGAGTTTACTTCTATAGCTGTCATTCATTAAGTTGTATTTTTTATGCTATGTTCCTGGTATTGGCTTCAAGCTAAGTTCTTTTAGAGTAGCATACATGGTTGAAGTGGGCTTTACCTTTGGCTATGATCGTGTCTTTCAGTTCAGAATCCTGAACCTCATCTCCTTGTGTGTGTTTTGCAGAATGATGACGTGCCCCTGGAGCCAACCAATGGTCTCCCGTGCCGATGGCGCAGTTGGTGGTCTCGGACGGTGCTTCTCTGCACAACCTGGAGCTGCTGCCAGCGTCTTCTCTGAGCTGCTGCTGGCCACCACTTCGTCATGCTGCTGCTGGCCGCCTCCCCAACCTGCTGCTGCCAGCAAGGAAGCCGTCATAGAAAGGTGAGACGCCATGGGTTGGAATCATAGTCTCGATCGGGATAAGGTTGGGCTATTACGTGTTTTTCCACTATGCCAAGGAGCAGGAAAGTCATACATATCTGAATAGTTTTGTACATGTGTAGACAGTTTAGATAAATACACTGGCTGTTTGGCTTATTATATGTTGAAACTTACTGTCTTTGCATGGGGTTTGAGTTCGTCCACCTGGAGCTGTTGTAGGTGCCTCTCCCCCTCCTCTTTTTCCAATATCGAAGACTTCCTCCACTCGGACATGACTGCAGGTGCCTCAAGTTGCCTTCTACAGCAATGATTTATGACTAGAACACACATACATGCTTGAGTAGCCAGAATGTTGCATTTGTTTACCTCATTCATGTGGGTTGTGCTTGAGTAGCCAGAACGCACCTTCATGCTTGAGTAGCCAGAATGTTGCATTTGCTTATATCATTCATGATCCGTGCTTTTTCCTGATTTCTCGTACCTTCCTATCCAGTGTCCACCTTCCTGTCCAATGTTTTAGATGTGCCTGTTGAGGAAATCTAGTACTATAAGCTATTGTTTCAAAACTAATGCAGCTTACCATCAGAGATCATGCCTCACTCTTCTATGTGATTCTGACTAGCAACATTGATCTGACTACTAGTCTTTGAGTTGCCACTTTAATTATGGCTTGTACTACATTGCTATTAGTTAGTAATTACAAATGCAATTTGATTTCAGTACCTGTTCATTTTTAGTCTCTGCACCTATTCTTCAATTCGATGGATTCTAGCTCCTTTAGATTACATATATGCTATGTTACATGCATACTGGTGTTCTTCCGGCCACCAGTGTTGTGATTGTGATGATCTTCTCGTTGAAATTGGTCTGTGGTGCTTATACTCTTTAGCTACTGTATATGCTATTTGTCAGGGTTTGAAATTTATTCAGGATCTTGGCAAGCTACTAGGAATTGGTAACGGTCCATGTCCAATCCGAGAAGATTGCTATGCCATGGTTTTTTACTTGTCAATGGCTGTCAAATAGATAAAATGCTGATATAACATGCTCTGACTGTCTTTGTTGGATTGTATAGGAATTAAGTCGGAACTATATTAAATCTTGCTCATGTGTTAGTGGTGAGATGTGCCCAGTCTTTTTGCATGGCTTTGCTAAAGTTTTCGTGAGCCAAACTTGCGGAATCTTGTACCATGTTGATACACATTTTTCCAAACTTACTTATTAGGGCCATGTTGTTTTTTGTGCCAAATTTGCTGTACTCTGACCATTTGTTCTTCTTCTTGAAGGGCAAGCAGTAGGACAAAAAAGACAGGCAAGCTTGCTGCACTAGTCGGAAGCTGGAGAACCGAGGGGAAAAGTGAGACGCCTTGGTCTCGCCATCTACCTAGCTGCCTGTCCCTTTTTGCTTCTAGGTTGCGCTGGTGTTGCTCTTTTTTTTTTGCAGAAACTGCTTCATTTGTAACTAGTAGAATTAGAAGTTGTAACTCGTAGAATTATTACTTGATTTCTGTTTACAACTGAACTCGTGAGTGGTGCTGTGAGGTATTATCAATTATGTTTGCTATAATATGTGACCCAAGAACAAAAAGAGCAATTCTTATTGAAAGACACCTCTTCGCTCTCGTTCCCCTTCTACAGGAAAAGGCGACCGGGAGGCGATCCAGTTTCCGCCGGCGGTTCCGCCGCCCGCCTCCTTCCCGTCGGCCTTGGTGCCGTCGGAGGAGGGTGGGGGGTTGAATCGCCGGGTGGATCTCTGTGCTGCTAGTCTAGGTTTAGCTAGGTAGCTTAGGTTTCTTGCCGTCGGCGTTAGTGGCGGCGGTGGAGAATAAAGTGCTCCGGATCGACGGCCGGCGGCCTGCTTCGCGGCTGCGGTGGTGGATCTTTGAGCCTCTTGTCCAAGCATGGCGGTCGGTCCGGCGGTGACCACCATGTGGTGGATTTTGTGCTTAGTCCTCGCTGGCGCGGCGATGAGGACTCCGGCGTCGCCGAGAGGATTTGGAGCTTGTACAGGAGTAGCTGTTCTGGGATCTCGGAGCTCTTCGCCGGCTTTGCGTTGCTCCTTCCTTCTCCGGCCGGCCGTGGTGGCGAGGGGAGTTGGTGGAGTCAAGGTGTGGTTTCGGTGGCGGCTCCGGCAAGCCGTTTCGAGCTCAATGCAGGGTTGGTTGGAAGAAGGGCGGCTGCGGGACGGAGGCGCCATGGCCGTGCGCGTTCAGCGATCTTCGGTTCCGTCGCTTGCGGCGGACGGCTCCTGCGGTCTTCTACATGAGTGGGGTGGTTCCTTCCCGGGGTGCGCGGCGGCCTGGCGTCTCCTGCTCCGGCGGTGCTCGGTGTTGGAGGTCTTCTTCAGGTTCTGCGGTGGTTCAGCATTCGGTGCTGTTGTGTTGAGTTCGTCGGGTTGTTTCGACTGCGTTTTCTGTTCTTCCTTGTGTATTCTGTGTTGAATCGCAGTTGTTGATCCTTTCAAAAAAAAAATGTGACCCAAGAAATGAGGGTATGCCATGTAAAAATTCCCAGCACACTTGCTTGCTTGTGGACGTATACTTTTAATGATAATTAATTAATGCGTGTAACTAGTAGAATACTTTTTTTTATCTTTGAGGTGGTTTCTATATGAACACAGAATGGATCGATGTAGGCGTAGCAGAACAAACATGGAGAGCTATCGATAGATGGCCGCATGTGGAGCCAGCTTCAACAAGCATTTCTTACCTCGCCTAGCTAGATGCGAGTATTTCTCCTCTTCGGCCAGTATCTGTCTGTGCTCGACCTGCAGTCCGACGGTAGGCGGTTGTAAAACTATCAGTTCCGTGATGTCATGTGTTATTATTAGCAACGTAGTATAGGTGGAGAAGATTGTGCGTCTCCGGAAGAATATGTTCATACGAACTGTGTCGTCTGGCTAACACTTTCCGCGCTGTAGCGATTTTGTGGAGGGCCTCACTGAGCCCTTAATCAGTACTGCTTCTGGGCCAATTCCACCGTGGTTCGGTCAGAGGTATTGTGGTGTGCCCACCACCGCAGGGATTTCCCAGTAGGTCTAGGCTCACGGGGCTCAGAAGCTTAGTATAGTCTGGTAGGTCTAGCTTGCGCACAGGTTGGCGTGCGTGTGGTGTTGAGTATGTGTGGAGTGAGTTGTGCGTGAGTTCAGATACTACAGCTGTACTATAAAAAGGAATTCTCAAAAAAAAAAAAAAAAAAATTTATTGGGCGGGGTCGTTTGGATGCCATGTATTGCTCATTTATGGTGGCGCGATTTTGAGGGTAAAGAGAGAGCGGAAAAAACCGAGGCGTCCGGTATTTAATACTGTACCATATTATTGGGACTCATGCAGCGCCAGCGTGTGTAGTTTGGATTCTACAACGTAATTAAATAGGACACTCCTAATTCATGGGGCAGCAAGACTATTGACCACGTCAGCGATCCACGACACTAGACATCTTAGCCGTCTATCTTCTATGTGGCTCTTAAAACAATCGACGGATGGAACGGATCGCAATACGCCTCACATCTTCTTCTTCCCGCGTCGGCTCCCTTCTCTTCTCTTATCTCCAACCAGGTTGCACGCTCTATAAGTACAGGCCCGTTGCCAGAGCCCGCGGGCGGTTGGCGCGGGACTTGGGACTTGGACTTGGCGAGGCGAGGGGAGGTGAGGTGAGCGGGAGACGCTCCGCCAACGACGACGATTCGATCGAGCTCTTCTGCGCCATTTCCGACTGGTAATCCATCTAGTGCCCATGAGATTGATCCGTAGGCACATCCTCGTCTCATGAATCTTGTTGGTCATGCTGTCTTGTGTTGTTTTTCGGCCACAGTGGCTTTCAGTGGTGGCGAGCGCCCGGTGCTAGCTAAAGATTCTCGGTCGGGAATGGGAGCCGGTCCATCCACGAGCTCCAAAAAACTCAGCTTCACGCTGCCATGATAACCCGTCCATCCACGAGCTCCAAAAATGCAAATTCATTCCCTCAAATTATGAGTTTAAAATTGAATTCACAAAATGCTCAAACAATGAATTCCCTCCAATTATGAGTTCAAAGTTGAATTCAAAAAATGCTCAAGCAATGTATTCTCCCTCCGAATATTAGGTTCAATTAAAATTCCCTCCAATTATTGAGTTAAATTAAATATGTAAGATAGGACACAAACATATCATACCAAACCGACTAGGTTAACATTTACAAATAATATACCTAGACTCGCTCCAAATACGCAATTCAATTTACTAAATGCTCAAATTAAACTTAACTCTCTTTAAATATGAACTTAATTTTGAATAATGCTTTGTTACAGGCACATTATAGGAAATATATGTACTCGAAATTAAAAAACTTCTCTAATTATGAAATTCAATTGAATAAATGTGTATCCCCATTCCCCACAGATCGACTTCAATTGAATAAATGTGTATCCCCACAGATCAACTTCAATTGACTACTGACAAAAAAAAAAAAAAACATTTTCCAGACATTTCTATTTGAAATGTACCAACATGCTCACAAAACAAAACAAAAAAACTGAACTATTTGAGTCAACATACAAACATATTCAGACATTTCAAGATGCTTAATATTTGGAAAACATCCAAATACACTTCCTCAAATTACATAAGTTTTTTTGCACATTCTAATTTGCTTAAGAATTTGACGCACTCTAAAATATATCAACATGCTCACAAAATTAAATGCCAACTATTTTTTGCCAGAATACAAACAACTTTCAACATTCCAAATTGCTTAATATTGGAAAAAGTATCCAAATGCACTCCTTCAGATTACATGTATTTAAATTTAATAAATACGCATACCATACATTCTCTAACTACAGAGTTAAAATGAAAATTTATGGCGAAATAGGAAAAAAAAAGCAATTTAAATCGCTGCGTACTTGGAGATACTCTACAGATCAAATTTCAACGGATTTTGGCATTTCGAACTACAACAAAATACATATTCTCTAACTATGGAGTCATTTTACAAATTTATGAAAAAAATACAAACTAACATATGCCCACAAAATTCAGCAAGGGCGCTCCGTGCCGACGCAACAAAATTCTACACTATATGAACAAAAAAAATTTAATCGGCTACACTATTATCGGCTATCTACAGTAGCTACTGTAGAAAATCCCGCCCAGATCGAAGGATACGGCAAGCTTCGCCATCGCTCCCCTTACCTCCTCACCGATTATCGGCTTCCGGAACGTCCGATCGACGCCGGAATCATCGACGCCGCTTCCGCCGTCCGCCGCCACCGTTTCGCTCGCCGCCGGCGAGCCCAGCGACCAAATGGTCCAGCGCGCCGCCTCTCCTGCTCCCCTCCGCCTCCTCTCGCGCCTCCGCGCGAACCCAGACCAATTTTGACCATTTTAAACAATTTGCATTAAAAAAAAAGAGAGCATTCAAAACAACCAACATTTCTGAATTTACCCATCTGAAAAATATAAATATGTATCCGAACTACCAGAAAAAAATATACTACCTATTTGTTGTTCTTTTTAAAAATATTTTTAGGAAAAAATTATATTCCTAACATGTAGGACCATTTCACTCAAATAATTTGCATAAAATAAAAAGTGATCAACACAAACAGCACTTTCGAAATTAGCCATCTGAAAAATATAAATACGTATCCAAACTATCAGAAAAAAAAATGCTACCTATTTACGGCAAATAAACAAACATGTTTCCAAGACTCCGATTTAATCAACATATCAAAAACATACAAACACACTTCCTCTAAATATATGAAGGTAAATTTATTAAATGTTCAAACAATGCATTCCCTCTAATTACGAGCTAAAATTGAACATTTCAGCTAACTAATTATTTGCATGCATTCCACATAATTTTTGACCACACCAGACGAACTAACATAAAGGTTATTCTTTTTTAAAACATTTTTTCAAACAATTTTCGATTCCTAACAGCTGAGAACATTTTAGTTAAACAATTTCCATGAATAAAAAAAAGTGTAAAAAACAATATTTTCCACAATGATTTTCACGTACGGGTTAACTTAATTCAAATCTAAGTAACTTCCCAAATTTGCATACTCCCCGAAATCGAAACAATTTTCAGACACAAACTCTCCTTGCATTACAACGATTCTCAAATTTACACAATTTTCAAAAATCGTCATTTCCAAATTTGAATTCCACCACACGCACCAAATTTACCTAGTATAAATTCACGTTCGTGCAATATAAAACTCGTATAATCTTGCGTCGCATTTACACTTAACAAAACACAATATATATATATTTATTACGGTATGGATGACAAAATACATATGCATATGGATGATGCGTCGGTTCAACAAACAAGAAGGCGTATGTACGTACATGCACACAACATATACAACCCGTACGAACGCATATATACACACACTGGCCGTCGTCTCGCGCTGCAACTTCATTATTCAGCCCATCATGGCAGCAACCGAGATCGCTCAGTGCTGGCCCCCGGGAAGCTTCTCCTTGATCTTCTCCACGACGCTCTTCTTCTCGCCGCCAGTGGTCTCCGTAGCAGTGCCTGTGCCGTGTGCGCCGGTGGTCGTCGCCGCCTGCTGCTCGGCCGTGTCCTTGTGGCCCCCGGGCAGCTTCTCCTTGATCTTCTCCTTCATCCCCTTCTTCCTCCTCCCGCCCTCGCCGTCGTCCTCAGACTAAAATATAATCAACAACGCAATTATTCAGCACAACAAGTTAAGATCGATGATCCATGTATGTAGAGTTAGACACGGCCGGGATCAGCGTACCGAGCTGGAGCTGCCGGAGCGGCGCAGCACGCCGTCGGTCTTGCTGTGGCCGTCCTTCTTCTCCGGCTGGACCTGCCCGCCGGTCCCAGCGGCGGCACCGTGCGTTCCCGTGAGGTCTCCGGTGCCGCCGCCGTGCCCGGCCACCGGCTTGCCGTACTCCTCCACCTTGTTCGTCTCGTGCCCGTGCTGCCCCTGGTGCTCCATTGTCGTCGGACGCTGATCGATCTACTGGTATGAAGTGGTTGTGCGTAATGAGACTAAGTATATATCTGAGCTTCGATCGAGTTGCTATGCAGAGAATAGCGAATTGGGTGGTTATTTATAGCGATGAACAGAACGGTGTTGGAGTTGGATATGAACACTGGCTTAATTTGCAGGTGGAAGGAGGTACGTGTGCATGCACCTACGGAAGGAGGCTCGTTATCATGGAGTGGTTATCCGCCCAATAAACAAAGCCGTGCATGCCACGTACGGCTTCTCATCCCTTTTATGGTTAAACAAAGTGTGAGATTTATTGATGAATTGATTGATTTACATGTCAGTGCATCTCCTCCACCGTCCGCATACCCCAAAATGTGTCTCCCGACGCATGCGACATGACACGCTCCAGGTCGTGGAGAGAGGCGGTGAGGGCCGCACGGCCGGGGGCAGCTGGCTTGTGTGCGGTCGTCGCCTTTTTTTTTCTCTCGGTCGGTCGGTGGTCTCGCGCGCGCATGCAATGCAGGACCAGGACCTGGAGCCATGCATGCCAGCTGGAACCTCGTCATCGCTTCCTTGTTTTTTTTTTCCTCTCGCTCAAAGTCGCGCGCTGTGTGTGACTGCCGGCCGTAACGTTTTTTCCCATTCTTTCTTCTATTCTTCAAGCAACAAACGCATGAATGAATGGGATGCACATGCGTACGGCCACGGCGCGTTTCAAGATACATCCAGATACATCCACTTTTTGGCAAATGGATGACAAGTAATTTGGAACGGAGGGAGTAAGAGGAAGGGGGTATAGATACCTCCCATCGCCAAACCATTTTTTCTACAGTATATTTCTTCGGGTAGATAAGCAGCGTTTTTTCTTCTTTTGAGATTTTGGTGGATGGCAACACGAGGTGCACGCGCACACGCTGGATGGAGCATGCAGCGGCCGATAGCTAATGAAAGCAGCTAATTAACTTGGAGCTTTCGATGCATGGAACTTAATTACGTGCACATAAGTAATGCTTGTAGGCTTGTAGCTTTTGGTCACAGATCGTTAGTCAGCTGGCTTGCGTGCATGGACTTGTAGACGACCAATTTGTTCGCCCGCTAGCTCGTGGCTGGCCCTAGCTCTTGAAGGCACCGTGCACGTGCATCAGTGCATGACAAACCAGATGTTCTTAACGATGAACCGGCCAGGTGATAATACCGCGCAGATGTGAGTATGTGATTTTGTGGCAGCTCGGCCACGACACGAACATATGTATTAAATTTAATATAAAGGGGCTTGAATATGGACATGTTCACATTTACGCATGGGGTGTCCGATCGTTGTTTTATGCAGTCAAGCATGCTTTCTTTCTTACGACCAAGGAGAGCGAAGCTAGTCGTTAGGTACTCGTGTTGAAGAAGGCAAGTATCTTGTTGTTGACAGAAATAGCCTCCTTGTGGATCGCCCCACACGATCTGAACCCCGCGGATCTGACGCATGCCGGCTGCACCGCCGCCCCGATGACCATACATCATGACTAGTGGGGTGTTCATGAGACCACGACGTCGTCAACACCATCGGTTCCTTGCCGACATGGTGATCTTCATCTAAACCACTTCCATGGTAGACCGGTGGTGTCGGCCCGTCATGCACGCCACCGTCCGTGTTCAAGTAGCAATACACATGCGAGAAAGGTGCCGACGAGCTGCTATATATGGGCGGCCTCGACTTGATGTGCAACTACCCTCCACGTGGTTGACACTATCACGATCGACCACACTATATGGCACCGACGAGTTTGCATCGACAACTAGTTCTTCCCAACCACACCAACAAGCGACCAAACAATGCACATTGGTCCGATAATTTTCTAAGCATTCTAAATTAGTTTGTAAACATAAAATATTCTTCCAATATGCATGAAATGCAATGTTCTTGTATGTTTCCTTTTTGCTAATCTCCCGCAAGTTTTCAGGACACGTAGCACACACACCTTTAGGGGTTTCTCACCAAGTTTTTTGTGACCAAATATTTGTACCCAAAATTATCGGGTCAGGAGGTTTCACATTACGATAGCCTTAAAAAATTCTTACAAGCTTCGATCGAGGCGATTGCAACAGTGTTGGAGGTAGTTAGGTACTCCACGACTTGTACTTTTCACGATCTAGCCAAAAACAATGGAAAGTTTTCTAGTTTGTATACATAAAATATTGAGTCTCTCAATGTGAATGAAATATCAATCTACGTGCATAAACATGAAATGATAAACATGCATACCATATGTTTTAACGGTAAGAGTGATGAAGAAACAAAGTTACATTTACCGTGTCATCGTTAAACCTCTCCCCCTCCTCTTTTTCCAATATTTTTTTATTTTTTATTTTTTTACAAGCCCTTTTTATTGTGCTTTTCGATCCACAAAAAAACACTTCAATTCATAGGTCGGATGAGCGGCCAGGAAATTAATGGTAGCCAAAGAAACACTAACGAATGCTTTGACCATGAAAGTTAATGCTTGTAGGCTAATTTTGAGGGTATAGATGACATACATGGTGCTTTCTTACATTTGCTTCATGTGCGCCTAATTTTACATGTTCTCTCAAACCTTTGTAACCCGTCACAAAATCATGGCGCCAGTTGAAAATCATGGATGGTGATTATCGAAGTGGCTATTATGTTGTTTAAAATCAAAATAAAGCTGTAACCATAAAATAACGTTCTTAGATCCACTGTCATATCGGAAAGCTAACCTCAGTCCCCTTGAAATGTGGACCGATATCGGATTCGTCTCATGGCTCATGGGGAGCTAGTTATCTAGATTTCTTATTGGCTTAAACGGATGCCAATACCAGTCGACTGCGAGTAGACGACTTTTCGCACACCGGTTGGTATTGTCTCCGATAACCTAGCTTGCATTCTGACAATACCTGACACATGTATGTATGACTCCTCCATCTAGTCCTACAACGTAAAGGGGCATGCCGACTTTGGGTGGTCTAAGCCTTGGAAAGGTTGTAGGGCTGACCGGTGGCTTAGGGTTTGATATTTAGAGAACAAAAATGAAATATATGGATAGAGAGTGAGCAGATAATATAATATCTATATTAAATTTAACAAAAATGGGCTTGAATATGGACATGATCACATGTATAGTGCGAACGATCTTGCTATCTTTCTTACGACCAAGGAGAGCAAAGCTAGTCGTTAGGACCTCATGTTGAAGAAGGAAACTATCTCGTTGATGACAGAAACAACCTCCTTGTGCATAAGCCTGATCCGAACCCCGCGGATCTGAACTGTCCACCGTATTCCTTTCCGAAACGCAGGCCTCCTCCCTTGACCCGCCTGCACCCTAGACACATTTTCGAGATATTGACCCCACGTCGATCACGAACTCTAGCTCCAGCGGTCCCAATGTCGCTCTGCTCTCGGTCGAGGAATGGTTGTATGTGCATAGGCTTGCAGCGGCGGGACCGGTGATTATACAAAACAAACGGTATACAAATTATTATTTATAATTACTAGTAGATAGTCTTCAAGCTTGCACGTAAAAATTTCCAAAACCTTGACTCGATTTTTTATCCGTTCAAATTTGACAACTTGTAAGTTAGTAAACTTGGCGTAACCCTTTTATTTTTTCCACTTTATTAGTTCTCCTGCTTTAAACAGTAAATTAAATGGATTTGCAGGTAATTAAGTTAAGTACAAAATCAGTAATTCGTGTTAAGATTTCCTTTTATTTAATTCGAAGGTACGAGGCAAAAATGGGGCCATGCATGCACTATACCTACGTGCCCCCATCCATCATTTAACCAGCTCCTGGGATCTCCTACCTACCTGGAAATTGTTGTAACAAATCGAAACAAGCTAATCGCTTCACCCCATGCCTATAGCTTGCTACGATTCTCGCTTTTGCGTGTACTACAGTACACTAGCAAAATACCCGTGCGTTGCAACGGGTAATAACTAAATCAAACATCTCATCTTTTTAAACAAGCTTTGATTTTGGTTCTATCATTATTTTGTAAAATAATGTTGGCCTTTTCTGAGGTTTATATTATCTTACATGTCACATAATAAAACAATCCTCACAAAAGTAAAAAAAAAGTTACGACATACTTTTTAATCTTCTTTCTACCTCATGGGTATCTAAAAGTATGAAATTATTGTGCAGAAAATCACTTGTTAAATTTAAACGGGAAAATATCTTTTTTTTAGCTCTAGCACATATTCCAACTCATTGTTTTACATGATCGACAACCAAATAAATCTCATTTGAGAGTATGAAAATATAAGTGCAACAACAACCTCAAGCAATTCAAACTGAACTTATGTTTAAATGAAGGAACGCGTAAAAAAGAGTGCGAAACAATAGGCTATTATATCACATTCCACGGTTTTTTATTATAAACCCGTGCGTTGCAACTGGGAACCAAACTCTTGAGGAAGTATCATATGAACACATAATAGTCACTTGGAGTACTATAAAGTAAGCAGCTACCGATGTTTTAATACAGTGAGAAATCATGTAAGAAAGAAGTTAAGGAACCACCAAAACTGGTCGCTACATTTGTATTGAAAAATCGCGAGTTCACAGTTGAAGCTCACATGGTATCAATAAAATAAGCATTGTACTCAGTCCACAATCACACATGCAGTAAAAATTATGAGCTTCGAGTAAAAGCTGCAAATGTCAGAATTACAGTCATGTGTAGTCATGTGTACGATAGCAAGGAATGTGGAAAAATTTCATGTTATTAAACTATGGAAAATGGTGCAATAAATTTGTGTATTACATTGGAATCTGACAGTGAGCAAATTTGTGACTTTATTTTTCTTTTAGCTAAAATATTAGGGGCCGGAGAGACTAATGCCGGAGAGACTAATCTAATGCAAATGTTTGGCGTAGGACTGAATGCAGCTGAATCAAGATATTTGTTTGATGCGATATTGAACAACAGCCAAAATCTACCACAAAATTATTTGGTTTCTACAAAACCACAGGAGAAGCCTAAAATTCTCAGGAATCTGCTAATGGCATTACAATATTTTAATACATGCACTGAACTGGACCAGGTATTGGGATTATAGCATTAACCTTGGACCATAGTACGTACTGCAGCAAGTGGGCTGAAAGCCTGAAACTAAACCTGGCTTTGCTAGGTGTAGATGAATCAAACATAGCATAATTCATTGATCTGCGTACTCCATAAACTTTTGGGGATCATAATTAATTAGCTGTGATCACACCACGCCAGTTTTCAGTTTGTAACAAACAACGTACCAGTACCGTCAGAATTGCTCGACCGGGAAATCATCAATCAAGCGATCTCATGTCGGACACCATGACGGGCGATGCTCCCTGTCCCTTCTTCCTAGCCCTCATGTGATCCTGTTCAATGACCAAAGCATAGGTTCAGGTCTCGGTCTTTGCATTTCCTCTCCTCGGCCTTGTCATCGTGGAGAGCTTGCAGGCCTCGTCGCATACTTCAGCTGTTCGAACTGCAGCGTGGTATCCCTCGTCGACAGCACGCGCTTCAGAGTGTTGTTCTCGTCCTTGTTGCTCGTAGCCTGACGGCATAGCTGATTAGGCAGACACGGAGCTGCTCACGGACCTAGATTGCAACATCGTCAGCGTCGGGGAACTCTGCCTCCTCTGGCTGGCCGGGCCCTGAACCTAGATGGTTAGTGCTGCTTACGGACCTGATTTTGTGCCGCCTCGGAAGACAGAGGCTGGGCAGATCGAGGCAGCGACATGGAGGTTCTGCGGAGGAAGATGGATAAAGGCGCGGCGTGGGTGGATAGGCAATTGGGATATGCCTTCCTCGCTGCCGCCTCGCTGTATGCTCCAGGAAAGCCCTGGACAATCACCAAAGCCAAAATCTATTCAGACTTACAACGAAAAGAGTACACGCCCAAACAAGGAGACGGATAGGCAATGAAACTGAAAGGCCAGGGGCGTTTCGTCGAGCACCTGGTAGGCAACCTTGAGCGTCTCCCCGTTCTCCCCCATCAGATCCGCACTTGTGAGAGGCCCTGATAACCCCGGCAAAGAACCACGCACGCCATGAGTAAATCCCAACTGACCAGTTAGTTACTTGAAATCGGTAAATAAAAAGCTCGACGCTCAACTTACGAGGCAGGCCGTGGGGATCTCGGTAGGCGGGTAGAGGTGAGTCCGCAACAGGTACAGGAGGGGCCCGGAGGCCGCTGAGGTCGGCGGACCCGACGCCGTCCGTCGCGGGCGCCCGGGGCCGCGAGTGCCGGTTTCGCGCCCAGGTAGCGCGGCCAGAAAATGGAGAAGAATTCTCTAGGTAGGAGAGACGACGGAGTAGGAGGAGCTCGCCGGTGGAGCCAGCCGGCCGGCTGATCCCCGCCCGGTCCTGAGCCTAGACGGCTCCCAATCGAGTTGGTCTCCTCGAGCGGAGGCAGCGGCAGGGATTCCTGAATCGAACCGTTCCTTGACTTGGCGGTGGCAGTAGTGTTATATCTCCGAAAACACAGGGGTAGAATCGGAAATTGGAAAAACGTACCAACACCTCCTCTAGCAATATTATATAGTAGAGATATTATAGCACACGTCGGATCGATGGTACGAATTGACCACGTACGATCACCGGCCGAGAAGACGAGCTCTTCTCCGTCCTACACAATCATCCAGATTCTGTCATCCATGACGAAGCTTCACACCATGTCCTTCTAGAGGCAAGGTACTCGTACCCACCGGCCACCGTGGTCGTGGTAATTCGGCGACGACCTTCTTCGTCCATACTTTCGACTGCGTAGCCACCTCTTTCTAGCTCCCTTTCTGGTGACCACCGACTTCGTGTGGACACGGCTACTCCGCACAAGTTTGCTATCACCGGATTCCCCGGGCCCTTGGACTGCCGCCTCCCGAGAGGGTGGCATTTATATGGAAAGGGGATCCATATGTCGCCGCCACCTTCTCTCTCTCGCAACGGATGAACCTACTTATACATGTCAACTCCATTGATTGGGAGGATGCAACAAAGTACGATGAGTACAACTCCGGCCATCGTTGACTTCTCGACTGCAACAAATTTATTTTGCAATTCCAGCTTTTGTAGTATATCACCAACCCCTCCGCCCATTTTGATTTGGATGTTTTCAGGCTCGTTTTCTGCTTTTGTACCCCCCCCCCCCCCCCCCCCTTCCCGCATACACACCTTTTAGTGTTTTGTTCCCAATTTTCGCGGCTGATGATTATGTATTGTGCATTATCTATTTTGTAAGCACAAAAATAAATTACATTCACATGAAGGTAAAGACTTGGGCTGCCAAACAACAAAGTAATGAAATCCCTTCGTTTTGATGCATGAGTAAGGTGGTTGTGCTACCAAGTAGTACCGCGCATGCATCGCATCTATGGGCTTCTTGTTTTCTTTTTTCTTTTTCAAGACCACGCAAGAGAATTGCGCACTCTAGCTATGTATGTGACTCCTCGCGGCACTTTCCACAATTTTGCCACCTTCCGCAAATCGAATTCAGCACCTGTGCGTTGGGAGAGTATGACACACGTAGTATATCAATTTCGTTTTACTTTTTTGACGGCGACCAAGTCATCACTTATTTAGGTGCGTAGACTAGCTACTAACTACCGTAGCTAGCTAAGCCTCTTTATCATTATACTACACACGAGACGAGCGGGGAAAACCGAGACGCATTAAAGAAACTCAGGATCGAGGCGCAATTTATGGCACGCGTGGGAGGGAATTAATGGAAGCCTTTCCGTCTACCGGAGGAGCCAATGAGATGGCTGCATAGAGCTCGTCGCGGATCGCCGTCCACAGCTCTGATCGCAATCGTCCATCTATCTCGATCCAACGCATCTCCTCGCGAACGCACCCAGTCAAGTCGAAAACCAAAACCAAAACTCCCGACGCATCGATTCCTTCCCAGCCGCGCCACTCAACACTCCCTCGATCCTCGCCGGATGCCGCCCTCCCCTCTCTCCATCCCCCCACCATGCAGATCCCCAGCCCCTCCCCATCTCCATCTGCACGGGCAAGCCCCATCTCCTGCTCATGGGTACTGAGGACGAGGAGATCCTCCAGATCCTGCTCCAGCTGGGGCCTGAGGACGACGACGACGAGGAGCAGGGGCTTCTTGCTCGCCCCCAAGGCCCACCGCGCCGACCTCCACGCCGCTCTTCTCGACCTCGTCGGCATCGTCACCCAAAGGTCAATTCTTTCCATCCAGATCCAATCGTGGCTTCTTGCATCGGCACCTTGTTTAAATTAAATGACACATTTTGATAACATACTACTGTAGTAGGTTCTTGTATCCTGAACCTGACGTGGATCGTTAACCTGCAGGACCAGTCAATTCGTGCCTCCATCTAGGCGAATGGCGATGCCCTGTTCTGGACCTCGTCGCCCTAAGGTCACATTTCTTTCATTTGTCGCGCTGCAATCATTTGCTGCCTGATGCAAGGCGCTGTTTGGTCTTGCCTTGTTCGTCAGCATTAGGCCTCCATTATTTTGCAGTCTTTGTTCATTTTAGATGCACAACTCTGTTTAGGCTTAGTTAGAACAGAAAGGTTCATGCTTGTTTGGTCTTCTGTAATTAGACTCACATAGCTCTGTGGGACCTGAGCCGCGCGCGGTGGCACAGCTCTGGCGCTGGGCTCCCGGACCCGCGCGGCGGGTACGACGTCGCAGTGGAGGCGGCCGGCGAGGTGGTGCTGGTCCTCGGCGATCTCCGCAAGGCCGCGCTCCGGAGGGCGTCCTCCAGCTTGCCGTCGGACCTCGCCGCTGTCCCGGTCCCGCGGCGCGAGCACGTGTTCGGCCGGCCGCCGGCGGTGCACGACGTGGCCATCGAAGCAGCAGCAGCCAGCCGCGGCTGTCTTCTCGTCGGTGCCCCAAGCGCTGAGGCGGCCGAAGCTACAGGAGAGGCGGCGGGCGGCGCCGGCCAGGCTGGAGCTCGCGCAGGAGCACTGGAGGCGACGACTGACGAGAGGCCCAAGCTGCTTCCGCTAGAAGCGAGCGGCGTCGCCAAACTACATACGCGGCGCGCGCGGCGCCGCAAAAAACGCGCCTCATACGCGGCTTATACGCGGCATACCGTGTATGAATTGCGGATATATACGGCACGTACGCGGCTCCCGCTTGCACCGTGACTCACACGTCTTCGACGTGAACATGGCTGCTGCAGCCCAGTCGGTGAGAGATCCCATCTCCTATATCACCCTACTCATACCCATCGTGGAGTGGAGGATGCAGTTTGGGTGTAGAAAGAATGCCATCTTGCGTGGTTTTTCTTACTGATTACAATTTGTTTATGAGATGAGCTTCATTTTATATACTACCATGGTGTTATAGATTTCCTGCATGAATTAGTCTATAACTGTTGTTTGTAAGCTAATGCCCAACGTTGTAAAGTAGTTTAACTAGTTTTAACATTGCACGAGGCTTGTAGTTTGCCAGATATTGTGTATTTCGGTTCAGCTTTGGTGGTTTGAAGAATTGTGTATATTTTACACTTCATTCTAGCTTCCATGTTCAAAGCTATTCCTATTCTTGGATAGCATGAATCGTGATTGAATCTAATTAGGTTGTTTACTTATTTTCTGTGACAGCTAAGAGATAACATTTCCTGGGAGGCCATCGCTGAGAAATTGACCACCAGTAATCACAAGAATTGCTACCTGAAGTGGTTACTATATATCTCTGTTTGCTTCCCTTAAATGTATAACTTTGTTTTCCCACTGAATCCGTAGTTTGCAATCTTGAATGCACAGTAGTGTTTCCCATCGCATATTTATATTTCATGATCTCAATTGGTCATTTTCAGAGATGAAGTGAACTCTTATTTTTGTTGAATTGCATCAGGTTGGTTTAAGTGCTTAACTGAGCATGCTTGAATCTGTAGGCTTGGAAAATTTGTATTCTTACCTATTAAGTGTTTAGGGGTAATGTGATACTGTGGGCTTGATCGAATTTAATTTAAGCCCTTCCCTCATACAGCTAAATTTTATATTTTGTATAGCGTCATGTCTGTTTGTTAATTTAGTACAACTCCTAACTGGTTTATCGTTAAACATTCTCCAGCCATACAGATTTTCCGGGTATTTTTAACACTTAGAGATGAAAAATCAATTGGCTTAAATGCCCGCATGCTTGAATTTGTGGACTGTGCTTTATTAGCTTGTAAATGCTTGGGGTGATGCGATAATGTGGGCTTCATAGAATTAAACTAGTTTGAACCCATCCTTCATAAAACTAATATGAGTGTATTTTGACTAAATCTTGCTGTTTTATATGCATGTATGTTAGATTCAGACTGATACTCTAACATGCATGGTTACTAATTCTTGTTCCACTTTCAGGTACCGTACATTAGCATCTCCACTGGTTAAGAAAGGAATCTGCGTAGACATTAACGATTATCTACTGGCCGAGGCGTAAGATTTTGCAGACACTTATACTGGTTGATGTTTTTATCCATGTGGTTCTTGGATTAAAACACACACACACACTGGTGCAATTGTTTGATTCTGGTTTTGTTGTGTTATCTGATTATCCGGTCTTGCATATGAGTAGGATTTCACAAGCATATATTCTTGCTATCTTGACAACAAAGGATGAGCATATTTCTGGAAACTTTCTTGATCCATTATGAAAAGTTGAATGACCAGTTTGTTAATTTTAGCCTGAAAATCTCAAGTGCCAAAATTTCGAGAATCTCACTCCTCTTTGAGTGTTACTGATGCATTTACATTGAAGTTCCAGTGTTCAGAGTTTTGCCGAGAGCTTTCATTCTTTTTTACAAACACTTGCAGTCCTAATTGAAGACATCGGCCTGCCGTATGCATGAATTATGCAAATATTAAACTTTGTTATCGATACTTTTCATTTCTGATTAGAATTTGATCCCGAGGGCTTCTTTTTGTATATTCATGTGGTGTGCTAGATTTCCTGCATGAATTAGTTCAGATTGGTTGAGTGTAATTTTCTTGCCCAATGCTATATTGCTATACACTAGTTTAATTAGTAGCCGATAAAGGGGTATGTACCGATCTGTAGCAATAGATTTTTATTTATGGTTGAAAATTCTCCATGTTAAGCATTGAAACTGTCAAGCTTATACTATTCATGCTTTCATTTGCAGCAATTAGTCTCTACATATGGTGATGATTCATGGGTGTTAGTCGTATTATTCTGGGATGCAATAATTGTGATCCTTTGCTTGATTCAATTATGCTCAGATCACGTTCTTGTTCCGGAGGCCATAGCTGGATGACTTCGTCTTCTTCTGGATGCCCATGGCCCTGCAGCTCAGGACTGACGCCTTCAGCTCTTGCTGGTGGTCACCTTCCTGGGCTGCTGCTGCTGCCGGTGTCCAACCGGAGTTGCTGCTGGCATCTCTCTGGACCACCTCTCAAGCTGGAGCCCGTGACAGGTCGGTGCAGTCGTAGACTGGCAGCTTACTGGCGGGACAGCACCTCTCTGCCAACTGAGATCGGCATCGGCTACAATCTGTCTCATGTGAGTTTCAGCTCTTCGCTTCTTCTCTGAGCTATTGCCATTGTGCCAGGGTTAGTTTTTGGTCCTGATGCTATATGTATGGCCTGATGATTACTTGGATTAGCCCACAAATCAGTAGGAAAAACTCTTGCTTTTGTCAATTAAGTCACTCCTGTTAGCTTTAGTTGGCGCCAATTTAGCCTGTTTTGGTATTCAGATTGTTAGTACCTAGCTGTGATGTAAAGGTGTTTGATTTCCGATAAAAATTGAAGTCTGTCCTTGTTGCAGCATACACATTTGATTTTTTATCCATAAAAAAATAGTAGATTTGCTATGATGATTAATTGATTGGCTATGAGGACGTACCAGTATTATCTTTTAGCCTTCACATGTAGAGGCTCATATTTTATTTAGTTGGACGTTTTCCCTCTTGTTGCAGTACTCCACAATAGTGTTGATATACACATATATACCATTATATGTAAATTCGCAACAAAAATAATATACCATTATATGTTGAGCATTTATTTGGACCGAAACTTGTGCCTTTTTCTATTTCGAAGATGAAAGTACGAAGCAACAGAGTTGATGTTGATCCCTAATATGTTTTTGCATTTGTTTGTGAGTTTACTTCTATAGCTGTCATTCATTAAGTTGTATTTTTTATGCTATGTTCCTGGTATTGGCTTCAAGCTAAGTTCTTTTAGAGTAGCATACATGGTTGAAGTGGGCTTTACCTTTGGCTATGATCGTGTCTTTCAGTTCAGAATCCTGAACCTCATCTCCTTGTGTGTGTTTTGCAGAATGATGACGTGCCCCTGGAGCCAACCAATGGTCTCCCGTGCCGATGGCGCAGTTGGTGGTCTCGGACGGTGCTTCTCTGCACAACCTGGAGCTGCTGCCAGCGTCTTCTCTGAGCTGCTGCTGGCCACCACTTCGTCATGCTGCTGCTGGCCGCCTCCCCAACCTGCTGCTGCCAGCAAGGAAGCCGTCATAGAAAGGTGAGACGCCATGGGTTGGAATCATAGTCTCGATCGGGATAAGGTTGGGCTATTACGTGTTTTTCCACTATGCCAAGGAGCAGGAAAGTCATACATATCTGAATAGTTTTGTACATGTGTAGACAGTTTAGATAAATACACTGGCTGTTTGGCTTATTATATGTTGAAACTTACTGTCTTTGCATGGGGTTTGAGTTCGTCCACCTGGAGCTGTTGTAGGTGCCTCTCCCCCTCCTCTTTTTCCAATATCGAAGACTTCCTCCACTCGGACATGACTGCAGGTGCCTCAAGTTGCCTTCTACAGCAATGATTTATGACTAGAACACACATACATGCTTGAGTAGCCAGAATGTTGCATTTGTTTACCTCATTCATGTGGGTTGTGCTTGAGTAGCCAGAACGCACCTTCATGCTTGAGTAGCCAGAATGTTGCATTTGCTTATATCATTCATGATCCGTGCTTTTTCCTGATTTCTCGTACCTTCCTATCCAGTGTCCACCTTCCTGTCCAATGTTTTAGATGTGCCTGTTGAGGAAATCTAGTACTATAAGCTATTGTTTCAAAACTAATGCAGCTTACCATCAGAGATCATGCCTCACTCTTCTATGTGATTCTGACTAGCAACATTGATCTGACTACTAGTCTTTGAGTTGCCACTTTAATTATGGCTTGTACTACATTGCTATTAGTTAGTAATTACAAATGCAATTTGATTTCAGTACCTGTTCATTTTTAGTCTCTGCACCTATTCTTCAATTCGATGGATTCTAGCTCCTTTAGATTACATATATGCTATGTTACATGCATACTGGTGTTCTTCCGGCCACCAGTGTTGTGATTGTGATGATCTTCTCGTTGAAATTGGTCTGTGGTGCTTATACTCTTTAGCTACTGTATATGCTATTTGTCAGGGTTTGAAATTTATTCAGGATCTTGGCAAGCTACTAGGAATTGGTAACGGTCCATGTCCAATCCGAGAAGATTGCTATGCCATGGTTTTTTACTTGTCAATGGCTGTCAAATAGATAAAATGCTGATATAACATGCTCTGACTGTCTTTGTTGGATTGTATAGGAATTAAGTCGGAACTATATTAAATCTTGCTCATGTGTTAGTGGTGAGATGTGCCCAGTCTTTTTGCATGGCTTTGCTAAAGTTTTCGTGAGCCAAACTTGCGGAATCTTGTACCATGTTGATACACATTTTTCCAAACTTACTTATTAGGGCCATGTTGTTTTTTGTGCCAAATTTGCTGTACTCTGACCATTTGTTCTTCTTCTTGAAGGGCAAGCAGTAGGACAAAAAAGACAGGCAAGCTTGCTGCACTAGTCGGAAGCTGGAGAACCGAGGGGAAAAGTGAGACGCCTTGGTCTCGCCATCTACCTAGCTGCCTGTCCCTTTTTGCTTCTAGGTTGCGCTGGTGTTGCTCTTTTTTTTTTGCAGAAACTGCTTCATTTGTAACTAGTAGAATTAGAAGTTGTAACTCGTAGAATTATTACTTGATTTCTGTTTACAACTGAACTCGTGAGTGGTGCTGTGAGGTATTATCAATTATGTTTGCTATAATATGTGACCCAAGAACAAAAAGAGCAATTCTTATTGAAAGACACCTCTTCGCTCTCGTTCCCCTTCTACAGGAAAAGGCGACCGGGAGGCGATCCAGTTTCCGCCGGCGGTTCCGCCGCCCGCCTCCTTCCCGTCGGCCTTGGTGCCGTCGGAGGAGGGTGGGGGGTTGAATCGCCGGGTGGATCTCTGTGCTGCTAGTCTAGGTTTAGCTAGGTAGCTTAGGTTTCTTGCCGTCGGCGTTAGTGGCGGCGGTGGAGAATAAAGTGCTCCGGATCGACGGCCGGCGGCCTGCTTCGCGGCTGCGGTGGTGGATCTTTGAGCCTCTTGTCCAAGCATGGCGGTCGGTCCGGCGGTGACCACCATGTGGTGGATTTTGTGCTTAGACCTCGCTGGCGCGGCGATGAGGACTCCGGCGTCGCCGAGAGGATTTGGAGCTTGTACAGGAGTAGCTGTTCTGGGATCTCGGAGCTCTTCGCCGGCTTTGCGTTGCTCCTTCCTTCTCCGGCCGGCCGTGGTGGCGAGGGGAGTTGGTGGAGTCAAGGTGTGGTTTCGGTGGCGGCTCCGGCAAGCCGTTTCGAGCTCAATGCAGGGTTGGTTGGAAGAAGGGCGGCTGCGGGACGGAGGCGCCATGGCCGTGCGCGTTCAGCGATCTTCGGTTCCGTCGCTTGCGGCGGACGGCTCCTGCGGTCTTCTACATGAGTGGGGTGGTTCCTTCCCGGGGTGCGCGGCGGCCTGGCGTCTCCTGCTCCGGCGGTGCTCGGTGTTGGAGGTCTTCTTCAGGTTCTGCGGTGGTTCAGCATTCGGTGCTGTTGTGTTGAGTTCGTCGGGTTGTTTCGACTGCGTTTTCTGTTCTTCCTTGTGTATTCTGTGTTGAATCGCAGTTGTTGATCCTTTCAAAAAAAAAATGTGACCCAAGAAATGAGGGTATGCCATGTAAAAATTCCCAGCACACTTGCTTGCTTGTGGACGTATACTTTTAATGATAATTAATTAATGCGTGTAACTAGTAGAATACTTTTTTTTATCTTTGAGGTGGTTTCTATATGAACACAGAATGGATCGATGTAGGCGTAGCAGAACAAACATGGAGAGCTATCGATAGATGGCCGCATGTGGAGCCAGCTTCAACAAGCATTTCTTACCTCGCCTAGCTAGATGCGAGTATTTCTCCTCTTCGGCCAGTATCTGTCTGTGCTCGACCTGCAGTCCGACGGTAGGCGGTTGTAAAACTATCAGTTCCGTGATGTCATGTGTTATTATTAGCAACGTAGTATAGGTGGAGAAGATTGTGCGTCTCCGGAAGAATATGTTCATACGAACTGTGTCGTCTGGCTAACACTTTCCGCGCTGTAGCGATTTTGTGGAGGGCCTCACTGAGCCCTTAATCAGTACTGCTTCTGGGCCAATTCCACCGTGGTTCGGTCAGAGGTATTGTGGTGTGCCCACCACCGCAGGGATTTCCCAGTAGGTCTAGGCTCACGGGGCTCAGAAGCTTAGTATAGTCTGGTAGGTCTAGCTTGCGCACAGGTTGGCGTGCGTGTGGTGTTGAGTGTGTGTGGAGTGAGTTGTGCGTGAGTTCAGATACTACAGCTGTACTGTAAAAAGGAATTCTCAAAAAAAAAAAAAAAAAAATTTATTGGGCGGGGTCGTTTGGATGCCATGTATTGCTCATTTATGGTGGCGCGATTTTGAGGGTAAAGAGAGAGCGGAAAAAACCGAGGCGTCCGGTATTTAATACTGTACCATATTATTGGGACTCATGCAGCGCCAGCGTGTGTAGTTTGGATTCTACAACGTAATTAAATAGGACACTCCTAATTCATGGGGCAGCAAGACTATTGACCACGTCAGCGATCCACGACACTAGACATCTTAGCCGTCTATCTTCTATGTGGCTCTTAAAACAATCGACGGATGGAACGGATCGCAATACGCCTCACATCTTCTTCTTCCCGCGTCGGCTCCCTTCTCTTCTCTTATCTCCAACCAGGTTGCACGCTCTATAAGTACAGGCCCGTTGCCAGAGCCCGCGGGCGGTTGGCGCGGGACTTGGGACTTGGACTTGGCGAGGCGAGGGGAGGTGAGGTGAGCGGGAGACGCTCCGCCAACGACGACGATTCGATCGAGCTCTTCTGCGCCATTTCCGACTGGTAATCCATCTAGTGCCCATGAGATTGATCCGTAGGCACATCCTCGTCTCATGAATCTTGTTGGTCATGCTGTCTTGTGTTGTTTTTCGGCCACAGTGGCTTTCAGTGGTGGCGAGCGCCCGGTGCTAGCTAAAGATTCTCGGTCGGGAATGGGAGCCGGTCCATCCACGAGCTCCAAAAAACTCAGCTTCACGCTGCCATGATAACCCGTCCATCCACGAGCTCGACGCTCACGTATTGTTTAATCACTGCAATCCACAGAACGTGCTTGCTACGAGCTGCCAGTCCACGAGCGCCAGCCATGTTCCCCTCTGGGCTGAGCTCCAAGATCCATCCAACCATGGCGGACACCACGACGCTCTCCCTCCTATTCCTCTCGCTCACCACGGCCCTGTTCTTCCTCTCTTCATCGGAAGCCAGAAGAAGCGCCTACGGCTGCGGGCTGCCGCCGAGCCCGCCGTCCCTGCCCGTCATCGGCCACAAACCAGCAATAGTGGATAACTCGATTTGTATCAAATTGCTGTGGTATTTCTTTGGTTCCAAATGAAGCCTTGTGATTATGCAAATTTCTGAAACTTGCTAGGTGGGTTGGAGTGGAGTCATCCTACCGTTTTCTGTATCCAAGCCATGATTTGGTTGAGTAGAATAGTGGAAAAGAATGGTTATGGCTCTATATTAAAAGAATGGTTGAGTGATGGCTCTAAACCTAAGGAGACGACATGGGCATCTGTTATTTTGGTTGTTTGCTCTGTTGGAAAAACTTAGCCTCATGGTTGTAGTTATTGGTTAACAAACTTGTTCAGTTAGTAGTTGCCTTAGTACTAATATTTGTAGTTTAGATGTCTGCATTTCCTCAGATGAAGGCCGTCAGATGTTATGAACATTGAGAATCAGCAGCCACAGTGCAAACTGACACAAGAAATTGCTCATGTTGCGCAGCAAGAATTGATCTCAGTGAATTTGTGATTTATGTCCTGTTTTGTATCAATTATCATGCACCTATGTTGGCAGTGACTTGTTCACTTAGTTTGGTAGGTATAACCGTAGATTTTTGTATGGTGATTCTGCCCCGCGGTGGCAGATCAAGCCAAGCCTGGGCTGCATTCTCTCTAGACCGTTAACTATTTTTGCTTTCTCGATTAGGAAGGTATTTGCATTTTCCCATACTAGAGTGGCAGATCCTCAGCGATCCCCTCTTTCGTATGCTTATTTTACCAAGGAATTAAATTGTATAACCAAGTGCCATGCTGGTGTATCACAGAAGAAAAGGACATGATCGGGTCGGTAGGGAGAGGTCGGCCACAGTTCTTCATCCCTCCTGTGATAAGGTCAATTCATTCATCCACCATCACGACGAGTGCTTCGTCCTCGTATTCGTATCTGTTTTGCCTCGTGGCAGATCATAGCCACGCCAACAGGGCTACTACTATTGATAGAGTAATTTTATTCTTTTGTGACCTGCTATTGATGGAGTATGTTCACTTTCTTTCAACATTTTATCTATTTAGCGCATAGTTTTTTGTAGATGAACTACCTTTATTAGACTTCAAGAGAAGACGGGATATACATGCCCTAAGACAGATCTACAAACCAAACACTACAACCATGGGACTCGTAAATTGCACTCCTTTTTATTTGATCTCATTCGTTCATGACAAAACGATATCTCCCTATACTCATGTCCTGATGCGAGTGTCTGCAAGACAATGTGGGTATAGACTGCTCTAAGCTCGTAATTGCATTCTTGCAATTGCTTTCCACCCAGACCGCCGTAACTGCTCACCCTCTCCGCCGCCGTCTTCCCCCCGGTCAGATGATCGGCCTTAATTCCTCCCTCCGTCACCAAAGGTTAAGGTCTGCGCCATCGTTGCTTGCTTACCCTCTCTGCCTGTCTGGTTTGCAGACCAAGCCGCCGCGGAATCCGAGGAGGCCGCGGAATCCGAAGCTGGACGCGCCGATCCGGCGGTCCGGCCGCATCGCCGACCTCCCAGAGCAGCCAGTTTACCCCACTCCAAAGGCGCGTCGCTCGAATCTCAGGGCAGTCCCAGCGTACGCAATCAGCAAGGCTCAAGAGCTCAAGGGCCACCCAACCTTCGTCATCCCCATGTCCCGCGATTCTGCACCGAAAAACAATCGCCTGGTATGGAAATTCTAGTTACTCCGTAGTAATGTACTACTAGTACTTATTAATTATGGGATTTTTTTGATTTGTTGCTGTTTGGCAGCATATCCCGTCGCACTTCAGGCAGTATCTCCCAGTGCGTCGGCGTGAGATGATGGTTTTGGTGGACGAGGCGAATAACAAGCTTGACCAGATGATCTGCGGTTCCACCACAGAGGTTAGACACTTTCTTACCGGCAGGTGGAGAGCCTTTGCTGATGAGCACCAGCTAGCCGATGGTGACTGTTTGGTGTTCCAGCTGATAGAGCCCACAAAGTTCAAGGTGAGGTTCAACGGCCTGTTCCCCGCACGCCATTTTAAAAGCTTCTCTCGGTAGCAAACCAGCAATAGTGGATAACTCGATTTGTATCGAATTGCTGTGGTATTTCTTTGGTTCCAAATGAAGCCTTGTGATTATGCAAATTTCTGAAACTTGCTAGGTGGGTTGGAGTGGAGTCATCCTACCGTTTTCTGTATCCAAGCCATGATTTGGTTGAGTAGAATAGTGGAAAAGAATGGTTATGGCTATATATTAAACTAGAGCTTACACTGTGCATAAACATATATGTTTCAAATTGAATTATTATACAGTGACTCCTGTCATGCAAATTCGTAATTGTAACTATGGAGTAGGAATCATATCAGTACTTGTACTCCATAACTAGGAAAACATGTCTACAATTATTAGAACAAGGACACATCCGGCTTGTTCTGAATTGCAGGATTTTACATAAAGTATGCAGGAAACAGAAATATAGTTGATATGTTTTCTCTCAAAAAAAAAGTTGATCGGTTTCAAGCAGATCCAAAAAGGCGTTTAGATATTAGCTTTTCCTTATAGCCAGCATGCCTTCAATTGTACATGAAACAGGAGGGATTCTTGCAAGGCTTAGTGATGGATAAAATCCAGTTTCGTCTAACTATTACACTTTTTTATGTAAATGTGTAGGTTTACATAGTCAGAGCAAGTTCTTACAACAAAAATGACCACTGAAGGTGTGACCTTCCAGTTTTGCCAGAAGAAGAGGTGAAGTGTTTCTTACCTTTGTTTTGCATTGGTTCGATTGCTGCAATAGCTGTTTATATATCTAGTTCCAAATGCTTCTTCGTTGTGTAGCAGATCAGTTCATATTTACCAAGCTCACTTGGAAAATGAAATTATGGAACCGCTTTTGAGTTACTTTCTTCGCACTTAGTTTTAGTCATGAAAAAAATTGAGCTTTTTCTCCCACTTACTGTTGCTAAACTTCTTAACATTATATGATTAACTTTACAGAAAAACCTAGGAAAAAATATATAGGGGGTTGCAATTCATTAAGACGGGGCTGTTAATCTCTACAAGATTGATGCATCGTTGCCAAACTAGTTGGCTGACGTCCTATAGGCATTGCCTTGTTTTCCCTGTACTGCCTAGCCGAAGAAGCAATGTACACACACATAAGACACAGTATTAGTCGGAGGAGAGCACACAAGCCTCTTCAATTCATTCCCCTTGCTGCTACTTCTAGATTCTAACTTCGCTGTACAGGGTTGGTTATTGATTCAACATCACTTTATGATGATCTCAGTGTGATTCTTCTTACTAGCTGGAAACGACACTATAGTATTTGACTTAAAAACATACTATTTGTGATTTTCTGATTGTAGGTGTATGCATATTTTCAGTCGGGATGGGGGCCTGAGAACTTGCCTCAGTTTTTTTTGGAATTTGAAGGGTGATGGCTCTAAACCTAAGGAGACGACATGGGCATCTGTTATTTTGGTTGTTTGCTCTGTTGGAAAAACTTAGCCTCATGGTTGTAGTTATTGGTTAACAAACTTGTTCAGTTAGTAGTTGCCTTAGTACTAATATTTGTAGTTTAGATGTCTGCATTTCCTCAGATGAAGGCCGTCAGATGTTATGAACATTGAGAATCAGCAGCCACAGTGCAAACTGACACAAGAAATTGCTCATGTTGCGCAGCAAGAATTGATCTCAGTGAATTTGTGATTTATGTCCTGTTTTGTATCAATTATCATGCACCTATGTTGGCAGTGACTTGTTCACTTAGTTTGGTAGGTATAACCGTAGATTTTTGTATGGTGATTCTGCCCCGCGGTGGCAGATCAAGCCAAGCCTGGGCTGCATTCTCTCTAGACCGTTAACTATTTTTGCTTTCTCGATTAGGAAGGTATTTGCATTTTCCCATACTAGAGTGGCAGATCCTCAGCGATCCCCTCTTTCGTATGCTTATTTTACCAAGGAATTAAATTGTATAACCAAGTGCCATGCTGGTGCATCACAGAAGAAAAGGACATGATCGGGTCGGTAGGGAGAGGTCGGCCACAGTTCTTCATCCCTCCTGTGATAAGGTCAATTCATTCATCCACCATCACGACGAGTGCTTCGTCCTCGTATTCGTATCTGTTTTGCCTCGTGGCAGATCATAGCCACGCCAACAGGGCTACTACTATTGATAGAGTAATTTTATTCTTTTGTGACCTGCTATTGATGGAGTATGTTCACTTTCTTTCAACATTTTATCTATTTAGCGCATAGTTTTTTGTAGATGAACTACCTTTATTAGACTTCAAGAGAAGACGGGATATACATGCCCTAAGACAGATCTACAAACCAAACACTACAACCATGGGACTCGTAAATTGCACTCCTTTTTATTTGATCTCATTCGTTCATGACAAAACGATATCTCCCTATACTCATGTCCTGATGCGAGCGTCTGCAAGACAATGTGGGTATAGACTGCTCTAAGCTCGTAATTGCATTCTTGCAATCGCTTTCCACCCAGACCGCCTCTCTACAAGCTAGGGCTTCTAACGTCTCCGCTTTGGTGCAGCCTGGAAATACAATTTCCGAAGCCCCCCAAGAAACTTCGGCATCACTCATGGTGACCGCTGCTACAACCTCCCATCCACTGTTCTTGTTGACAGACTCGTCGACATTTATCTTTCTTTACCATACCGTGGGGACGAGGGATCCAACCTGACTCCATTGGCTAGTGGTGGCCGCCTTCTCTCATGACATTGCTTCGGTCCTCCCTTACTCATGTGTTGGCTTCCGTAGGGCATGCCATATGGCCGAGAGCGTGATTAAAACTTCGACTTGATCCTTATGCTTGAAGGTTTCCATCATTGTTGAGAGCCATTCCCGAGAGATATCTTCCTTCCTTGGTTGGAATGCTTGAATCTAGATTTGTGCATCTTAATCCTATATACAGAAAATGTTCCTTAAACTTGATAGCATGTAAATAGGAGAAGAAATAGATTTTGTGCTAAAAACCTTCCTTGTGGAATTTGATGATGTTGCTAGAGAAGTTAGAAAAGGTTTTGCTTGTTATGAAATGCTTGGTTGTTGCCAATTTTGCATACCTTGAAAACATACGATGCTAAGAGAATGAGATACACCGGTAAACTGAAGATGAGAACAAAGTTGATATTGATATACCTTTTATATTGTTGGGAATTTCTGAAAACCCGCGGTGGCATTGGCAGGATGTACAGGGTCGGTGTTGTCCCATAATTTTTTCAAGGACATATGGGAGACGCTAGGCAGCATCTTCGAACTCACCCACATGTTGGAGGCGCTTGCGCCTTCGACGTTACCACCCTCAAGACATTGTGGAATGATCTCTTTTCTCAGATCTTCCGGGCGATCAGTGTGGTTGAGTGTGCTAATTCGATCACTGGAACTGCATGTGTACATACCATCTACAATCATACCCAGTCAAGCACGCCGTCGGTCTTGCTGTGGCCGTCCTTCTCCGGCTGGACCTGCCCGCCGGTACCAGCGGCGGCACCGTGTGTTCCCGTGGGGCCTCCGGTGACGCCGCCGTGCCCGGCCACCGGCTTGCCGTACTCCTCCACCTTGTTCGTCTCGTGCCCGTGCTGCCCCTGGTGCTCCATTGTCGTCGGACGCTGATCGATCTACCGGTATGAAGTGGTTGTGCGTAATAAGACTAAGTATCTGAGCTTCGATCGAGTTGCTATGCAGAGAATAGCGAATTGGGTGGTTATTTATAGCGATGAACAGAACGGTGTTGGAGTTGGATATGAACACTGGCTTAATTTGAAGGTGGAAGGAGGTACGTACGTGTGCATGCACGTATGGAAGGAGGCTCGTTATCATGGAGTGGTTATCCGGCCAATAAACAAAGCCGGCGGGACGATAGCTGTGCATGCCACGTACGGCTTCGGGCTCTCTGGAAGGCCATGACTCGATTGATGCATTGAGTACAGCCAGCGTGTGTTTGCAAGTGGAAAATCCGTTTCTTATGTTCTTCTATGGTGAAACAAAGTGTGAGATCTGTTGATGAATTGATTGGTCGTTAGTGCAATTATGTCTTAGAGCATCTCCACTAGCACCCGAAATTTGTCCACTTACCCGAAATGTGTCTGGTTTGGGTTTGGGGGGCAGCGGCACCCCAAACCAAATAACAAAATTTAGTGGAAAATAAAGAATGCATTCATTTTTTATATATTACACAGTTGTTGAACGAAATTTAAACAAGCATCGTCGGCCACTAAACCATAGTCCTTGTCCTCGGTCGTGAGATTGTCCCGGACTCCAAATCAGCGTTGTTGTTGACTCGTCGAGGTAGACGACCGTGGAGGAGGAGGGAAGACACGCGAGGGAGCAGCCTTTCCGATGCGTCTGTAAGTCTCAGATCACCGGGCCACCTCGTGGCACGCTGCGAGACGGCGACGCCTCCGCTTCCTGTTGCGGCGGCGAGCACCACTCCCCTGTCACACGACAGACGCTTGCCATGCCGCATCGCTGGCAGCAACCACAAGGACAATGCGCTCCCTGTTGCAGCGTGCTCGCGAACGACCGCAATGGCGTTGTCCACCATGTGGCAAGTTGCGCTTGCCACCACAAGTGACACACATGGGCCACCACGCACCGTCGTGGGTGTTAATGGTGTCGTCACGCTCGATCGGGCATAAAGTGCTGGAGCCAACCGCCCCAATTGTTCTCGGAGTTGGAGGTGAGGGCTCGCTCCTTAGGCTCCTTCCGTCTCCTGCGCCGGGTGATGGAGAGGTCGACCTGCTCGGATTATGGAAAGGGGTGACACTCACAACCTACCCTTGGGAGGCGGGTGTATGACGGGATAAATAAGCCGGAGCGCTCGAACTCACGCGCCTACCCAAGTGTGAGGTTGCGCTCATCGTGTAACTCATTGCTGAACTGTTAGTCTCAAAATTGCTCAACATTGTGGCGGTGGCATGTGTAAGTCAAGTACGTGGTTGACGATGGAAATAGGAGGAGATTCCGACGGAGAGAAAGGATGGAGGGCCCCTTATATCGCTGGGTAAGCCGAGAGCATGTGCCATCGTTAATGCGTGAGGCGCGCGGAAGGTGAAACGCCAATACGTGGGATGGCACCGGTGTTAATGTGACACTGTGTATGGGAAGACACAAAACTCCGTTGAATCCCGGCATGTCGCATGGGGAACCGCATGGCGGAGTGGCCACCATTGCAAACAAATTAAGATTCAGTATTTTTCAATGTGTCATCAAACATATTTGGATCAGGATGTGCTATAAAATCTGGAGCTTGTAACATGACATGATACATCTTTTGCTATATTTGTCACAACTGTGACTATTATTGATATACTGTGATACAATTGTGCTGATAAAATATTTTTATTTTCAAAGATTATGTTGCCAATTATTTTTGATAAACTGTAGTATAAATGTTCTCCGTAACAAGCTACAAATGCTGATACTCCTCTCCATGTTGGGTGCAAGCAAAAGCCGTATGCATCTCTTCAATGCAGAGGATGTAGCCCCGCCTTGCCAACTTACAAGGATGTATACCAGAGTATAAGGGGAAGCCTCTTACTACTACGAGTTGAGTTTGATGGGAAGAGAAGTGATAAGGGTACACCACACACAAATAGCGTGTGAATATTCGCGACTAGACTTTATGACTTTGGACTTGTGGACGTCGGCGTGGCTAGCGTAGCTAACACAATCCGTTTTTTATTAAGTTTATTATATTGTGAGTATATAAGTCGACGCGGCGTGACTTTGGTTTTTAGTTTATTATATTGTGAGTATATAAGTCGAAGAAAAATGAAGTTTCTGAATTAATCATAATCCGTCTTTTTTTATTAATTCTTGTTCTACTATGGCAAGTAATTTATAATTTGGACTTTGGTTTTAATTTATTATATTGTGGGTCTATAAGTTGAAGAAAAATAAATTTGGCGAAATAATCAAGCACATAGCAATGGGCTTGCATGGGCTTGCATAATATAATTTTATACTAAAGTTCAACAAGCCGTCCTAGAGTTTGATGAAAAATATGTTCAAGGGGCTTGCATAATATAATTTTATACTAAAGTTTTATACTTCAAACTTACGTTATTATATACTAATTTTGTATATGTCTAATTTTTATCGCAACTAATTATTTACACCTTCTCGCTCTATCCCTACAACACAACATTTGAGCTATCCGTCGCGATCCATTCAAATTAGTAATTATATTTTTGTACGAAGTCCACTTGATGTTTAGTAACTCGCTATCACCATGGCCGCCAAATTGTTTTCAAATGTACATTATCTTTCAAATATTCAAGAGTTGCGAGATATACTACGGTGAGCTATGAGATGCAGTGGTGTATATGGTATGATTCCCCTGCTTACCATGCGGATTTCTTGATTTATAAGTGTTTTTGACTGAAAACATAAACATATGTGTTAATTCATGGCAGTCATTTCATGTGATAATATTACAACATGGATGTTATGCACTTAGATGTCCTATATATCTTCATGTGGATGTTAGATTGTACATGAGTCTATCAAATATCTTAACAAAGGTTTGCATACGTCATGATGAGTTATAAGTGATAGAGGTTCAAGAACGTACAATGTTTATGCTCTTGTACTTGCTACTCCCTCCGTTCACTTTTATAAGGCACATTACCTACCATTTCCATTTAACTCACATACATATTAAAATGAGTGAATCTATGTATAAATAAGTCTTGATTCACTCATTTCAGTATGCATGTGGACTAAATGGAAAGGTTAGGCAGTGTGCCCTATAAAAGCGAACGGAAGAAGTAATTGCAAGTCCGCGTCTGTTCGTTCTTTCTTGGTCAATTTTTTATTTATGTCCTTTATTACTTGATTACATCTTCTCGATCACTCAAATATTATTCAACTAAAATTCTCAACATGGATATTGACAGTAGGATATCTTTATGTACCATATCTTTATGTACGCCCAAGGAAAAGTACCAACAAACACAGGGTGAACCAAGTCAAACATGGTGTCTTAACGAGCGCATGGTGGCCCAAAGTTCATCATATGAGTATTTCTAACAGACGCCCAAAATAACCCGAGCGCGAGAAAAAACACCATTTTAGTGTGCGTGCGTGCTAAAATGTTTCCCGTGTGCTGGGAAAAGCGGCAGCGCACGCGCTATTTAACCTGCGCCGCTTCCATCACGCTGGATAACGCGTGTGTGGCTGCCAAGTACTAACTACTTTTCTTCCCTGCCGCGCGCTGCCAAGCGCCAACAAAGCCCGACTGATCCACAATTTACAACAGGTTCCAACGAGCGTGTGATTCATACCATCAATACGTGATATACTATCTTCATATGTGTCTTTTCTGTTGTAGTGTCTTCAAATATCTAGATCCAAAAAATGTTCATAGAGTAGGATTGTGTAGCTTAGATTTAAAACTTTTATAAATAATACGTAATTCTAAAAATTATCAAGCGGTCAACAGAAGCTTTTGCGGGACACGATATTTTGGTTTTGATTTGGAGAGAATGCAAATTGGCTACGGCCTACGGCAAGTCACGCCGCTCGTCGATACTTAACCACACTTTCTCTCATTCTCATGAATATGATATGGCAGGAAATAACCATCATCGAAGCAGCACACCATGCCATTGCCCAATCGGCCCGCTAGGATGACAATGAGTGAGTGCACAGGGCTAGAGTAGTTGTTTTCAGAAATATTAGCAGGTAAACGAGTCAGCCATAGCTGTCGGAGAGTGAAAAAATGTCTCCTCTGTAACATTTTAAAGTTTCCATAAATTCGAAAACAAATTGGAGGTTGATAATTATGAGATCTACTGGCGTGCAAAACATAAATCAGAAATTTGTCGTACTTTTGTCTGAACGAATATGACAAATGGATAAATCTGGTATGATGAACAGTGGATATGTAAAAACTTCAAAATTTGTCAGATTTGTCATTTTTGTGTAGACTAAAATATAATCAAATTTGAATTAATATTTTGCACGATTATAGAGTTCAATGTTATCTACACCTAGAACTTCGTGTCTAATTTTTCTAAAACTTGCAAATGACATTTTCGAGTTTTTCGAAAAACTTGTGTTGACTGTCCCTTTGGACGTGTCTAATGTTATAGAGCCATTCTTGGTTTCCGATCGATGGAGGCCTTTGGGTGTGACTGTCCCATTTCTTTTGTTCTGGGCTTTTCGTTTCCTAGCAAGCCTATTCATTCACGGACTTGTGTTGTAGAATTGCTTAACAAAAAACTTATCTTCTCTACTACTACAGTATTAAACAAGAGAACATTTTCTTTTCTACAACCACCCCATAAACGTACACGGGAAGGTCAACGACGAATCTCGTCCGTCGGACGGACGAAACGGACGGCCCAGGTTTCCAACAATCGCGCAGCTTATCTTCTCTTTCACACAAAGACATGACGAGTAGGCATCCGTCGCTCAGACGTAGTTGCGTCAGCGTCAAACGCCGTGGGCTTCAACACCCGCGAGAGTCGCATGACACGACTGTAGCAGCCACCCGTCCGCCAGCGCCACTCCTACGTCTGAATGCCGTCGGAGATTAGCACGCCGTGCGCGACGGCGACCATGCCGTCGGCGAAGAAACCCTGGATCTATGGCCTGCGCGGCACCTGCGACCTCGAAGAAGAAGCCATCAATGGCGTGCACCCAGGGCCCCGGCTTTGAGGACGACTCGGTTCATGGCGTGCACGAAGGCGACCCGACGGCGTTTGCGGTTGCACCCTGGACGCCGCCGTGTACTTCAGTGCCCTCGACACATGCACAGTGAGGTCGTCCTCATAGTATGTCCAGGGGTATGTCTGAAATGGTACTTTTCTAAGCAAGTGGGGTTTTCAACTTTCTTAAAACATATACCTCCGTGCCAAATTATCAGACATTTGGTAGTAGGTCGTATTATGGTAGGTTTCGTTATGGTCGTCCTTCATCGGCTGGAACTGACCGCCGGTACCAGCGGCACCGGCAGCGTCGTGTGTACTCGTAGGGGAGCCGGTGATGCCGCCCAGGGCCGTCCATCAGGGCGTGCGAGGTGGGCGACCAAATTTTAGGGGCCCCCAGATAATTTACATGCAGTAGCCATGGATCTGAAGCTGAGCTGTTCGTGCCCGGCCACCGGCTTGCCGTACTTCTCGACCTTGTTCGTCGCCTAGCCTGCCCGTGCTGCCCCTGGTACTCCACTGCTGCTATACACTGACCCATATACAGGTGAACTCAGCAGTTTCGCGGTATTGAACTGTTGCGAGTTGGAATGCAGAGAAGAGCAAGAGAAGTAGTTATTTTATAGTGACGCTAGCTTGCAGTTGCAGGTGTAACTGTGAGAGGGGAACGTGCTCATGCACACGTATGGGTGCGGTCATGTATATGCATCAGTTGATGCAGAGGGGCTGAGCTATGCCCCATTTTGAAGAAAAAAAATGCACACGTACAAGTCCAGTTATGTTATGATGGAGTGGTTATCCCGGAAAGTGCCAGTGCTCCCAGCTATTTAAAAAAAAATCACAAATCATTATTTGTGAGTTTCTAAAAATTATGAAGAAGTAAGGATGTAGCCAATGATATATCCCACGAACGTGTACATTTTCAGTTTTAAATACTTTATATTTTGCGCTACACAAAAATAAGAAATTTGACAAAACTTGAGATTTAAAAATACGCGTACTCAGATCTACATTTTTGTTATTTTTCTCTAGCTCAAAATACAACGTATCTGAAATTGATATTTTACACGTTCATGGGAGGCAAAAATCTCCACTCTCAACCCCGAAAGTGTCATTAGATCTCGGGCACCAATGCTTCCTGCTATTTATTTATTTTACAAGCCACGGCTTTGTCAGCAGTGCCACGTACGGCGGCGTCGGTCTCTCTGGAAGGACATGACTCATGGGACAAGCATTAAAAAATGTTGGGTAAAGTGTGTGTATGTGGAAAATTAATCTATTTTGCTTGCGCCTTAAAGATGATCGATCATCGGACATGTACCAGTTTTTTGACATGTACCAGTTGCAACACGGCTATTCCTTAAAAAAGACATTATATCTAGAGGGAATTAGAAAGAAGTTGACACCCAAGCTGTGACCAAGCACTGAAGCAAGCAACTAGTCAAGCACTGATACTGATACTGCTATTAAAACAATTGATAAAGCCTTGATTAAAAAATTATCAAGATTTGTTTAAAAATGACTAACTAGGTGAAGATTTACAGTCATCCAATAATGTTGCTAATATACATGTTGCAAACTCTCATACTTAACATTTTTTCTTGCCTGTATCAGAAATTTGAAACTAACACCTAATCGACACACAATAATATTAATGACCAGGCTACATCAATTGTGCATCTAGATCTTCGACGAAACTTCCCCGGTCATAAATATAATTTTATACTAAACTTTTATACCATAAACCTACTCCGACTTGCTTAATTTTTCACCAATGTTGTATCCTTTGTAGTTTCACCAAAACTAATGGATTACAATGTCTCGCTCTATCATCCCTACAAAAACATTTGAGGTTGTCCTTGTAATTCATTCCTATAGTTCATTATGTCGTCCTAAAAGTCCACAACTTTTTCAGTCACTCCACTTAACCATCACCGACAATACTGTTTTCAAACAGAGATTTTCGTACAAACTATATAAGAGATACAAGATGTAATGTTGCATGGGATGAATCCCTTGATTACCATGCAAAATTCTTGATTTATAGGTGTTTTTTTGTTTGAAAACATAAACCCATGATTCAATTCCCGGCTAGCCATTTTATGTGAGAATATTACCACATCGATGTTATGCACTACATGTACTATATGGAATGCTTACACATGTTCATATTTATTTTAGTATATTGAAATATCTTCATACGGATGTTAGATTGTACATGAGTCTAACAATTTTTTTAACAAATGTACGTATGTCATGGGTTGTAATTGGTAGACTCTGGAATGTGTTTAAGGTGCCTTCTCGCGCCTTTGCTAGTTGGCACTATTCTTTTTTTTTTGTTCTTTCTTGGTTAAACATTTTATTCATATCCTCCATTGATTATAACTGATCACATCTTCTCAAATCTGGATGGTCGTCTATAAATGGACTCGGTGTCTCCTGAGATTCTTTTTGCTCATGTTACCTTTGAGTACATGTTTTAGGTTATAGTCATTATGTATACATGTGATATGCATGAATGGGAAAAATGTTCGAATAGTCACACTAAGACCACAGGATAACCAGCCATTTCACTGAGGAAGGAGATTTGATATTTACAGTAAGCTTGAAGAAAATCATCAAGTCGTTTCACTACCAAATAAGATTTCAGATTTGAAGCAACCTTAGAATAATATTACCCAGTCAAAATACTGAGCTTTTCTCGTGGATGAAGACATAGAATCGAAGGTTAACATCAACAAACTGCAAGTATGAAAATGAGCATGTACAGTCTGGAATGGAAGTAAAACCTATTGTTTTGTGACAAGAATGAATCAATTCAGCACCTCTTTTTTATTACCCTTTGCCAAAATAGTTTGGAGAATAGTGCAAATGTCTTTTAACCTGACACCACCACAAATGTTACAAATAATTTTGGGAATTGGCTAAGGGGTGTTGCTAAGAAGGACTTAAAACAAATTTGGGTGGGGTGTGTGCTGCTTTATGGGCCATTTGGGATGTGCGAAATTATTTTATTTTTAACAAATCAAAATACCATCTTTTTTGCAGGTTATTCCCTAGTTATCCATTGGATCCATATGTGGTCTTATCTTCAATCAGTGGAGCAGCGACATTCCATGCATTCTGGGCACAATATGTTGGAGATGGTCGCAAGAGATTTATTCAACCAATCATGTTGGGGGTTTAAGAGTAGAATCACTTGCTAAATGTATTGATCATGGTTTTTCTTTTAGCCTTTATCAGTTGTTGATCCATGTATCAACCAATTTGCGACATTTGAGATAACTCTTTGTTACAAACTATGCAATAATGAAAAAAGGCCAAGGCCGTGACCTACCCACATTTCTTTAAAAAAGTAGGAAAATACAAATGGTGGATGTCTCCTGGTGAAAGACAAGATTCGGTTGGATCGGCATGAAAGGCGACGTCTTCGACGTCGTCCCTCCGTTGGAAGCATCGCACTTGGAGACACGGCTTGGGATCTTGTCATCTGCCTCCGGCGCACGCCTGTCCAAGGTTTATGTTCAGAGGCGCTATGGACGTTGTCGCCGGTGAGTCCAAGGAGATGCCTTTCTCGGGAACGACCAAGTCTCGCCATCTACCTGCCACCTCCTTTGGCATCAAGGGTTGATGATCGCATCGACAAGGGAAGTTCGAGCGAAGATGTCGACCTTTGGAGGTGACCGGCTTCGGGCAATGATGCTCGGACTAGGACGTGCTCTCTTTTCCTTTGTATCCCGAGTTTCGGTGGTGGTTGTCTTCCAATTAGCCGGATGTGGAGTGCGTTCTACGCTTGTGTTATCGAGTTGTAGACGTTATGCTCTGCTGTATTTGGTTGCTTACGGTGGTTTTATCTCTTTCTTGATCTTGTAATATATTCTTATCTATCGATGCATCGAAACGCAAGGATTTTGCATTTTCACGAGAAAAGAAGAAAAAAGGACAAGTCATTGTGGTCGGTGTAGAAGGTAATCGACGAGTTTGAGAAATTTGATGGCCCCACCTACCACATGTTCGGCAACCATTGCCTCTATATATAGTCTTCCTAGTTCTGACCGTGATTCGGGACCTCTGGTTGTTTCGTTTGTGCCACTACGACCCAACCATTGGGCTACTGCCATGTTCTCAAGATAATTACTAATAGAGCAAATATTCATTTTTGATTATGACTTCAGCGCGTGGCTGGCCTTGTGACCATCCGATGACTGCAGCATGAATGAAACTATTGATGAGAAGAACTTGAACGCCGACAAGAACAGACCTAACGGTCTGGTTGACGTCGACATGCGGTTTGTCATGTTGAATGGTGCGTTTGGCAAGGAGCATCTGTCTTGGCTCAATGATGTAATGCGGCAGAGCGCCAGCAGAATTTCATACTCCCTCTGTTACTAAATATAAAATGTTTAGATTTTTCTAAATTCACATTATTTACATGTATCTAGACACATTTTAGTTTGTGTGTTCACTAATTTTGGCCCGTATCTAATCTAACATGTGAAACACCTATAACATCGTATATTTAGAAACATAGAGAGTATTATGCAGTCATCTCCCAATGGATTTTTTTTGAAACATAGAGAGCATCACCATAGCTCTCATGTGGTTTTTTTTTTTTTGAACCGAACGGCCAGGAGCTCTGCCTTTGCTTTATAGATTTTGGGGGGGGGGGGGGGGGGGGGGGGGGGGAGGGGAAACAACAAGTGTTGCTACAAATTTTCAGTCAAATTGGAAAAAGTAAAACTCTCTGTTGCCAAGAAACAAGTGTTGTGCTCAATCATGTGGAATTATGATAAGGTCATGACCATTGTTCAGTTAACTGTGTCAAAGCCTGCTTAGCCAGACACGAACACAAGGGCGGCTACTCTGCCGATTCCCACGACGTCCACCATTGCACTCTGGATGCTGCATAGACGTCTAGGGTAAATTTGCTAGGGCCGCTCACAAAGAACTTTCACGAAACTACTTCGGTCTTAAATGCATTTTAATACTAAAGTTTTTTGCTTTGAACTTAATTCGAACTTAATGTTATATTAATTTTGTTATATTTACACCATAACTTAGTATTTAAACCCTCTCGCTCTATCCGTACAAAATACATTTGAGCTAGTTGTCGTGATTCATTCAAATTAATTCATTATATTCTAAATATCAGTGACTCTCCATCACCATCACTGCCAAATTATTTTCAAGCAAAGACTATCTTTGATCATATGAAGATCTGTGAGATATCCTTTCCGGACAAACTCTACAAAAGATGATCATGATGTAATGTTGTACTGGATGATGCTCTTGATTACCGTGCAACATGTGTTTTTGTTTGAAAACATAACGACATATGTTTATTTCCCTTCGTGTCATTAATGTGATAAAATTATAACCTGGATGTTATGCACTTTTTTTGCACAGACCACATAAAGTGTCATTTCCTTCCGAAATTTTGCACGGATGTTGAAAACTTTCATATGTTTGTGCCCAATTTTTTTCAGATTTGTTCAGTGTTTTCATATTTTTAAAATTTTGAAAACTATAACAGGAGCATATGCACCCAGGTGCCAAAGTGAATTTCTGACTATATGGCATGTTTAGATATGTTTGTATCTATTTAAATATCTTCATCGATGTTAGATTCTACATGAGTCTAGTAAATATCTTACTCCCTCCGTTCACTAATGTAAGTCACTCTGCCTAGTATTTCAATATTGACTACATACATATTAAAATGTGAATATATGTACAAAAAATTCCAGATAGATTTGAATCAAGAAAACAATAAAATGCCTTATATTAGTGAACGTAGGGAGTAAGAACATTATAATGGGTTGAATTTGATAGACTCTGAAAGTTGGCACTGCTCGTAGTTTCATCTTTCTTGTTCAAGAACCCATCTTATGAAATTGGATAGTCGTCAATAAATCAATGTTTTAAATAACGGGATATAGCGATCCTATGGAAAGTGTCCCACTACAGCTTCGCCCTTTAATTGCTAAACTTTATTGGATTATATCAAGCTTTACTGGAATAAGAATATTAGCAGGTGGATGAATAAGCCATAGATGGCGGGGAGTGTACAAATGGCTCCCGAGCTTGCAGGGAGCTTGTTTTTCAGGGAAAACAATCAAAAATAATATTTTAAAGTTTCCAAAAATTCGGGAAAACATCCTGGCGGTAGATAATTATGAGATATACGAGTTTGCAAAAACAAATCGGAAATTCGTCGTATTTTAGTCCGGGAGAACATGACAAATGGGTAAATCTGGATACGATGAACAGTGGACATTTTCAAAACATCAAAATTTTCTCAGATTTGTCATGTTTGTGTAGCCTAAAATGTAACGAATTCTAAATTGATATTTTGCACGATGGTAAAGTTCAATGTTATCTACAACTATAATGTTTGTCCCGATTTTTCTACAACAAGCAAATGCCTTTTAAAAACGAGTTTTTTTTTTTGAAATTTGCCGTGACTTTATTGAATTATAACAAGATCGTTTTGAAGTACATGAGTAAGAAAAATTGGTACATCCTCAAACCATGCCTCCCCTGAACCATGCGTAACACCTCGGCGAGCCAACTCATGTGCAGCTTGGCTAGCCTCCCACAGTGATGTAAATCCGCTCTACCTAGAGTCATCAGTAACTCTCGGCAATCATCGATAATCACTGCTCCAGTACCTCTCTAATCATTGGGATTAATTACAGCCTCAACCACCTCCATTGAGTCAGATTCAACAGTGATAGACCTTCATCCGAGACCCTCTGCCAGTCGAAGACCTGACGATAGCGCCCAGGCTTCAATTGCATGATGCTTGTAATCACATGATGCAGCTATGAAATTTCTGCCAGAATCACGGATGATCGCTCCCATAGCACCGTCACTTTTGTTTGGTGAATAGCCATCGTCAACATTCAGTTTCAGAACTCCACTCACCGGTCTTACCCATCCATTACGTTTGGGACAGAATGAGACCCTTAAATTTTCGAATTATTGGCAACAATGCCCCTCATACTCAGCGCTGCCCTCCCCGGATTGGGTACAACTTCATTTTTTTAATTTGTCGCCTCATCCACCATATGTAAAAACAAGAGACTAGGATAGTTTCCATACCATCACCAGTCTCTGTATTACCTGAACACAACAGTGCTTCGAGGACCGACGAACCAGCCCTGTCGACCTCAAGGGCTATGCTGATCCGATCATGGAGATTAAGCTCCCTCTCATACCTCTGCTGCTCTCTCACACCGGAAAAACATATGTTTCAGATCTTCTGGATCCACGTTGCAGACCGGATAGTTAACAGCAGTACCACTGTGCTTATTTGCAAGTGTACATAGGCAAGGAACTATGCCATGCAGCACACGCCAATTGAATATCTGAACCTTGCGTGTCACCTTTACAGTCCAGAACTTTTTCCAAATTTCATGGGGCGATGATCTAGTTGTTCCATCACCTCTCTGAAGTCTCCTGCTATACATTGTCTTCCATTCCTCATGATAGGCAGGTCTAACCGAGAAACATCCTGATTTGTTGAGGTGCCAAGCAATAAAGTCAGGTTGTCCATTATTTGGTAGTGGAATTTGTAGGATTCTCTCCACGTCTATTGACCAAAAAGTGTTTCTAAGGAGCTCCTCGTCCCAACTGTCAGTCACTGGATCAATGAGTTCTTGTACTGTTGACAAGAGGCAAGCTCCTTTTGGTGTCATAACCTGACGATTAGGGCTGGAAGGCACCCATTGGTCAGACCAAATGTTGATCGTTGAACCATCTCCTACCCTCCAAATGCTTTCCACGCTTAAAAGTTTTCAAACCTGACATGATGCTCTGCCAAGTATACGAAAAACGAGCTCACTGTGAGCCATTCGTGATTTATGATAGATGACCGCCTTTGGATGTGACCGTCCCTTTTCTCTTGTTCTGGGCTTTTCGTTTCGACTCACAATAACAATTTACAACGGGGGATTCGCTCTTGATCCAAAGTGAAGACTAATGACGAGGCAGAGGCTGGCGGCTGGCTGCTCCAAACTCCAAAGTGACTGCAATCTCACATAACCTGGGAGTATCGATGTACCTGGCGAATCTCCTGCCTATGGCCACCCCGACGTCGGCGGGGAGCGGCCGCCGTTCGTCCTCATCGAGCCCTACGCCTACTTCGCCGCCTGCGAAAATACCACCACCGCCACCTGCCAGATGACCGGCTTCCACGGGACCTTCAAGGTCACCTTCTGCACCACCCGCCCGCCGCTCGTCTCCTACGTATGCTTCCACGCCACGCACTACGACCACGCCGCGTTCAGCGTCGAGCCCCATATCCTCGCCGCGGAGACCGACGACGGCCGCGTCGTCTTCGGTAATCATCCATCCGCGATCATGTTCCCCAACAACCGAGAGTACCTCGTCTACGACGCAGGCGTCCCCTAGCTCGAGCACCTCCCGCACCCCGGTCGCTTCCTGTTCAGTGGTGACTCGCTTGCCTTCGTGCGCAAGTGCACCCTGCATGGAGCCAGCAGCCTTGACTGCCGTAGTAACTGCGGCTACGTCGTTGCTGCACACTCCAGCGGGTTCGTTTATTCAGAACCTTCTGACCTCTATCTGTATCACTCTGATTCGAGAACCTGGGAGGAGAAGCAGCTGGTACAAAAGAAGCCATCGTCAGACCCAGTCCTATACCACTCCACGTGCAAGTCAATCACCATTGTTGGCACGACCGTGGCCTGGGTTGATCTCTGGCACAACATCATCATCTGCGACGACGTGCTCGCCAAACGCCCCGAGCTACATTCCCTACAACTGCCGCCGTACGTCGGTCTCGCCGGAAAATCAAGCACAGGGTGGCAACTGGCAATCCAAGGTCTCTTCGGGACATTGCCCTCCTTGATGGCTCATTCAAGTATGTCCAGATCCAGCCGGGATCAATCACCTCGGGTCACCGGGAGTGGGAGGTCATGGTATGGAGCCTCAAGACTAGTACCTCATCGGCCAAGGATTGGGTCGCCGAGTGCAAGCTCAAGTCCTCTGAGATACCCGAATCGTCGCTGCCCGAGCTGCGGGTCGATCCCGGTAGAGCTCAACCAACCTTGTCCACCCTTCACATTGGCCTGCCCAACCTGAACTTACAAGATGCTGGTATTGTTTACTTCCTCTCCAAGCTTGACTACCGCGACAACGACCATGTTGCGTGGGTGCTTGTTGTCGACATGAGAAATAAGACTATACAGAAAGTCGGCGAGTTTTGCGCCGCGAGAACCCTTGGTTTAGCCAAGGGATACAATGCAAGTAGAATCTCAAAATATCTAAAAGGTAGCTGATCCTATTTTTATTTAGTTTTACCGCTAGCTGGCTCCCTACCTCTCTGTCGGTTACCTTCCTGTACATGAAGTTTTTCCAGATAAATGCATATTTTTATTTGTGTAGGCCAAAGTTTTAAATAGCGGGCCATAGCTTTGCTATAGCGGTGCTATAGCATTTTCTGCACCATGCCACTAAGTAAATTAGGACGCTAAAAGGTACCAAAACTCTTAAATAGCGGGCTATAGCGGCGATTTAGCAGCGCTATAACTTTTTTCGCAGGTTGCCGCTAAATGGCTTAGCCCGCTATTTAAAACTTTGGTGTAGGCGGTATGGTACCATCATATATATCACACCCATAATGTAAGGTTTAGTTCAACAGAAATAACATATGATGGGGAAGAAGATACCTAGATATAGTCTGCATGGGATGGAAGCAGGTCTACAGCCAATATTCTGAGTAAAATGCCAGACATTTTGGGAATTAGTTTTTTTTACATTGTCACAGTGAAACTCTTCTCGACAGGACAATAAATATAAGGAGTAAGGAAAAAAAAGGAGATTTCCTACTGTGACACATTTCACTTAGTTGTTGCTGCATTCTACAACTATACTTTATTTATAGATCTTTTCATCTTTATCTAGTTTGTTCTTTTGTTCAGTAGTCGTTTCACATTGTGGAAGTGTAAAGTAATGGTTATATTAGGGCTAGTTGTTTATGGGTCAGTTTTTTATCTTCCGAAATATTACTCAAGACATGCTAAATTTGATAGCTTGCTACGATTCTCGCTTTTGCGTGTACTACAGTACACTAGCAAAATACCCGTGCGTTGCAACGGGTAATAACTAAATCAAACATCTCATCTTTTTAAACAAGCTTTGATTTTGGTTCTATCATTATTTTGTAAAATAATGTTGGCCTTTTCTGAGGTTTATATTATCTTACATGTCACATAATAAAACAATCCTCACAAAAGTAAAAAAAAAGTTACGACATACTTTTTAATCTTCTTTCTACCTCATGGGTATCTAAAAGTATGAAATTATTGTGCAGAAAATCACTTGTTAAATTTAAACGGGAAAATATCTTTTTTTTAGCTCTAGCACATATTCCAACTCATTGTTTTACATGATCGACAACCAAATAAATCTCATTTGAGAGTATGAAAATATAAGTGCAACAACAACCTCAAGCAATTCAAACTGAACTTATGTTTAAATGAAGGAACGCGTAAAAAAGAGTGCGAAACAATAGGCTATTATATCACATTCCACGGTTTTTTATTATAAACCCGTGCGTTGCAACTGGGAACCAAACTCTTGAGGAAGTATCATATGAACACATAATAGTCACTTGGAGTACTATAAAGTAAGCAGCTACCGATGTTTTAATACAGTGAGAAATCATGTAAGAAAGAAGTTAAGGAACCACCAAAACTGGTCGCTACATTTGTATTGAAAAATCGCGAGTTCACAGTTGAAGCTCACATGGTATCAATAAAATAAGCATTGTACTCAGTCCACAATCACACATGCAGTAAAAATTATGAGCTTCGAGTAAAAGCTGCAAATGTCAGAATTACAGTCATGTGTAGTCATGTGTACGATAGCAAGGAATGTGGAAAAATTTCATGTTATTAAACTATGGAAAATGGTGCAATAAATTTGTGTATTACATTGGAATCTGACAGTGAGCAAATTTGTGACTTTATTTTTCTTTTAGCTAAAATATTAGGGGCCGGAGAGACTAATGCCGGAGAGACTAATCTAATGCAAATGTTTGGCGTAGGACTGAATGCAGCTGAATCAAGATATTTGTTTGATGCGATATTGAACAACAGCCAAAATCTACCACAAAATTATTTGGTTTCTACAAAACCACAGGAGAAGCCTAAAATTCTCAGGAATCTGCTAATGGCATTACAATATTTTAATACATGCACTGAACTGGACCAGGTATTGGGATTATAGCATTAACCTTGGACCATAGTACGTACTGCAGCAAGTGGGCTGAAAGCCTGAAACTAAACCTGGCTTTGCTAGGTGTAGATGAATCAAACATAGCATAATTCATTGATCTGCGTACTCCATAAACTTTTGGGGATCATAATTAATTAGCTGTGATCACACCACGCCAGTTTTCAGTTTGTAACAAACAACGTACCAGTACCGTCAGAATTGCTCGACCGGGAAATCATCAATCAAGCGATCTCATGTCGGACACCATGACGGGCGATGCTCCCTGTCCCTTCTTCCTAGCCCTCATGTGATCCTGTTCAATGACCAAAGCATAGGTTCAGGTCTCGGTCTTTGCATTTCCTCTCCTCGGCCTTGTCATCGTGGAGAGCTTGCAGGCCTCGTCGCATACTTCAGCTGTTCGAACTGCAGCGTGGTATCCCTCGTCGACAGCACGCGCTTCAGAGTGTTGTTCTCGTCCTTGTTGCTCGTAGCCTGACGGCATAGCTGATTAGGCAGACACGGAGCTGCTCACGGACCTAGATTGCAACATCGTCAGCGTCGGGGAACTCTGCCTCCTCTGGCTGGCCGGGCCCTGAACCTAGATGGTTAGTGCTGCTTACGGACCTGATTTTGTGCCGCCTCGGAAGACAGAGGCTGGGCAGATCGAGGCAGCGACATGGAGGTTCTGCGGAGGAAGATGGATAAAGGCGCGGCGTGGGTGGATAGGCAATTGGGATATGCCTTCCTCGCTGCCGCCTCGCTGTATGCTCCAGGAAAGCCCTGGACAATCACCAAAGCCAAAATCTATTCAGACTTACAACGAAAAGAGTACACGCCCAAACAAGGAGACGGATAGGCAATGAAACTGAAAGGCCAGGGGCGTTTCGTCGAGCACCTGGTAGGCAACCTTGAGCGTCTCCCCGTTCTCCCCCATCAGATCCGCACTTGTGAGAGGCCCTGATAACCCCGGCAAAGAACCACGCACGCCATGAGTAAATCCCAACTGACCAGTTAGTTACTTGAAATCGGTAAATAAAAAGCTCGACGCTCAACTTACGAGGCAGGCCGTGGGGATCTCGGTAGGCGGGTAGAGGTGAGTCCGCAACAGGTACAGGAGGGGCCCGGAGGCCGCTGAGGTCGGCGGACCCGACGCCGTCCGTCGCGGGCGCCCGGGGCCGCGAGTGCCGGTTTCGCGCCCAGGTAGCGCGGCCAGAAAATGGAGAAGAATTCTCTAGGTAGGAGAGACGACGGAGTAGGAGGAGCTCGCCGGTGGAGCCAGCCGGCCGGCTGATCCCCGCCCGGTCCTGAGCCTAGACGGCTCCCAATCGAGTTGGTCTCCTCGAGCGGAGGCAGCGGCAGGGATTCCTGAATCGAACCGTTCCTTGACTTGGCGGTGGCAGTAGTGTTATATCTCCGAAAACACAGGGGTAGAATCGGAAATTGGAAAAACGTACCAACACCTCCTCTAGCAATATTATATAGTAGAGATATTATAGCACACGTCGGATCGATGGTACGAATTGACCACGTACGATCACCGGCCGAGAAGACGAGCTCTTCTCCGTCCTACACAATCATCCAGATTCTGTCATCCATGACGAAGCTTCACACCATGTCCTTCTAGAGGCAAGGTACTCGTACCCACCGGCCACCGTGGTCGTGGTAATTCGGCGACGACCTTCTTCGTCCATACTTTCGACTGCGTAGCCACCTCTTTCTAGCTCCCTTTCTGGTGACCACCGACTTCGTGTGGACACGGCTACTCCGCACAAGTTTGCTATCACCGGATTCCCCGGGCCCTTGGACTGCCGCCTCCCGAGAGGGTGGCATTTATATGGAAAGGGGATCCATATGTCGCCGCCACCTTCTCTCTCTCGCAACGGATGAACCTACTTATACATGTCAACTCCATTGATTGGGAGGATGCAACAAAGTACGATGAGTACAACTCCGGCCATCGTTGACTTCTCGACTGCAACAAATTTATTTTGCAATTCCAGCTTTTGTAGTATATCACCAACCCCTCCGCCCATTTTGATTTGGATGTTTTCAGGCTCGTTTTCTGCTTTTGTACCCCCCCCCCCCCCCCCCCTTCCCGCATACACACCTTTTAGTGTTTTGTTCCCAATTTTCGCGGCTGATGATTATGTATTGTGCATTATCTATTTTGTAAGCACAAAAATAAATTACATTCACATGAAGGTAAAGACTTGGGCTGCCAAACAACAAAGTAATGAAATCCCTTCGTTTTGATGCATGAGTAAGGTGGTTGTGCTACCAAGTAGTACCGCGCATGCATCGCATCTATGGGCTTCTTGTTTTCTTTTTTCTTTTTCAAGACCACGCAAGAGAATTGCGCACTCTAGCTATGTATGTGACTCCTCGCGGCACTTTCCACAATTTTGCCACCTTCCGCAAATCGAATTCAGCACCTGTGCGTTGGGAGAGTATGACACACGTAGTATATCAATTTCGTTTTACTTTTTTGACGGCGACCAAGTCATCACTTATTTAGGTGCGTAGACTAGCTACTAACTACCGTAGCTAGCTAAGCCTCTTATCATTATACTACACACGAGACGAGCGGGAAAACCGAGACGCATTAAAGAAACTCAGGATCGAGGCGCAATTTATGGCACGCGTGGGAGGGAATTAATGGAAGCCTTTCCGTCTACCGGAGGAGCCAATGAGATGGCTGCATAGAGCTCGTCGCGGATCGCCGTCCACAGCTCTGATCGCAATCGTCCATCTATCTCGATCCAACGCATCTCCTCGCGAACGCACCCAGTCAAGTCGAAAACCAAAACCAAAACTCCCGACGCATCGATTCCTTCCCAGCCGCGCCACTCAACACTCCCTCGATCCTCGCCGGATGCCGCCCTCCCCTCTCTCCATCCCCCCACCATGCAGATCCCCAGCCCCTCCCCATCTCCATCTGCACGGGCAAGCCCCATCTCCTGCTCATGGGTACTGAGGACGAGGAGATCCTCCAGATCCTGCTCCAGCTGGGGCCTGAGGACGACGACGACGAGGAGCAGGGGCTTCTTGCTCGCCCCCAAGGCCCACCGCGCCGACCTCCACGCCGCTCTTCTCGACCTCGTCGGCATCGTCACCCAAAGGTCAATTCTTTCCATCCAGATCCAATCGTGGCTTCTTGCATCGGCACCTTGTTTAAATTAAATGACACATTTTGATAACATACTACTGTAGTAGGTTCTTGTATCCTGAACCTGACGTGGATCGTTAACCTGCAGGACCAGTCAATTCGTGCCTCCATCTAGGCGAATGGCGATGCCCTGTTCTGGACCTCGTCGCCCTAAGGTCACATTTCTTTCATTTGTCGCGCTGCAATCATTTGCTGCCTGATGCAAGGCGCTGTTTGGTCTTGCCTTGTTCGTCAGCATTAGGCCTCCATTATTTTGCAGTCTTTGTTCATTTTAGATGCACAACTCTGTTTAGGCTTAGTTAGAACAGAAAGGTTCATGCTTGTTTGGTCTTCTGTAATTAGACTCACATAGCTCTGTGGGACCTGAGCCGCGCGCGGTGGCACAGCTCTGGCGCTGGGCTCCCGGACCCGCGCGGCGGGTACGACGTCGCAGTGGAGGCGGCCGGCGAGGTGGTGCTGGTCCTCGGCGATCTCCGCAAGGCCGCGCTCCGGAGGGCGTCCTCCAGCTTGCCGTCGGACCTCGCCGCTGTCCCGGTCCCGCGGCGCGAGCACGTGTTCGGCCGGCCGCCGGCGGTGCACGACGTGGCCATCGAAGCAGCAGCAGCCAGCCGCGGCTGTCTTCTCGTCGGTGCCCCAAGCGCTGAGGCGGCCGAAGCTACAGGAGAGGCGGCGGGCGGCGCCGGCCAGGCTGGAGCTCGCGCAGGAGCACTGGAGGCGACGACTGACGAGAGGCCCAAGCTGCTTCCGCTAGAAGCGAGCGGCGTCGCCAAACTACATACGCGGCGCGCGCGGCGCCGCAAAAAACGCGCCTCATACGCGGCTTATACGCGGCATACCGTGTATGAATTGCGGATATATACGGCACGTACGCGGCTCCCGCTTGCACCGTGACTCACACGTCTTCGACGTGAACATGGCTGCTGCAGCCCAGTCGGTGAGAGATCCCATCTCCTATATCACCCTACTCATACCCATCGTGGAGTGGAGGATGCAGTTTGGGTGTAGAAAGAATGCCATCTTGCGTGGTTTTTCTTACTGATTACAATTTGTTTATGAGATGAGCTTCATTTTATATACTACCATGGTGTTATAGATTTCCTGCATGAATTAGTCTATAACTGTTGTTTGTAAGCTAATGCCCAACGTTGTAAAGTAGTTTAACTAGTTTTAACATTGCACGAGGCTTGTAGTTTGCCAGATATTGTGTATTTCGGTTCAGCTTTGGTGGTTTGAAGAATTGTGTATATTTTACACTTCATTCTAGCTTCCATGTTCAAAGCTATTCCTATTCTTGGATAGCATGAATCGTGATTGAATCTAATTAGGTTGTTTACTTATTTTCTGTGACAGCTAAGAGATAACATTTCCTGGGAGGCCATCGCTGAGAAATTGACCACCAGTAATCACAAGAATTGCTACCTGAAGTGGTTACTATATATCTCTGTTTGCTTCCCTTAAATGTATAACTTTGTTTTCCCACTGAATCCGTAGTTTGCAATCTTGAATGCACAGTAGTGTTTCCCATCGCATATTTATATTTCATGATCTCAATTGGTCATTTTCAGAGATGAAGTGAACTCTTATTTTTGTTGAATTGCATCAGGTTGGTTTAAGTGCTTAACTGAGCATGCTTGAATCTGTAGGCTTGGAAAATTTGTATTCTTACCTATTAAGTGTTTAGGGGTAATGTGATACTGTGGGCTTGATCGAATTTAATTTAAGCCCTTCCCTCATACAGCTAAATTTTATATTTTGTATAGCGTCATGTCTGTTTGTTAATTTAGTACAACTCCTAACTGGTTTATCGTTAAACATTCTCCAGCCATACAGATTTTCCGGGTATTTTTAACACTTAGAGATGAAAAATCAATTGGCTTAAATGCCCGCATGCTTGAATTTGTGGACTGTGCTTTATTAGCTTGTAAATGCTTGGGGTGATGCGATAATGTGGGCTTCATAGAATTAAACTAGTTTGAACCCATCCTTCATAAAACTAATATGAGTGTATTTTGACTAAATCTTGCTGTTTTATATGCATGTATGTTAGATTCAGACTGATACTCTAACATGCATGGTTACTAATTCTTGTTCCACTTTCAGGTACCGTACATTAGCATCTCCACTGGTTAAGAAAGGAATCTGCGTAGACATTAACGATTATCTACTGGCCGAGGCGTAAGATTTTGCAGACACTTATACTGGTTGATGTTTTTATCCATGTGGTTCTTGGATTAAAACACACACACACACTGGTGCAATTGTTTGATTCTGGTTTTGTTGTGTTATCTGATTATCCGGTCTTGCATATGAGTAGGATTTCACAAGCATATATTCTTGCTATCTTGACAACAAAGGATGAGCATATTTCTGGAAACTTTCTTGATCCATTATGAAAAGTTGAATGACCAGTTTGTTAATTTTAGCCTGAAAATCTCAAGTGCCAAAATTTCGAGAATCTCACTCCTCTTTGAGTGTTACTGATGCATTTACATTGAAGTTCCAGTGTTCAGAGTTTTGCCGAGAGCTTTCATTCTTTTTTACAAACACTTGCAGTCCTAATTGAAGACATCGGCCTGCCGTATGCATGAATTATGCAAATATTAAACTTTGTTATCGATACTTTTCATTTCTGATTAGAATTTGATCCCGAGGGCTTCTTTTTGTATATTCATGTGGTGTGCTAGATTTCCTGCATGAATTAGTTCAGATTGGTTGAGTGTAATTTTCTTGCCCAATGCTATATTGCTATACACTAGTTTAATTAGTAGCCGATAAAGGGGTATGTACCGATCTGTAGCAATAGATTTTTATTTATGGTTGAAAATTCTCCATGTTAAGCATTGAAACTGTCAAGCTTATACTATTCATGCTTTCATTTGCAGCAATTAGTCTCTACATATGGTGATGATTCATGGGTGTTAGTCGTATTATTCTGGGATGCAATAATTGTGATCCTTTGCTTGATTCAATTATGCTCAGATCACGTTCTTGTTCCGGAGGCCATAGCTGGATGACTTCGTCTTCTTCTGGATGCCCATGGCCCTGCAGCTCAGGACTGACGCCTTCAGCTCTTGCTGGTGGTCACCTTCCTGGGCTGCTGCTGCTGCCGGTGTCCAACCGGAGTTGCTGCTGGCATCTCTCTGGACCACCTCTCAAGCTGGAGCCCGTGACAGGTCGGTGCAGTCGTAGACTGGCAGCTTACTGGCGGGACAGCACCTCTCTGCCAACTGAGATCGGCATCGGCTACAATCTGTCTCATGTGAGTTTCAGCTCTTCGCTTCTTCTCTGAGCTATTGCCATTGTGCCAGGGTTAGTTTTTGGTCCTGATGCTATATGTATGGCCTGATGATTACTTGGATTAGCCCACAAATCAGTAGGAAAAACTCTTGCTTTTGTCAATTAAGTCACTCCTGTTAGCTTTAGTTGGCGCCAATTTAGCCTGTTTTGGTATTCAGATTGTTAGTACCTAGCTGTGATGTAAAGGTGTTTGATTTCCGATAAAAATTGAAGTCTGTCCTTGTTGCAGCATACACATTTGATTTTTTATCCATAAAAAAATAGTAGATTTGCTATGATGATTAATTGATTGGCTATGAGGACGTACCAGTATTATCTTTTAGCCTTCACATGTAGAGGCTCATATTTTATTTAGTTGGACGTTTTCCCTCTTGTTGCAGTACTCCACAATAGTGTTGATATACACATATATACCATTATATGTAAATTCGCAACAAAAATAATATACCATTATATGTTGAGCATTTATTTGGACCGAAACTTGTGCCTTTTTCTATTTCGAAGATGAAAGTACGAAGCAACAGAGTTGATGTTGATCCCTAATATGTTTTTGCATTTGTTTGTGAGTTTACTTCTATAGCTGTCATTCATTAAGTTGTATTTTTTATGCTATGTTCCTGGTATTGGCTTCAAGCTAAGTTCTTTTAGAGTAGCATACATGGTTGAAGTGGGCTTTACCTTTGGCTATGATCGTGTCTTTCAGTTCAGAATCCTGAACCTCATCTCCTTGTGTGTGTTTTGCAGAATGATGACGTGCCCCTGGAGCCAACCAATGGTCTCCCGTGCCGATGGCGCAGTTGGTGGTCTCGGACGGTGCTTCTCTGCACAACCTGGAGCTGCTGCCAGCGTCTTCTCTGAGCTGCTGCTGGCCACCACTTCGTCATGCTGCTGCTGGCCGCCTCCCCAACCTGCTGCTGCCAGCAAGGAAGCCGTCATAGAAAGGTGAGACGCCATGGGTTGGAATCATAGTCTCGATCGGGATAAGGTTGGGCTATTACGTGTTTTTCCACTATGCCAAGGAGCAGGAAAGTCATACATATCTGAATAGTTTTGTACATGTGTAGACAGTTTAGATAAATACACTGGCTGTTTGGCTTATTATATGTTGAAACTTACTGTCTTTGCATGGGGTTTGAGTTCGTCCACCTGGAGCTGTTGTAGGTGCCTCTCCCCCTCCTCTTTTTCCAATATCGAAGACTTCCTCCACTCGGACATGACTGCAGGTGCCTCAAGTTGCCTTCTACAGCAATGATTTATGACTAGAACACACATACATGCTTGAGTAGCCAGAATGTTGCATTTGTTTACCTCATTCATGTGGGTTGTGCTTGAGTAGCCAGAACGCACCTTCATGCTTGAGTAGCCAGAATGTTGCATTTGCTTATATCATTCATGATCCGTGCTTTTTCCTGATTTCTCGTACCTTCCTATCCAGTGTCCACCTTCCTGTCCAATGTTTTAGATGTGCCTGTTGAGGAAATCTAGTACTATAAGCTATTGTTTCAAAACTAATGCAGCTTACCATCAGAGATCATGCCTCACTCTTCTATGTGATTCTGACTAGCAACATTGATCTGACTACTAGTCTTTGAGTTGCCACTTTAATTATGGCTTGTACTACATTGCTATTAGTTAGTAATTACAAATGCAATTTGATTTCAGTACCTGTTCATTTTTAGTCTCTGCACCTATTCTTCAATTCGATGGATTCTAGCTCCTTTAGATTACATATATGCTATGTTACATGCATACTGGTGTCTTCCGGCCACCAGTGTTGTGATTGTGATGATCTTCTCGTTGAAATTGGTCTGTGGTGCTTATACTCTTTAGCTACTGTATATGCTATTTGTCAGGGTTTGAAATTTATTCAGGATCTTGGCAAGCTACTAGGAATTGGTAACGGTCCATGTCCAATCCGAGAAGATTGCTATGCCATGGTTTTTTTACTTGTCAATGGCTGTCAAATAGATAAAATGCTGATATAACATGCTCTGACTGTCTTTGTTGGATTGTATAGGAATTAAGTCGGAACTATATTAAATCTTGCTCATGTGTTAGTGGTGAGATGTGCCCAGTCTTTTTGCATGGCTTTGCTAAAGTTTTCGTGAGCCAAACTTGCGGAATCTTGTACCATGTTGATACACATTTTTCCAAACTTACTTATTAGGGCCATGTTGTTTTTTGTGCCAAATTTGCTGTACTCTGACCATTTGTTCTTCTTCTTGAAGGGCAAGCAGTAGGACAAAAAAGACAGGCAAGCTTGCTGCACTAGTCGGAAGCTGGAGAACCGAGGGGAAAAGTGAGACGCCTTGGTCTCGCCATCTACCTAGCTGCCTGTCCCTTTTTGCTTCTAGGTTGCGCTGGTGTTGCTCTTTTTTTTTTGCAGAAACTGCTTCATTTGTAACTAGTAGAATTAGAAGTTGTAACTCGTAGAATTATTACTTGATTTCTGTTTACAACTGAACTCGTGAGTGGTGCTGTGAGGTATTATCAATTATGTTTGCTATAATATGTGACCCAAGAACAAAAAGAGCAATTCTTATTGAAAGACACCTCTTCGCTCTCGTTCCCCTTCTACAGGAAAAGGCGACCGGGAGGCGATCCAGTTTCCGCCGGCGGTTCCGCCGCCCGCCTCCTTCCCGTCGGCCTTGGTGCCGTCGGAGGAGGGTGGGGGGTTGAATCGCCGGGTGGATCTCTGTGCTGCTAGTCTAGGTTTAGCTAGGTAGCTTAGGTTTCTTGCCGTCGGCGTTAGTGGCGGCGGTGGAGAATAAAGTGCTCCGGATCGACGGCCGGCGGCCTGCTTCGCGGCTGCGGTGGTGGATCTTTGAGCCTCTTGTCCAAGCATGGCGGTCGGTCCGGCGGTGACCACCATGTGGTGGATTTTGTGCTTAGTCCTCGCTGGCGCGGCGATGAGGACTCCGGCGTCGCCGAGAGGATTTGGAGCTTGTACAGGAGTAGCTGTTCTGGGATCTCGGAGCTCTTCGCCGGCTTTGCGTTGCTCCTTCCTTCTCCGGCCGGCCGTGGTGGCGAGGGGAGTTGGTGGAGTCAAGGTGTGGTTTCGGTGGCGGCTCCGGCAAGCCGTTTCGAGCTCAATGCAGGGTTGGTTGGAAGAAGGGCGGCTGCGGGACGGAGGCGCCATGGCCGTGCGCGTTCAGCGATCTTCGGTTCCGTCGCTTGCGGCGGACGGCTCCTGCGGTCTTCTACATGAGTGGGGTGGTTCCTTCCCGGGGTGCGCGGCGGCCTGGCGTCTCCTGCTCCGGCGGTGCTCGGTGTTGGAGGTCTTCTTCAGGTTCTGCGGTGGTTCAGCATTCGGTGCTGTTGTGTTGAGTTCGTCGGGTTGTTTCGACTGCGTTTTCTGTTCTTCCTTGTGTATTCTGTGTTGAATCGCAGTTGTTGATCCTTTCAAAAAAAAAATGTGACCCAAGAAATGAGGGTATGCCATGTAAAAATTCCCAGCACACTTGCTTGCTTGTGGACGTATACTTTTAATGATAATTAATTAATGCGTGTAACTAGTAGAATACTTTTTTTTATCTTTGAGGTGGTTTCTATATGAACACAGAATGGATCGATGTAGGCGTAGCAGAACAAACATGGAGAGCTATCGATAGATGGCCGCATGTGGAGCCAGCTTCAACAAGCATTTCTTACCTCGCCTAGCTAGATGCGAGTATTTCTCCTCTTCGGCCAGTATCTGTCTGTGCTCGACCTGCAGTCCGACGGTAGGCGGTTGTAAAACTATCAGTTCCGTGATGTCATGTGTTATTATTAGCAACGTAGTATAGGTGGAGAAGATTGTGCGTCTCCGGAAGAATATGTTCATACGAACTGTGTCGTCTGGCTAACACTTTCCGCGCTGTAGCGATTTTGTGGAGGGCCTCACTGAGCCCTTAATCAGTACTGCTTCTGGGCCAATTCCACCGTGGTTCGGTCAGAGGTATTGTGGTGTGCCCACCACCGCAGGGATTTCCCAGTAGGTCTAGGCTCACGGGGCTCAGAAGCTTAGTATAGTCTGGTAGGTCTAGCTTGCGCACAGGTTGGCGTGCGTGTGGTGTTGAGTATGTGTGGAGTGAGTTGTGCGTGAGTTCAGATACTACAGCTGTACTATAAAAAGGAATTCTCAAAAAAAAAAAAAAAAAAAATTTATTGGGCGGGGTCGTTTGGATGCCATGTATTGCTCATTTATGGTGGCGCGATTTTGAGGGTAAAGAGAGAGCGGAAAAAACCGAGGCGTCCGGTATTTAATACTGTACCATATTATTGGGACTCATGCAGCGCCAGCGTGTGTAGTTTGGATTCTACAACGTAATTAAATAGGACACTCCTAATTCATGGGGCAGCAAGACTATTGACCACGTCAGCGATCCACGACACTAGACATCTTAGCCGTCTATCTTCTATGTGGCTCTTAAAACAATCGACGGATGGAACGGATCGCAATACGCCTCACATCTTCTTCTTCCCGCATCGGCTCCCTTCTCTTCTCTTATCTCCAACCAGGTTGCACGCTCTATAAGTACAGGCCCGTTGCCAGAGCCCGCGGGCGGTTGGCGCGGGACTTGGGACTTGGACTTGGCGAGGCGAGGGGAGGTGAGGTGAGCGGGAGACGCTCCGCCAACGACGACGATTCGATCGAGCTCTTCTGCGCCATTTCCGACTGGTAATCCATCTAGTGCCCATGAGATTGATCCGTAGGCACATCCTCGTCTCATGAATCTTGTTGGTCATGCTCTTGTGTTGTTTTTCGGCCACAGTGGCTTTCAGTGGTGGCGAGCGCCCGGTGCTAGCTAAAGATTCTCGGTCGGGAATGGGAGCCGGTCCATCCACGAGCTCCAAAAAACTCAGCTTCACGCTGCCATGATAACCCGTCCATCCACGAGCTCCAAAAATGCAAATTCATTCCCTCAAATTATGAGTTTAAAATTGAATTCACAAAATGCTCAAACAATGAATTCCCTCCAATTATGAGTTCAAAGTTGAATTCAAAAAATGCTCAAGCAATGTATTCTCCCTCCGAATATTAGGTTCAATTAAAATTCCCTCCAATTATTGAGTTAAATTAAATATGTAAGATAGGACACAAACATATCATACCAAACCGACTAGGTTAACATTTACAAATAATATACCTAGACTCGCTCCAAATACGCAATTCAATTTACTAAATGCTCAAATTAAACTTAACTCTCTTTAAATATGAACTTAATTTTGAATAATGCTTTGTTACAGGCACATTATAGGAAATATATGTACTCGAAATTAAAAAACTTCTCTAATTATGAAATTCAATTGAATAAATGTGTATCCCCATTCCCCACAGATCGACTTCAATTGAATAAATGTGTATCCCCACAGATCAACTTCAATTGACTACTGACAAAAAAAAAAAAAACATTTTCCAGACATTTCTATTTGAAATGTACCAACATGCTCACAAAACAAAACAAAAAAACTGAACTATTTGAGTCAACATACAAACATATTCAGACATTTCAAGATGCTTAATATTTGGAAAACATCCAAATACACTTCCTCAAATTACATAAGTTTTTTTGCACATTCTAATTTGCTTAAGAATTTGACGCACTCTAAAATATATCAACATGCTCACAAAATTAAATGCCAACTATTTTTTGCCAGAATACAAACAACTTTCAACATTCCAAATTGCTTAATATTGGAAAAAGTATCCAAATGCACTCCTTCAGATTACATGTATTTAAATTTAATAAATACGCATACCATACATTCTCTAACTACAGAGTTAAAATGAAAATTTATGGCGAAATAGGAAAAAAAAAGCAATTTAAATCGCTGCGTACTTGGAGATACTCTACAGATCAAATTTCAACGGATTTTGGCATTTCGAACTACAACAAAATACATATTCTCTAACTATGGAGTCATTTTACAAATTTATGAAAAAAATACAAACTAACATATGCCCACAAAATTCAGCAAGGGCGCTCCGTGCCGACGCAACAAAATTCTACACTATATGAACAAAAAAAATTTAATCGGCTACACTATTATCGGCTATCTACAGTAGCTACTGTAGAAAATCCCGCCCAGATCGAAGGATACGGCAAGCTTCGCCATCGCTCCCCTTACCTCCTCACCGATTATCGGCTTCCGGAACGTCCGATCGACGCCGGAATCATCGACGCCGCTTCCGCCGTCCGCCGCCACCGTTTCGCTCGCCGCCGGCGAGCCCAGCGACCAAATGGTCCAGCGCGCCGCCTCTCCTGCTCCCCTCCGCCTCCTCTCGCGCCTCCGCGCGAACCCAGACCAATTTTGACCATTTTAAACAATTTGCATTAAAAAAAAAGAGAGCATTCAAAACAACCAACATTTCTGAATTTACCCATCTGAAAAATATAAATATGTATCCGAACTACCAGAAAAAAATATACTACCTATTTGTTGTTCTTTTTAAAAATATTTTTAGGAAAAAATTATATTCCTAACATGTAGGACCATTTCACTCAAATAATTTGCATAAAATAAAAAGTGATCAACACAAACAGCACTTTCGAAATTAGCCATCTGAAAAATATAAATACGTATCCAAACTATCAGAAAAAAAAAATGCTACCTATTTACGGCAAATAAACAAACATGTTTCCAAGACTCCGATTTAATCAACATATCAAAAACATACAAACACACTTCCTCTAAATATATGAAGGTAAATTTATTAAATGTTCAAACAATGCATTCCCTCTAATTACGAGCTAAAATTGAACATTTCAGCTAACTAATTATTTGCATGCATTCCACATAATTTTTGACCACACCAGACGAACTAACATAAAGGTTATTCTTTTTTAAAACATTTTTTCAAACAATTTTCGATTCCTAACAGCTGAGAACATTTTAGTTAAACAATTTCCATGAATAAAAAAAAGTGTAAAAAACAATATTTTCCACAATGATTTTCACGTACGGGTTAACTTAATTCAAATCTAAGTAACTTCCCAAATTTGCATACTCCCCGAAATCGAAACAATTTTCAGACACAAACTCTCCTTGCATTACAACGATTCTCAAATTTACACAATTTTCAAAAATCGTCATTTCCAAATTTGAATTCCACCACACGCACCAAATTTACCTAGTATAAATTCACGTTCGTGCAATATAAAACTCGTATAATCTTGCGTCGCATTTACACTTAACAAAACACAATATATATATATTTATTACGGTATGGATGACAAAATACATATGCATATGGATGATGCGTCGGTTCAACAAACAAGAAGGCGTATGTACGTACATGCACACAACATATACAACCCGTACGAACGCATATATACACACACTGGCCGTCGTCTCGCGCTGCAACTTCATTATTCAGCCCATCATGGCAGCAACCGAGATCGCTCAGTGCTGGCCCCCGGGAAGCTTCTCCTTGATCTTCTCCACGACGCTCTTCTTCTCGCCGCCAGTGGTCTCCGTAGCAGTGCCTGTGCCGTGTGCGCCGGTGGTCGTCGCCGCCTGCTGCTCGGCCGTGTCCTTGTGGCCCCCGGGCAGCTTCTCCTTGATCTTCTCCTTCATCCCCTTCTTCCTCCTCCCGCCCTCGCCGTCGTCCTCAGACTAAAATATAATCAACAACGCAATTATTCAGCACAACAAGTTAAGATCGATGATCCATGTATGTAGAGTTAGACACGGCCGGGATCAGCGTACCGAGCTGGAGCTGCCGGAGCGGCGCAGCACGCCGTCGGTCTTGCTGTGGCCGTCCTTCTTCTCCGGCTGGACCTGCCCGCCGGTCCCAGCGGCGGCACCGTGCGTTCCCGTGAGGTCTCCGGTGCCGCCGCCGTGCCCGGCCACCGGCTTGCCGTACTCCTCCACCTTGTTCGTCTCGTGCCCGTGCTGCCCCTGGTGCTCCATTGTCGTCGGACGCTGATCGATCTACTGGTATGAAGTGGTTGTGCGTAATGAGACTAAGTATATATCTGAGCTTCGATCGAGTTGCTATGCAGAGAATAGCGAATTGGGTGGTTATTTATAGCGATGAACAGAACGGTGTTGGAGTTGGATATGAACACTGGCTTAATTTGCAGGTGGAAGGAGGTACGTGTGCATGCACCTACGGAAGGAGGCTCGTTATCATGGAGTGGTTATCCGCCCAATAAACAAAGCCGTGCATGCCACGTACGGCTTCTCATCCCTTTTATGGTTAAACAAAGTGTGAGATTTATTGATGAATTGATTGATTTACATGTCAGTGCATCTCCTCCACCGTCCGCATACCCCAAAATGTGTCTCCCGACGCATGCGACATGACACGCTCCAGGTCGTGGAGAGAGGCGGTGAGGGCCGCACGGCCGGGGGCAGCTGGCTTGTGTGCGGTCGTCGCCTTTTTTTTTCTCTCGGTCGGTCGGTGGTCTCGCGCGCGCATGCAATGCAGGACCAGGACCTGGAGCCATGCATGCCAGCTGGAACCTCGTCATCGCTTCCTTGTTTTTTTTTTCCTCTCGCTCAAAGTCGCGCGCTGTGTGTGACTGCCGGCCGTAACGTTTTTTCCCATTCTTTCTTCTATTCTTCAAGCAACAAACGCATGAATGAATGGGATGCACATGCGTACGGCCACGGCGCGTTTCAAGATACATCCAGATACATCCACTTTTTGGCAAATGGATGACAAGTAATTTGGAACGGAGGGAGTAAGAGGAAGGGGGTATAGATACCTCCCATCGCCAAACCATTTTTTCTACAGTATATTTCTTCGGGTAGATAAGCAGCGTTTTTTTCTTCTTTTGAGATTTTGGTGGATGGCAACACGAGGTGCACGCGCACACGCTGGATGGAGCATGCAGCGGCCGATAGCTAATGAAAGCAGCTAATTAACTTGGAGCTTTCGATGCATGGAACTTAATTACGTGCACATAAGTAATGCTTGTAGGCTTGTAGCTTTTGGTCACAGATCGTTAGTCAGCTGGCTTGCGTGCATGGACTTGTAGACGACCAATTTGTTCGCCCGCTAGCTCGTGGCTGGCCCTAGCTCTTGAAGGCACCGTGCACGTGCATCAGTGCATGACAAACCAGATGTTCTTAACGATGAACCGGCCAGGTGATAATACCGCGCAGATGTGAGTATGTGATTTTGTGGCAGCTCGGCCACGACACGAACATATGTATTAAATTTAATATAAAGGGGCTTGAATATGGACATGTTCACATTTACGCATGGGGTGTCCGATCGTTGTTTTATGCAGTCAAGCATGCTTTCTTTCTTACGACCAAGGAGAGCGAAGCTAGTCGTTAGGTACTCGTGTTGAAGAAGGCAAGTATCTTGTTGTTGACAGAAATAGCCTCCTTGTGGATCGCCCCACACGATCTGAACCCCGCGGATCTGACGCATGCCGGCTGCACCGCCGCCCCGATGACCATACATCATGACTAGTGGGGTGTTCATGAGACCACGACGTCGTCAACACCATCGGTTCCTTGCCGACATGGTGATCTTCATCTAAACCACTTCCATGGTAGACCGGTGGTGTCGGCCCGTCATGCACGCCACCGTCCGTGTTCAAGTAGCAATACACATGCGAGAAAGGTGCCGACGAGCTGCTATATATGGGCGGCCTCGACTTGATGTGCAACTACCCTCCACGTGGTTGACACTATCACGATCGACCACACTATATGGCACCGACGAGTTTGCATCGACAACTAGTTCTTCCCAACCACACCAACAAGCGACCAAACAATGCACATTGGTCCGATAATTTTCTAAGCATTCTAAATTAGTTTGTAAACATAAAATATTCTTCCAATATGCATGAAATGCAATGTTCTTGTATGTTTCCTTTTTGCTAATCTCCCGCAAGTTTTCAGGACACGTAGCACACACACCTTTAGGGGTTTCTCACCAAGTTTTTTGTGACCAAATATTTGTACCCAAAATTATCGGGTCAGGAGGTTTCACATTACGATAGCCTTAAAAAATTCTTACAAGCTTCGATCGAGGCGATTGCAACAGTGTTGGAGGTAGTTAGGTACTCCACGACTTGTACTTTTCACGATCTAGCCAAAAACAATGGAAAGTTTTCTAGTTTGTATACATAAAATATTGAGTCTCTCAATGTGAATGAAATATCAATCTACGTGCATAAACATGAAATGATAAACATGCATACCATATGTTTTAACGGTAAGAGTGATGAAGAAACAAAGTTACATTTACCGTGTCATCGTTAAACCTCTCCCCCTCCTCTTTTTCCAATATTTTTTTTTTTTATTTTTTTACAAGCCCTTTTTATTGTGCTTTTCGATCCACAAAAAAACACTTCAATTCATAGGTCGGATGAGCGGCCAGGAAATTAATGGTAGCCAAAGAAACACTAACGAATGCTTTGACCATGAAAGTTAATGCTTGTAGGCTAATTTTGAGGGTATAGATGACATACATGGTGCTTTCTTACATTTGCTTCATGTGCGCCTAATTTTACATGTTCTCTCAAACCTTTGTAACCCGTCACAAAATCATGGCGCCAGTTGAAAATCATGGATGGTGATTATCGAAGTGGCTATTATGTTGTTTAAAATCAAAATAAAGCTGTAACCATAAAATAACGTTCTTAGATCCACTGTCATATCGGAAAGCTAACCTCAGTCCCCTTGAAATGTGGACCGATATCGGATTCGTCTCATGGCTCATGGGGAGCTAGTTATCTAGATTTCTTATTGGCTTAAACGGATGCCAATACCAGTCGACTGCGAGTAGACGACTTTTCGCACACCGGTTGGTATTGTCTCCGATAACCTAGCTTGCATTCTGACAATACCTGACACATGTATGTATGACTCCTCCATCTAGTCCTACAACGTAAAGGGGCATGCCGACTTTGGGTGGTCTAAGCCTTGGAAAGGTTGTAGGGCTGACCGGTGGCTTAGGGTTTGATATTTAGAGAACAAAAATGAAATATATGGATAGAGAGTGAGCAGATAATATAATATCTATATTAAATTTAACAAAAATGGGCTTGAATATGGACATGATCACATGTATAGTGCGAACGATCTTGCTATCTTTCTTACGACCAAGGAGAGCAAAGCTAGTCGTTAGGACCTCATGTTGAAGAAGGAAACTATCTCGTTGATGACAGAAACAACCTCCTTGTGCATAAGCCTGATCCGAACCCCCGGATCTGAACTGTCCACCGTATTCCTTTCCGAAACGCAGGCCTCCTCCCTTGACCCGCCTGCACCCTAGACACATTTTCGAGATATTGACCCCACGTCGATCACGAACTCTAGCTCCAGCGGTCCCAATGTCGCTCTGCTCTCGGTCGAGGAATGGTTGTATGTGCATAGGCTTGCAGCGGCGGGACCGGTGATTATACAAAACAAACGGTATACAAATTATTATTTATAATTACTAGTAGATAGTCTTCAAGCTTGCACGTAAAAATTTCCAAAACCTTGACTCGATTTTTTATCCGTTCAAATTTGACAACTTGTAAGTTAGTAAACTTGGCGTAACCCTTTTATTTTTTCCACTTTATTAGTTCTCCTGCTTTAAACAGTAAATTAAATGGATTTGCAGGTAATTAAGTTAAGTACAAAATCAGTAATTCGTGTTAAGATTTCCTTTTATTTAATTCGAAGGTACGAGGCAAAAATGGGGCCATGCATGCACTATACCTACGTGCCCCCATCCATCATTTAACCAGCTCCTGGGATCTCCTACCTACCTGGAAATTGTTGTAACAAATCGAAACAAGCTAATCGCTTCACCCCATGCCTATAGCTTGCTACGATTCTCGCTTTTGCGTGTACTACAGTACACTAGCAAAATACCCGTGCGTTGCAACGGGTAATAACTAAATCAAACATCTCATCTTTTTAAACAAGCTTTGATTTTGGTTCTATCATTATTTTGTAAAATAATGTTGGCCTTTTCTGAGGTTTATATTATCTTACATGTCACATAATAAAACAATCCTCACAAAAGTAAAAAAAAGTTACGACATACTTTTTAATCTTCTTTCTACCTCATGGGTATCTAAAAGTATGAAATTATTGTGCAGAAAATCACTTGTTAAATTTAAACGGGAAAATATCTTTTTTTTAGCTCTAGCACATATTCCAACTCATTGTTTTACATGATCGACAACCAAATAAATCTCATTTGAGAGTATGAAAATATAAGTGCAACAACAACCTCAAGCAATTCAAACTGAACTTATGTTTAAATGAAGGAACGCGTAAAAAAGAGTGCGAAACAATAGGCTATTATATCACATTCCACGGTTTTTTATTATAAACCCGTGCGTTGCAACTGGGAACCAAACTCTTGAGGAAGTATCATATGAACACATAATAGTCACTTGGAGTACTATAAAGTAAGCAGCTACCGATGTTTTAATACAGTGAGAAATCATGTAAGAAAGAAGTTAAGGAACCACCAAAACTGGTCGCTACATTTGTATTGAAAAATCGCGAGTTCACAGTTGAAGCTCACATGGTATCAATAAAATAAGCATTGTACTCAGTCCACAATCACACATGCAGTAAAAATTATGAGCTTCGAGTAAAAGCTGCAAATGTCAGAATTACAGTCATGTGTAGTCATGTGTACGATAGCAAGGAATGTGGAAAAATTTCATGTTATTAAACTATGGAAAATGGTGCAATAAATTTGTGTATTACATTGGAATCTGACAGTGAGCAAATTTGTGACTTTATTTTTCTTTTAGCTAAAATATTAGGGGCCGGAGAGACTAATGCCGGAGAGACTAATCTAATGCAAATGTTTGGCGTAGGACTGAATGCAGCTGAATCAAGATATTTGTTTGATGCGATATTGAACAACAGCCAAAATCTACCACAAAATTATTTGGTTTCTACAAAACCACAGGAGAAGCCTAAAATTCTCAGGAATCTGCTAATGGCATTACAATATTTTAATACATGCACTGAACTGGACCAGGTATTGGGATTATAGCATTAACCTTGGACCATAGTACGTACTGCAGCAAGTGGGCTGAAAGCCTGAAACTAAACCTGGCTTTGCTAGGTGTAGATGAATCAAACATAGCATAATTCATTGATCTGCGTACTCCATAAACTTTTGGGGATCATAATTAATTAGCTGTGATCACACCACGCCAGTTTTCAGTTTGTAACAAACAACGTACCAGTACCGTCAGAATTGCTCGACCGGGAAATCATCAATCAAGCGATCTCATGTCGGACACCATGACGGGCGATGCTCCCTGTCCCTTCTTCCTAGCCCTCATGTGATCCTGTTCAATGACCAAAGCATAGGTTCAGGTCTCGGTCTTTGCATTTCCTCTCCTCGGCCTTGTCATCGTGGAGAGCTTGCAGGCCTCGTCGCATACTTCAGCTGTTCGAACTGCAGCGTGGTATCCCTCGTCGACAGCACGCGCTTCAGAGTGTTGTTCTCGTCCTTGTTGCTCGTAGCCTGACGGCATAGCTGATTAGGCAGACACGGAGCTGCTCACGGACCTAGATTGCAACATCGTCAGCGTCGGGGAACTCTGCCTCCTCTGGCTGGCCGGGCCCTGAACCTAGATGGTTAGTGCTGCTTACGGACCTGATTTTGTGCCGCCTCGGAAGACAGAGGCTGGGCAGATCGAGGCAGCGACATGGAGGTTCTGCGGAGGAAGATGGATAAAGGCGCGGCGTGGGTGGATAGGCAATTGGGATATGCCTTCCTCGCTGCCGCCTCGCTGTATGCTCCAGGAAAGCCCTGGACAATCACCAAAGCCAAAATCTATTCAGACTTACAACGAAAAGAGTACACGCCCAAACAAGGAGACGGATAGGCAATGAAACTGAAAGGCCAGGGGCGTTTCGTCGAGCACCTGGTAGGCAACCTTGAGCTCCCCGTTCTCCCCCATCAGATCCGCACTTGTGAGAGGCCCTGATAACCCCGGCAAAGAACCACGCACGCCATGAGTAAATCCCAACTGACCAGTTAGTTACTTGAAATCGGTAAATAAAAAGCTCGACGCTCAACTTACGAGGCAGGCCGTGGGGATCTCGGTAGGCGGGTAGAGGTGAGTCCGCAACAGGTACAGGAGGGGCCCGGAGGCCGCTGAGGTCGGCGGACCCGACGCCGTCCGTCGCGGGCGCCCGGGGCCGCGAGTGCCGGTTTCGCGCCCAGGTAGCGCGGCCAGAAAATGGAGAAGAATTCTCTAGGTAGGAGAGACGACGGAGTAGGAGGAGCTCGCCGGTGGAGCCAGCCGGCCGGCTGATCCCCGCCCGGTCCTGAGCCTAGACGGCTCCCAATCGAGTTGGTCTCCTCGAGCGGAGGCAGCGGCAGGGATTCCTGAATCGAACCGTTCCTTGACTTGGCGGTGGCAGTAGTGTTATATCTCCGAAAACACAGGGGTAGAATCGGAAATTGGAAAAACGTACCAACACCTCCTCTAGCAATATTATATAGTAGAGATATTATAGCACACGTCGGATCGATGGTACGAATTGACCACGTACGATCACCGGCCGAGAAGACGAGCTCTTCTCCGTCCTACACAATCATCCAGATTCTGTCATCCATGACGAAGCTTCACACCATGTCCTTCTAGAGGCAAGGTACTCGTACCCACCGGCCACCGTGGTCGTGGTAATTCGGCGACGACCTTCTTCGTCCATACTTTCGACTGCGTAGCCACCTCTTTCTAGCTCCCTTTCTGGTGACCACCGACTTCGTGTGGACACGGCTACTCCGCACAAGTTTGCTATCACCGGATTCCCCGGGCCCTTGGACTGCCGCCTCCCGAGAGGGTGGCATTTATATGGAAAGGGGATCCATATGTCGCCGCCACCTTCCTCTCTCGCAACGGATGAACCTACTTATACATGTCAACTCCATTGATTGGGAGGATGCAACAAAGTACGATGAGTACAACTCCGGCCATCGTTGACTTCTCGACTGCAACAAATTTATTTTGCAATTCCAGCTTTTGTAGTATATCACCAACCCCTCCGCCCATTTTGATTTGGATGTTTTCAGGCTCGTTTTCTGCTTTTGTACCCCCCCCCCCCCCCCCCCTTCCCGCATACACACCTTTTAGTGTTTTGTTCCCAATTTTCGCGGCTGATGATTATGTATTGTGCATTATCTATTTTGTAAGCACAAAAATAAATTACATTCACATGAAGGTAAAGACTTGGGCTGCCAAACAACAAAGTAATGAAATCCCTTCGTTTTGATGCATGAGTAAGGTGGTTGTGCTACCAAGTAGTACCGCGCATGCATCGCATCTATGGGCTTCTTGTTTTCTTTTTTCTTTTTCAAGACCACGCAAGAGAATTGCGCACTCTAGCTATGTATGTGACTCCTCGCGGCACTTTCCACAATTTTGCCACCTTCCGCAAATCGAATTCAGCACCTGTGCGTTGGGAGAGTATGACACACGTAGTATATCAATTTCGTTTTACTTTTTTGACGGCGACCAAGTCATCACTTATTTAGGTGCGTAGACTAGCTACTAACTACCGTAGCTAGCTAAGCCTCTTTATCATTATACTACACACGAGACGAGCGGGGAAAACCGAGACGCATTAAAGAAACTCAGGATCGAGGCGCAATTTATGGCACGCGTGGGAGGGAATTAATGGAAGCCTTTCCGTCTACCGGAGGAGCCAATGAGATGGCTGCATAGAGCTCGTCGCGGATCGCCGTCCACAGCCTGATCGCAATCGTCCATCTATCTCGATCCAACGCATCTCCTCGCGAACGCACCCAGTCAAGTCGAAAACCAAAACCAAAACTCCCGACGCATCGATTCCTTCCCAGCCGCGCCACTCAACACTCCCTCGATCCTCGCCGGATGCCGCCCTCCCCTCTCTCCATCCCCCCACCATGCAGATCCCCAGCCCCTCCCCATCTCCATCTGCACGGGCAAGCCCCATCTCCTGCTCATGGGTACTGAGGACGAGGAGATCCTCCAGATCCTGCTCCAGCTGGGGCCTGAGGACGACGACGACGAGGAGCAGGGGCTTCTTGCTCGCCCCCAAGGCCCACCGCGCCGACCTCCACGCCGCTCTTCTCGACCTCGTCGGCATCGTCACCCAAAGGTCAATTCTTTCCATCCAGATCCAATCGTGGCTTCTTGCATCGGCACCTTGTTTAAATTAAATGACACATTTTGATAACATACTACTGTAGTAGGTTCTTGTATCCTGAACCTGACGTGGATCGTTAACCTGCAGGACCAGTCAATTCGTGCCTCCATCTAGGCGAATGGCGATGCCCTGTTCTGGACCTCGTCGCCCTAAGGTCACATTTCTTTCATTTGTCGCGCTGCAATCATTTGCTGCCTGATGCAAGGCGCTGTTTGGTCTTGCCTTGTTCGTCAGCATTAGGCCTCCATTATTTTGCAGTCTTTGTTCATTTTAGATGCACAACTCTGTTTAGGCTTAGTTAGAACAGAAAGGTTCATGCTTGTTTGGTCTTCTGTAATTAGACTCACATAGCTCTGTGGGACCTGAGCCGCGCGCGGTGGCACAGCTCTGGCGCTGGGCTCCCGGACCCGCGCGGCGGGTACGACGTCGCAGTGGAGGCGGCCGGCGAGGTGGTGCTGGTCCTCGGCGATCTCCGCAAGGCCGCGCTCCGGAGGGCGTCCTCCAGCTTGCCGTCGGACCTCGCCGCTGTCCCGGTCCCGCGGCGCGAGCACGTGTTCGGCCGGCCGCCGGCGGTGCACGACGTGGCCATCGAAGCAGCAGCAGCCAGCCGCGGCTGTCTTCTCGTCGGTGCCCCAAGCGCTGAGGCGGCCGAAGCTACAGGAGAGGCGGCGGGCGGCGCCGGCCAGGCTGGAGCTCGCGCAGGAGCACTGGAGGCGACGACTGACGAGAGGCCCAAGCTGCTTCCGCTAGAAGCGAGCGGCGTCGCCAAACTACATACGCGGCGCGCGCGGCGCCGCAAAAAACGCGCCTCATACGCGGCTTATACGCGGCATACCGTGTATGAATTGCGGATATATACGGCACGTACGCGGCTCCCGCTTGCACCGTGACTCACACGTCTTCGACGTGAACATGGCTGCTGCAGCCCAGTCGGTGAGAGATCCCATCTCCTATATCACCCTACTCATACCCATCGTGGAGTGGAGGATGCAGTTTGGGTGTAGAAAGAATGCCATCTTGCGTGGTTTTTCTTACTGATTACAATTTGTTTATGAGATGAGCTTCATATACTACCATGGTGTTATAGATTTCCTGCATGAATTAGTCTATAACTGTTGTTTGTAAGCTAATGCCCAACGTTGTAAAGTAGTTTAACTAGTTTTAACATTGCACGAGGCTTGTAGTTTGCCAGATATTGTGTATTTCGGTTCAGCTTTGGTGGTTTGAAGAATTGTGTATATTTTACACTTCATTCTAGCTTCCATGTTCAAAGCTATTCCTATTCTTGGATAGCATGAATCGTGATTGAATCTAATTAGGTTGTTTACTTATTTTCTGTGACAGCTAAGAGATAACATTTCCTGGGAGGCCATCGCTGAGAAATTGACCACCAGTAATCACAAGAATTGCTACCTGAAGTGGTTACTATATATCTCTGTTTGCTTCCCTTAAATGTATAACTTTGTTTTCCCACTGAATCCGTAGTTTGCAATCTTGAATGCACAGTAGTGTTTCCCATCGCATATTTATATTTCATGATCTCAATTGGTCATTTTCAGAGATGAAGTGAACTCTTATTTTTGTTGAATTGCATCAGGTTGGTTTAAGTGCTTAACTGAGCATGCTTGAATCTGTAGGCTTGGAAAATTTGTATTCTTACCTATTAAGTGTTTAGGGGTAATGTGATACTGTGGGCTTGATCGAATTTAATTTAAGCCCTTCCCTCATACAGCTAAATTTTATATTTGTATAGCGTCATGTCTGTTTGTTAATTTAGTACAACTCCTAACTGGTTTATCGTTAAACATTCTCCAGCCATACAGATTTTCCGGGTATTTTTAACACTTAGAGATGAAAAATCAATTGGCTTAAATGCCCGCATGCTTGAATTTGTGGACTGTGCTTTATTAGCTTGTAAATGCTTGGGGTGATGCGATAATGTGGGCTTCATAGAATTAAACTAGTTTGAACCCATCCTTCATAAAACTAATATGAGTGTATTTTGACTAAATCTTGCTGTTTTATATGCATGTATGTTAGATTCAGACTGATACTCTAACATGCATGGTTACTAATTCTTGTTCCACTTTCAGGTACCGTACATTAGCATCTCCACTGGTTAAGAAAGGAATCTGCGTAGACATTAACGATTATCTACTGGCCGAGGCGTAAGATTTTGCAGACACTTATACTGGTTGATGTTTTTATCCATGTGGTTCTTGGATTAAAACACACACACACACTGGTGCAATTGTTTGATTCTGGTTTTGTTGTGTTATCTGATTATCCGGTCTTGCATATGAGTAGGATTTCACAAGCATATATTCTTGCTATCTTGACAACAAAGGATGAGCATATTTCTGGAAACTTTCTTGATCCATTATGAAAAGTTGAATGACCAGTTTGTTAATTTTAGCCTGAAAATCTCAAGTGCCAAAATTTCGAGAATCTCACTCCTCTTTGAGTGTTACTGATGCATTTACATTGAAGTTCCAGTGTTCAGAGTTTTGCCGAGAGCTTTCATTCTTTTTTACAAACACTTGCAGTCCTAATTGAAGACATCGGCCTGCCGTATGCATGAATTATGCAAATATTAAACTTTGTTATCGATACTTTTCATTTCTGATTAGAATTTGATCCCGAGGGCTTCTTTTTGTATATTCATGTGGTGTGCTAGATTTCCTGCATGAATTAGTTCAGATTGGTTGAGTGTAATTTTCTTGCCCAATGCTATATTGCTATACACTAGTTTAATTAGTAGCCGATAAAGGGTATGTACCGATCTGTAGCAATAGATTTTTATTTATGGTTGAAAATTCTCCATGTTAAGCATTGAAACTGTCAAGCTTATACTATTCATGCTTTCATTTGCAGCAATTAGTCTCTACATATGGTGATGATTCATGGGTGTTAGTCGTATTATTCTGGGATGCAATAATTGTGATCCTTTGCTTGATTCAATTATGCTCAGATCACGTTCTTGTTCCGGAGGCCATAGCTGGATGACTTCGTCTTCTTCTGGATGCCCATGGCCCTGCAGCTCAGGACTGACGCCTTCAGCTCTTGCTGGTGGTCACCTTCCTGGGCTGCTGCTGCTGCCGGTGTCCAACCGGAGTTGCTGCTGGCATCTCTCTGGACCACCTCTCAAGCTGGAGCCCGTGACAGGTCGGTGCAGTCGTAGACTGGCAGCTTACTGGCGGGACAGCACCTCTCTGCCAACTGAGATCGGCATCGGCTACAATCTGTCTCATGTGAGTTTCAGCTCTTCGCTTCTTCTCTGAGCTATTGCCATTGTGCCAGGGTTAGTTTTTGGTCCTGATGCTATATGTATGGCCTGATGATTACTTGGATTAGCCCACAAATCAGTAGGA